>CM060952.1:212133385-212698385 GCA_030765055.1 Mantis religiosa
AAATGTACATTAAAAATAATCTACGATACAAATCCTGGTAATTAAGTACTTACAATAGAAAGTCGCCACAAGTGGTTGTCTCAAATGAGAACCCTAAGTGGTCTACCGGGAAATATAATGAGTAAATGGGAGAATTTAATATCAGGAAGGCACGTTGACCATGATAGCTCAAAGGGTAGAGCAACTGGACGGAAACCAGTAGATCCGTGGTTAAAATCCCGGCCATAGCATTGAATTTTTCAGTTGGCTCTAATTAATAAAAAATCACTCATATACCGGAGTAATGTATTTAAAAGGTCTAATTCTTTAAGGATTAATTCCTCAATATAAATTTACATTATTATTATTACATTATTAATACGACTAAGTAGCCAACAGCCACTAAAATCTATTTCCTACAACGATTCACCTGAGGATAAGACAACTCATAGCTCCAATTTGAAGCCAATCAATGTAACACTGGTATGCGGGTTTGCCGCACTTGGTACCTAAGAGGTAAACATAATTTCAGAAATACGATCGTTTGGGTATTTATAAGAAAATAGCTCTCTATCCCCATCTCTCAGGGGAGCTATGGTCACAACTCTGTCTTGTATAGGAATTAGTATTTATCTGATGCGAGCTGAAGTGCATTATGAAGTAGTACTAGCCACTGGCATTTGTAGACCATGGTAAAAGTATGAAATAATCTTGAAGCGCCCAAATAATGAGAAGTCAATGGTGCATGGAAGCTCAGTATCCCTTAAAGGCAGAGCAAAAACGCTGTTGCAGAATTTATGGAGGATAGCATACGTAACATAGTTAATCCTGCTTAGACGCTTGCTATGCAAGAGCCGCGCAGCACTGTGAAATCCCATGTGGCCCAAATTTGGAACCCTGCTGTGTTGTGGTGTTAATTCCTGGGGAATGATTTAATGAAGGCATGATAGGAAGCTGCAGAGATGAGGTAGTCGTGTTGACACGTTACCATGGGGACCAGATGCATCTGTTTGTCATGTCCGTCCTACACTATTGACTGTCACAATCGATAAACACAACCGTCTCGATTCATATCGATACGCTCCACCGGCTAACACCAACTAAGAGTGTGGCCGTCGGTGTTTCCTGTACATGATTATAGGGTGCATAGGGAATTTACTACTCTCACTTGTGCACTTTGTCTCTGCCAACATGTCAGAAAGGTCAAGGCTGACTCATTATGACGGTACATTGAACCGTACAGAGCTTAAACAAGTATCATTTGTCATTTGTCATTACTCAGAAACGGAAAGGTGAGAAATGCAATGACGTATGTACAGTTTTGTGCTCACTATTTCTTTAATGTTGTATACTTTTTCAAATTAAATATTAAATTTTTCGGAGAGGTAGAATGCAATTGTAGGGGTGTCTTAATGTTTTAATTAACACCTTACAAAAAATGTGATAGATTTTTTTTTTTCTTTTTGTAATTTACGTCCTCCAACGTTAAGTCATATCGGACGATGAATGGAATGGGTGAAATGATGCTCAAATGAGCCCGGGGTCCATGGAGGTTAGAGTTACCCGACATTTATCTTTCAGGATGAGGGAAAACCCCGGAAAAGCCTTATCCAGGTAACTCACCCTGACCGAGATTCGAACTCGGGACCTCTTGAACGTGAGGCAGACATGCTACCGTCTACGCTACCAAGGCGGGCTAAAGTGACAGAGATTTTGTTTAGATAGGTTTTTGTTGGTTCTTCTCTAAGTAGTCACGATCCAGATTTAGCGTTTCTTGACCCTCCGAATTCCTTGATTATAGACATCTGCAGAATTCGCTTAAAACCACTCTTCCAGTTCATTAATGACGTCACTTGTGTGATCAAATCGGCGACCACGCAACGGATTCTTCATTTCCTGCAACAAAAAGAGTCACTTGGTGTGAGATCGGGCGAATAAAGTGGATGCTGTAAGATCTCATAGCCACATTCTATTGTTTTGCCAACTATAACTTGAGATTATTGCGATTGTACATTGTCAGACAGAAGACGAACATATTTGGAGAGCATACCACGTCGTTTCTTAATCAGAGCTGCTCGTAACTTGTCCAGAATATTGCAGTAGTATCAGGCAGTGATGGTTTGACCCTTGGCAAGATAATCTGTAAGGATGACTCTACGACAGTCCCAGAAAACTGAAAAAAATGACCTTTCCATCTGACTTTTGTAACTTCGCCTTCTTGGGAGGTGGGAATCGGCATGTTTCTTTTCCATGCTCATGGTTTTTGTCTCTCGATCATACTGATAAATCCTGGATTCCTCCATGGTTACTAGAAGATCAAAAATGATCTTAATCCTGTTCCAACAGCATCAACATCTGTCTTGAAAGGTCACGCCATGTTTTCTTTTGGAAAGGGGTTAGCAAACGTGGAACCCACCGTGCAGACAACTTAGACATGTGCAGTTCGTCCACACACTACCATAAATAACTAAGATGTGTCTCATTCATGGTCATTTGGATGGTTGCTCGTCTGTCTTCGAGTATTAAACACTCCACTTTCTTCACTGTGACAGCTGACGGTCTACTAGCTCTTGGCTCATCTGTCCGGGACATGCGACCAGTTTGAATATTCCTTTTCAAACTCACAATAGTGCCATATGATGCGCAATCATTTCCATAAACAGCCGTCATCTCATGCCCGCTTCGGTAGCGTAGATGGTAGCATGTCTACCTCACGTTCAAGAGGTCCCGATTTCGAATCTCGGTCAGAGTGAGTTACCTGGATAAGGTTTGTCAGGGGTTTTCCCTTATCCTGAAAGATAAATGTCGAGTAAGTCTAAGCTCCATGTACCCTGGGTTCATTTGAGCATCATTTCACCCATTGCATCTTTGCATCTATTGTCCGATATGACTTAACGTTGGAGGACGTAAATTAAAAAAAGAAAAAAAAAGAAGAAAAAAGAAAAAAAAAAACCTTTACCTCATCATGGATTTCCCGGGCAGTTTTGCCGAAGCCCCAATGTTTTCCATCTCCTACCTCAATCACTTCTAGCACTCACTCTAAAGAAATAGAAAAATAAAAAAGGACTCAAATCACTGAAACTACAAACATTGTGTCAACAGGGATCACTTTTCATCACTCTAGCTTATAAAGTACCAGGTGATAATAAAAACTTTACAGCATTCCGTCAAAGGATCTTCTATTCCCTTATAAGGGATGAATATTTATTTTAATAATTAAAATTCTCTAACAGTTTCGCACAGCTCACTAAAGTTTTATGCGGTTATGCTGTACGTTCCTGGCGTATGATGAAACCTCACAACAATTGGAATACACTGTAAATTTTCGAATTTTCAAATTCACAGTTGCTTTCACAAAATAAGAAATTCTGTTTACTTATACACTTATTCTTGAATAAATATTAAAAACTACCAAATACTTGAACAAGACAAGAAAAATTTACTTGGTCCAGATCTTCATAAAAGTATTGCTGTCAATGTAATTTGCAAATACCGCATTCCATTTTTCTCACAGTTCACTTTTATCTTTGTATCTCTATTGCCTTATATAAAGCGAACATCGGCACTTTCAATTATCCATTCAAATTTTTCCCATGACGTGGACTTTTACATGAATTGTTTCCAGTGGCGTTCGAACCCAGTACAACAAGAAGAATGGCGCTATTAACACAATTAAACTGTGCTCACACATGACAGATGTACTCCAGCTTGCTGTGGAATTGAACTTTTGTCTTTTGGAGTAAGTAATGCGGAAGTCCCATATGACAATCCCACAGTCATGTGCCCATCTGTCACATCAATTTAAACTGATGTACGCTTCAGTCAGACTACAAGCTAAACTTAGCTGCAATTACCTCTCATGTGGAAAATTGTCTTGTGGAATAAATAAAGAGCAAATATATCATCATGTGTCACATGAAGCTAATTTTAGCATGGGAGAACCAAACGTGGGATTTATAGTTCTCATTGGCATTCCTATTTATAACTTATTTAAAAAATATAGGTTGACCGTTTTTCGATAATCATCACAAACCTTTACCACAATGTACTTTAACACAATTTTCTTGAATTTTATTAGCATTATACTTGGTGACCATAAAAATATTAAGAGAGCTAAATAAATCCCTAGGATAAGAGAGGATACGATAAAAATGAGATGTATAGTGTTTAACACCCGTTTTTACTACATATGGCACCGCAGGCGGTGACACTGATGATACATGACATGAAGATGGACCAGAGGTAGAATGAGATGGCCGCTCCAGCGCCGTGTTGTCCACCAACATTGGCACTTTGCATTCGCCTCGGATTGAACTTGATGAGAGCCAAGCGCTGTAACCGATGAGCCACGGCGCGGCCGGATAGAAGAGGACACGATAAAATAAGATAGCACAACCTATGATAGCATAAAAGAAGATAAGATATGAGAGGACAGGATAGGACAGGGCAGGATAAACTAGGATAGGATAAAATGACATACGATAGGATAAGAAAGGTTAGGGTAGGATAGGTTAGGGTAGGACAGGGACAGTTAGGGTAGGAGAGAATAGGATAGGATAGGGTAGGATTGTATAGCGTAGGGTAGAGTAGGATAGGATAGACAAAGTTAGGGTAAGATGGGATAGGGTAGCATAGGATAGGGTAGGATAAGATAGGATACGATAGGGTAGGGTAGGATATGATAGCATAGGGTGGGATAGCGTAGGATAGGATAGGAAAGGTTAGGGTAGGGCAGGGTGGGATAGGATAGTGTAGGGAAGGTTTGGGAAGGGTAGGGTAGGATAGGATAGGGTAGGGTAGGATAGGATAGGGTAGGGAAGGTTTGGGAAGGGTAGGGTGGGATAGGATAGTGTAGGGAAGGTTTGGGAAGGGTAGGGTAGGATAGGATAGGGTAGGGAAGGTTTGGGAAGGGTAGGGTGGGATAGGATAGTGTAGGGAAGGTTTGGGAAGGGTAGGGTAGGATAGGATAGGGTAGGGAAGGTTTGGGAAGGGTAGGATAGGGTAGGTTAGGGAAGGTTTGGGAAAGGTAGGATAGGATAGGATGGCGTAGAATAGGATACGATAGGGTAGGATAGCATACGGAGGAGATTCGACAAAGTAAAAAGTAAAATAAAAATAAAATAAGGTATATTATTCTTATTTTATTTTTAGGGTTTTTTCACTGCGGCCATTGTTGCTGTATTGTACCAGTGCACCAAGTGTGGCATCCTCGGGAGGAAGGATGAGGTGAAAGGAGTCAGAGGGCAGCCTACCTGTAGGACTGCCACTATTGATCGGTTGCAAAGGATCGGTGGGCAAGCAGAAGTGGCATCCCATTAACCACTCACTAGGCTGGACCGGAAACCCGAGACAGTCCTACCGGAGTAGGAAGTGTTTATTATTATTATTATTATTATTATTATTATTATTATTATTATTATTATTATTATTATTATTATTATTATTATTATTATTATTATTATTATTATTATTATTATTATTATTATTTAAATTAATTTTCCTTTCTATTAATATTAATTTTTTGTTTCATTTATAGCCCCCCTTTATCTCCAATTGTTACACCGGCGGCTGTTCTACTTTAGAACGTATAGAAGGGGTTAACTCGTAATTTTTGGCTTCGCACTCTCCTCAATCATACTTCCAGACTTATCTTAGTCGGAGAAAAATTCCCACCCCCGCCGCCGGGAAGCGAACCCGGGACCCCTAGCATGAAAGGCAGGTGTTCTACGGACTGAGCTGCGGAGCCAGTCCCTCTTTTTATTGTTACTGTATGTTACATGCAGCATAGTAGGTATGAACGAGGGACTAAGGATAGCGGATCTCGATTAGCTACTAATAGAGTACCGCTTGAATTGCCTCTACACTTTGTAGCCTTCATATTCCTTGACGATAACCCACAGAGAACGAATTAAGTGTTATCGGGTAATAAGTATTCTACATACGGTAACTCTAAACAGTGATATATTGTTAACCATTAGTCGGAAACTTCGAGTTTGATGTGATGATAAAGAAACAGTCATTAAACCAGTTTGAAACTTGCATTCCAGTGTCATTAGAACCATCCTTACTCATACATATCCACGTATACCCTTGCTCTACCGTGAACATAGGCCACACTGCTTCAAAACTTAAACTTGAGAATAAGCTACATCAAAACTAGCGACCAATGCGTGCAGCAAACTTTTCCTCTGTATAGCGGAGATGGGCCTAGTACCGCATACCTAAGGCTTTTTCAAAATTTAAAGAAAATGCAATGGAGAACAAGTACCGTGTTACTAATATCATGAAGCTAATATCATACAGAAACAGCATTAGTAATGAACATTCATGAACGCGAGTCATGTTGACTTTTAATAACTAAAGTAAATATTAGTGACAACTGCGCATCTGGAAAAGTGTTTCCCAGTACCGGACAGACGTAAATAAATGCATATTTATAAATAAAGGAAGAGAAATTGCATAATAAATCACAAGGTAATTATTGCTCTCATAATTATTGCATTTTTTAGATAAATCAGAACACGGTAACATCAAAATATCTTTTTCAAAATGTTGTCTAGAGATTATCACAACAAAATAAAATAGTCTTAGAACTAATGAAACATTTTTTTAAACACAGTGATCACATCCATAAAAGTCAATATTCTCTTGCCTGTACATTCAATATGTGTCCAAGCCTTGTACGATACATACTGAACCCAAGCCTCGTCTATGATTTCTAAACAAATTATACACTCTGTTCGAACACTTCAATCAACATTGCTTTTGGTTACAAAATTTAATTTTCTTTTAGTCTTCTAAGGCTCTTCACTATTTCCAGTTTCTGTTGACACAGAGTTAGAGCTAGGTTCTCTATTTATAGTTTTATTAATGTTAGTCTTACTTCCCTTTGCTATCGGTTTCTTCTTCTGTTTTTGTGCCTTTTCCTGCAACATCAACTTATGCAGAGTCGATGTTAATGTTTCAGCAATATATATTACTACTCCCAGGCTCGTTGATTATTCTATCACATTGTTAATGCTTGTTTCATATTCTGTTCCAACCATTTTCCTTTCTTTTTGGCCTCCATGTTGACAGAATGCCCATAAACAAAAATTAATCTAATGTCAGTGCAAGTTCAGTAGTTAACATATACCTTCGTGTACGGTACTGGTAAAATTGCTATCGTACGGTACTGAGCAACTAACACGTACGTATATATAACGTCATAGCACGGCCCGATTCTTTTAAACCGACACTGTATTTTGTGTTTGTGTAGTCTACTTAATACCAAATAATATGAGTACAAATACTTAATTAGTTCTTCACCGGACATGGTAGCAGCAATGTCAGCAAGTTATTAACAGCACAGCTCCAGTTCACTACACGAATTCTCTGAACAATAATTTCCGATTAAACGGTCAAAGGGGAGGGAAAACTTTCCGTTAGTAACAAAGATAGTTGTTTGTCTAAATACACACCACGAGCTTGTACTATCTATCGGCAACTACGAGATACTGACACCGTGCGGTACTGGACTTTGTGCGGTTACAGGCGCATCTCCCCTAGGTAATTGATGTGCAAATAAGTCGCATCTATCATTATAATCATTATTATTACTGTCATCATCATTGCCCGCCTCGATAGCGTAGATGGTAGCGTATCTGCCTCACGCTCAAGAGGTTCCGAGTTTGAATCTCGGTAAGGGTGGGTTACCTGGATAAGGTTTTGCCCGGGTTTTCCCTTATCCTGAAAGACGAATGTCAGGTAACGCTTCATGGACCCCGTAATTATCATCACCAACATCATCATAATCATCATAATTATCAATACTGTATATTACATGTAGCATAGTGTGAACGAGAGACCAAAGATTGTATATCTGGAATATCTATTAATAAAATATCAGTTAAATTGCTTCGACAACTTGTAGCCTTCAAATTCCTTAACGATCACCCAAAGAGAAACTTGATGATTCTATAGCTGTTGTCTACCTCCATTCAAAACTTTTCGGAAGATGATTACACTTACTGTCCTGCATTATGAATAGTGCAGTGGTAAGCGGTCAATTGACCTCTATGACTGAATCATGAGGTACCGGCTCATTTCTGACAGCAGAGTGGAAACCCAGTCACTTATCAGAAATTCATCCAAACACACCTGAAAAATGCATCCAGCATGACACCAGGGACATGCTGCAAATTAGAGTGTCATATAGGTCAGGACCAGCAAGTTGAATAACGGCGTATAAAATGCTTTATCCCTACAGTCTGACCTAGTTGGCATGTTTATTCCCTAAATAGACACGTGGCATGTGCGCTCATGACACTATGTAGACTTTTGAAGACACATTTTGTGTAGGAAAGCTCAAAGAATGTTAATGGCATTAGGGTATACCGACAGTAGTGAGGAGGCAGCTATAGCCCACCAATCATATTGCTGCATTTTATCACGTGACTTCCCCCTCCACCAATCAGATTGTTTGGCGGGAAGTAATTTAAAGTTGAAGATAAGTGAAGACAAAAGTTTCACTTTCACGATTTCATAACACCCTTTGGCAGTTGTTACTTAACCACCTGTCGCACGATGCAACGATGACTAAACACTTCTGCACATGTCCTGTGCAATAATAAAAAAGGTCTATTTATGAGACAGAATACAAGTACCATGTTACAAGGTTACGACTTTACTTTAAATTAAGTAGGAAGTAGGAAAAAGTTGTGAAGGAAAGAAATAACCAACACATAATATTTTCTTTATTCATGTTTTATTTTCAATCGAAGTTTTATTTTCAATTCATCACTGATTAAAAGTAAAAACATAAGACAACAAGAACCTTAAAGATATATTATAATCTCTAATTAAACATATGGAAATTACTTACATCATACAAAACATGATGAGATTTCTTTAGGTACAACAAATGTGATAGAATTAACAAATAATTCTACATATTGTTTAACACTATCCTTTGCCAAAGTGAACAAACGCATATTAACATGTGCATTAGAAAGTATACATACAAATGTATAACATGTTCATATCCTGCGTCACGATCTTACATTGTGTTTGAAAGTTATCGTTGCAATTGACCTTCCTGCCTTGCTGAATATAAATGAAATTGCAACTGCACTGAATGTGAATTATGTTGATTACAGACTATTTCTTAATATAAATAATGGCCTTTTACAATGAATACACCACATTTTTGGCTTGCTTACAATATTTCTATACATCTCCTCGTTTACAATTCTGAATTTCTTCATTTGATACCATACATCATTGTCACTCTTACAGGGTTTATCATGAAAACACATTCCTTTTGTTTTAAAGCAACACCAATAGACAAGAGTAAAAGGTGGTTCTAGTGGCATGATTTGTTCAATAGACACGTCATAATTATTTAAAGCTAAAATAAAGTTTTGGTACGTTGTATTTGCGTTCATGTAGGAATGCATATCTTTAAAGAATACCATATCACATGCCAGAGATTTCAAAGTAGATGGCTGAACGAGTTGAGTTCCAATTTTACAACATTCTGCTGAAGGATTCACAAGACGTTTCAGTGCAAGAATATTTGCGTTATTTTTGTAAAAATAAACTAATCTAGGACTGCTTTGGAGTTCAATATACATTATACAATGACAACAATTTGAAAGACGAGTCTCAAAATTTATCCACACGTAACTGGCAAAATCTAACCAGTATTTATCTGGAGACATTTTTGGCAAAGATTTTACGAATATAATTTTCATCATCACATCAACAATGTCATTACACTTTACCTTCCATTCACGCATAAAATAAGAATTCTTAAACACATTCCGCATTAGATTGAAAGTTATATTTTCATGATTAAAGTTTTCCGTTCCTTCGAGGAGCCAGAATGGTAAACTATCTGGCAGCAATTCCTCATAGTTTTGGGTTACATACAACTCTAGACAATTCTGAGAGAGTGATTTCCCAGAAAGATACAGTAAATATGTGCCAAAAATTCCAGCAATGATATTATAATTATATAGTTCTGCAAGCAAAAAACGAATCAGGGGCAGGATTTCTGTTTTAAGAATCTTAAACTCGGGGAGCCAAATAACGTGTCCACAGGAATTTTGAACGTTATAATGAAGGCGTGTTAACTTATTTGAGTTGCCAAACATATTTTAGCCACTAGAACCGAAACCTTTACTGCTCCTTTCAGTGCTTGATAATGTGCGTACCTCTCTTAATGTAGGTATACAAATTTTTTCTAAAATTAGTTGAGCTATTTTTTGACCTCTTTTTATTTTAAAAGACCTAGATGGATGATGATTAAAAACAATAATCAAAATGTTTCCTCTATAATCACTATCAATAACTCCACCTCCAATTCCTATTTGATGAAACAGAGATAGTCCAGATCTTCCAGCGATTCGTCCGTAATAACCATTTGGTATTTCAAAAGAAATATCTGTTTTCACTGCTTTAACACTTTGAGGTTTTACATTATAGCTATAAGCTGCAAATAAGTCCAATCCAGCGCTGTCTATTGTGTTTCTTGTGGGAGTGAATCCTTTGCCTGTAACGTTATTGAATTTTAGTATGGGAGCCATTTTGCTGAAAAGAATATTATTGCACCATTACTCAGAGGCTTTGAGAGATAAAATATATGCCCCCGTAACAGGTTTAATTCCTTCGTAAATTAACTTTAGTTTTAAGGTATCTTTGTTAATCGCTTCAATATCGGTATCCGAAAATGCGTCGTTGTATTTACCCGGTAAATACGTTACAAAGGGAATCTCGCCGTTTTTGCGTAACTTTAGTAGTATAGTATTGCCATATTTCGTTACAACTTTTTCGGCCCTGACCACTTCATATTCAAAGTTTAATTCTAAGTCTTTAATTCGTATAGACTTCTGGTTTGCAACAGTTTCAAATTTCTGTACCAATTCCATTATCTGTAAATAGAAAATAAAAATCTAAGTATTTGAGTATTGTAAGTTAAAGAAAACGAAGAAAGAAGAAATATATCTTAAACTTACCTTGTTGGAGGATGCTCAAGATGTAACTTCGACAGTACGTTGAAGATATGTGATTCATCTAAGACTAGACACAGTCCTTATATACTTCTTCCCGAATGCATTAGAAAGTGCATTTTGGATACCAGCACAATTTCGAAAGTTCAGCTTCGCAGTATAAAAGTGCAATTGATGACACGAAATGCATCAGTTTCTATTTGTCTTATAGAGCTGCGAGGTCTGCTTTGTCATCGAACATGTAAGTAATGTTTTTAAGGTTTATAAAGGGTTTTATCTGCATGCATGGGATTTTAAATTATTTTCTTATTATAGGAAAATGAAAAATATAACCATCCTAAGTGAAGAGACAAAGGAGTATCCTTATTTCCAATCCCAGGGTCTTCGTTATCTTATCAAAATAAATTCTCCTTCAGAAAATGAAATTCCTATGAATCATTTTGAAATTTCTCTGCTAGAATTAATTAATAAAGTATTAGAAAAAGCTAATCCAAGCGATATGGTTGGCATTATAATTAGAAATCAAGAAAATGTTCAGGATCATCCTATAGGTATTAGTTTCCGACGTAAAGATCAGTTATCTCTAGAAGTAATAATGAGTGTGTTTCAGAAAGTTTGTCAAAGTAACGCCAACTTTATGGCCACAGATAAATTATTAATCGAGATTGATCACGTTAGAATGCCTATAGGAAGCGGTAGAAGTTTAAAATCCAAAGGAAGAGAACTGTCGTATCTGACGCATTTAAAACGAAGTATTGTTAAAGTGAAGGCAACATTTCAGTGTCTTGCCCATTCTTTGATCATAGCAATGGCTAACCTTTCGGGTGACCGTAACTACAAGGCCTATAGACAAGGTAGAAAGATTAAACCGAAGGTCGATGAGCTGATAAGAGAAGCAGGTGTTGACTTGACCAGTGGTGCGGGTATTCCTGAATTAATCAAATTTCAGAGCTATCTCTCCGAATACCGTATTGTCGTTTATTCAGGATTAAAGTGTGAAAATATTATTTTTGACGGTAAGACAAATTCTGATAAAAGATTGAACTTACTATTTGATTCTGCTGAAAACCATTACAGCGTTATTGTTAATCTCACGGCAGCCATGGCAAAGAGACACGTGTGTAAAGGATGCAGTCAAGGGTTTTCTTTTAAAAGCATGTTTACTCACAAATGTGAAGAACGTTGTACAGGATGCTCTGGTGTACCACCTTGTGCGTCCGAATGGAATCGCGTTTATTGCGATGAATGTCACAGATATTTTAGAAGTACAACCTGTTACAAAAATCATATACAAAATAAGATGGGAAACAAAAGTGTATGCGAGAGAAAACGGATTTGTAAGCTTTGCAATAAACCAATATTACCTAATCACGAATGCAATAAAGTCTATTGTAAAAATTGTAAGAGTAACGAAATGCGTGGACACTTCTGCTACATGCCTACCTTATCACCAAAAATACTTTCCTCTGAAAAGGTCATGTTTGTTTTTTACGATATAGAGTGCACACAATCAACACCTTATGGCGAAACAGCTTTTATGCACGTTCCCAACTTACTATGTCTCGAGCAATTTTGTTTTATTTGCGAAAAAAACGAAATTATGGACACTGATTGTGATCAATGTGGGAAACGAAAACATTCATTTTGGAACGATCCTATCAAGCAATTTATGAACTACTTAAGACAGGATAGGCCATTTTGCGATAAAATTATTGTAATAGCTCACAATGCTAGAGCTTATGATCTTCAATTTATTTTGGAATATGCCATAAAAGCAGAGTGGATTCCGGATTTAGTTTTGAACGGAAATAAGATATTGAGTATGAAAATGGAACATCTGGTGTTCTTGGATAGCCTAAATTTTCTACCCATGAGTCTAAGAAAACTACCTAAGGCATTTGGAGTAAGTTCGGTCTCTAAGGGATATTACCCTCATTTTTTTAACACACCAGAGAATTTGAATTACGTTGGACCATATCCAGAATCTAAATATTATGGAACAGATCAAATGACGGATAGCGAAAGAAATGAATTTCTAAAATGGTACAGTACCAAAAAAGATTATATTTTTAATAATAAACAAGAATTGGAAAAATACTGTCAAGCTGATGTTTCAGTTTTAAAACAGGCTTGTTGCGTCTTTAGAAATTCATTTATGGAAATTGGTGAAATTGACGTTTTTCAGGAATCCATTACGATTGCTTCGGCATGCAATAAAGTATTTAGGAAAAAGTTTTTAAAATCAAACACGATCGGATTGATTCCACACGGGGGCTACAGAAAGGCAGACAAGCAGTCCAGAAAAGCTTTAATGTGGCTTGTATACGAAGAAATGAAAAGAGACGTGATAATAAAACATGCAGGAAATGGAAGAGAAGTTAGGTTGCCAGAACTTCCCAACCTTAAGGTGGACGGATTTTGCGAGCTGACGAAAGAAGTCTACTGTTTTAACGGTTGTTATTGGCACGGACACGAGTGTCTACCAAATAGAGATGTTCCTATAATGGGCAGTGATGAAACACTGGAGGATAGATACAACGCTACCATATCTAGGTTGGAACAAATTGTAGGAGCTGGATACGTTGTTCACGTTATGTGGGAGTGCGAGTTTGACGAAAAGATTTTAAAAAAATATTCCGCCTTACAACATGATCCTATAGTTCAAAATTCACCTCTCGTACTTCGCGACTGCTTGTATGGAGGTCGCACAGAGGCAACCCAATTGTATAAAAAAACCGAAGAGGGAGATGTGATTGCATATTGTGATGTAATGTCTCTTTATCCTTGGGTTTGCAAATATTACAAATTTCCAATAGGGCACCCAAAATTATACAACGGAGACGACTGTATGGATATCGGGAGCATTTTAGAGAAAGAAGGTGTCATTAAATGCCGCGTTCTACCAGTTAGAAATTCCTACCATCCGGTTCTTCCCTATCGTTGCCGCCAAAGACTGATGTTTGTCCTTTGTCGCACGTGTGCTGAAATGGGTGAACAGGAAGCATGCACCCACACTGATGAGGAACGCGAAATTACCGCAACTTGGGTTGTGGATGAGGTGAGAAAAGCTGTTGAAAAAGGTTATAAAGTACGTAAAATTTACGAATTTTACGAATACAAAGTGGAACAATACGACCCCGTACAGAGGGAAGGAGGTTTGTTCGTAGAGTATATAGATACCTTTCTAAAACTAAAGGCAGAAGCTAGTGGCTATCCCGCTTGGGTTAATTCCGAACAAGATAAAAATACATATATTAAAGAATTTTTCAAAAGCGAAGGAATACTTCTGGACAAGACTGCAATTTCTAAAAATCCAGGAGCTAGATCTATATCCAAACTTTGTTTAAATAGCTTTTGGGGCAAACTGACGGAAAATAATAATCGATCGCGCACCAAAATGATCAAAGATTCCAATGAGTTGTACAAAATATTATGTACCCCAGGTATCGAAGTACAGAGACTGTTGTTTTCCGGAGAAAAAATGGTTTGGTTATCTTGGCGATATTTAGAGGAAGAGGCTCCTTCTCTGTCGCATACCAATGAAGTTTTGGGGGCGTATGTGACAACGGGAGCAAGACTTAAACTCTACTCCTACTTGGAACCCTTGAACAGGTCCGTCCTATACATGGACACCGATTCCATATTTTATTTCATTAAGAAAGGCGAACAAAATCTCATCAAATGTGGTGACCATTTGGGAGATATGACTGACGAGCTCGCAGAATATGGATCTGGAACTTACATTTCGGAATTCGTATCCGGAGGTCCTAAAAATTATGCCTATAAGATACAACTGCCAGACAATAAAATTAAGACAGTTACCAAAGTTCGAGGAATAACTCTAAACTACGCTTCAATGCAGCTAGTGAATTTTGAATCCATAAAGAATATGATTTTAAATGAAATTACATCTAGCCTCACGATTAGAACGGAAAAGAAAATTAAGCGCAAAAGGGGAGTTCCCGTAATTTCGGAACCGGAAGATAAGATATATAGAATATGTTTTTACAAGAGAAGAAGATTGCAAGATTCCTACGATTCCTTACCCTTTGGCTACGGTTGATGGGATGTATAAATAGGAGCGACTGGAAAGGTGTTCACTTCAGTATGGATCCTGAAGTGTTGAAAACAGTGTTAAATTATCTCGGAAATCACAAGCAGCTTCGAGTCCTAACGGATGTAGAGTTGGCACTGCTTCCAGCCGAAGTTTTGGAGAGTTATCCCCCCATTGACATAGACGACGCTTGGGACAAATTACCTCAACACCTTAAACTGAACAAATTTCGAAGATGCACCGATCACTGGAATAAAGGTAAAACGCACATTGATGGACCGCCACCCATGATTTTCAGATGTTATGCGTGCAAAGCCTCCGATAATTAAGTTTCAACATCCTTTCACTCTAATTGTTAGCGGTAGTTCTGGTTCGGGAAAAACAGTTTTCTGTATAAATTTGATTAAAAATCTGAAGCGTTTGTGCACTGTATCAAAATTTAGCAATATTTTGTGGTGTTATAGTGAAAAATCCGCTGTTCCTTCGGAATTGACTGGAGTCAAATTTCATGTTGGAGTGCCTGAATTTAAAAATAGAAACGGAGATCCAACATTATTTGTATTGGACGATCTTTTAAACTCTGCATACTGTAAAGAGGTTTGTGATTTATTCACCAAAGGAAGCCATCATCGAAATATAAGTGTTATTTTAATTACACAAAATTTGTTTCATCAGGGAAAATATTGTAGAGATATTTCGTTAAATGCCAAATATCTAGTTGTTTTTAAAAATATTAGGGATAAAAATCAGGTCACACACTTAGCTAGACAGGTATATCCCGAGGATTGGAAAGGCCTCTTTGCGGCGTACATGGACGCAACGGAGAAACCTCATGGCTACCTTCTTTTCGATTTATGCCAAGAAACTCACGAATTACTTAGGTTTAGAACCAACATATTTTCCTCCAATGATCAGCCTACCATAGTGTATGCACCTCTTAGAAAGGATGAGCAAGCGGATAAAATCGAACTATCACTTGTTACAGGTACTTCATAAAGCCAAACCAAAGTTACGAAATGCAATATTACAGACGGCCGACAATGAGTTAGTGTATGCAATCGTCGAATGTGTTTTAAACGTTTTAAACGGGAATTGCAAATTAAGAAATTGTTCAAAAAGAAAACTAGGAAAGTACAAAACTTCTCTTAGAAGGTTAGTTAACCAGAGAGAAAAGGTTTCTACTAAAAGAAAACATATAATACAAAACGGTGGCTTTTTGATTCCTCTGCTCTCAGCTGTCCTCGCGGGAATAACTCATTTAATTAAGTCTTAAATGATGCAAAAATTTTTATTGGTTACCCCAGAATTTTTGAACGCATATGCTTGCAAGAGAAAAAAAAGGACGAATAAGCCAAATAGTAGAAATTTATATAAGGAATGGATTCAAAGAAGGTCTAAGCTGCTGTCGCCGCCGCCGCCGCTGCCGCCGCCGCCGCTGCCGCCGCTGCCGCCGCCGCTTCCACCTCCGTCTCTCAGAAAGAGGCTGGTGTTCTCCTCTTCCGACGAAGAAGCCGCCGCCAGCGCCGCCGATGCTCCAGTCGATTTAAGAAAGGAAGAGAAACGGGAAGTTGAGAACTTCACAAAAGAAAATTTTGGGCATGTTGCAGGACCATATTTGGCTCCATACGTAATTAGTCCTCGTGCCACAGATAGCGTATTCGGCATTTATAGAGATAAAGACGGAAACTTTAAAATTGGAGACTCTGTAATTAAAATAGAGAATAACGATATTTTCGTTAAAGACAGCCATTTTAAAGGTACGAAGGGACTTTGGGAACTGTTAACGCGGAAAAATGTTCACATGTCTGCCGTATCTTCGTCAGATATGAGTAAATATAAACAAATTCTTCTGCTTACCAACGGACATTTGCAAAATAACGAACCTTTAAATCAGATCAAATCCAATAGGGGGAAGAAATACACTGAGATAATAGCAAAATTATTTCCCTCGAAAGCCATCGAAGTCGAACAGCAGCAAAGGTGGAGCCCATATAAATCCCCATAATGTATAAAAAACATTTTTACGATCCGTCAAAATCTAGTGGATTTTCCACGTTTTCTAAACTTTCTACGAAACTTAACAAAAAAGAACAGAAAAAACTTAAAGACTGGCTTTTGCAGCAAGATGCTTACACTTTACACAAACCTGCAAGAAAGCGATTTCAAAGAAATTTTTATACCGTAAACAACATTAACGACGTGTGGGAAGTTGATTTGGCAGATCTTCAGAGCTTGGCCAAATGGAACGACGGCACCAGGTACCTCTTGACGTGCGTCGACTGTTTCACTAGATTCGCACACGTAGAGCCTTTAAAATCCAAGAGCAGTAGGGCCACCGCCGATGCCTTTACCAAAATTCTAACTGACGTCAGCCCTCCTCCCGTAGCCGTGAGATCCGATAAGGGAAAAGAATTTTTAGGATCCGATTTTCAAAATCTGTTGAAACGGAATGGTATCCAGCACCAGGTATGTTTAAATCCAGACGTAAAATGCTCCATGGTAGAACGATTCAATAGAACATTAAAAACAAAACTGTATAAATATTTTACGTATAAGAACTCCTATCGCTATGTGGATGTTTTAAGTAAATTTGTTAAAGCTTACAACAACTCCGTTCATTCTTCCATAGGAATGGCACCTGCAGACGTTAATCCTAGAAACATTCTCCAAGTGTGGACTAAATTAAAGCGAGAGAGGGATAATGTGAAGAAAAGACCTGTTAAATTTGCCCTGGGACAAACCGTTAGAATCAGCAAGGAAAAGATGAAGTTTGCCAAGGGTTTTGAGCAAAATTATTCCACAGAAATCTTTGTAATTAGTAAGGTTATTAAACATTCGCCTCAGCCGGTCTACGAATTGGAAGATCTGAATAAAACTCCTATAAAGGGACAATTCTACAGCTACGAGCTTACACCTGTTAAAATAACAAAAAACACAGCTTTTAAAATAGATAAAGTATTAAAGACCAGGGTGCATAAGGGCACTAAAGAGTTTCTAGTCAGGTGGAAAGGATACGGACCCGAGTTCGATAGCTGGGTTAACGCTAAATGGACCAGTTCTTTGTGACGCTCCTAAGTGACGCCAGCGGAAATTTGTACCCAGGCAATACTCTTGCAAGCTTTAGAAATGATCTAGCACACCCCATTAATTTAGAGCGCGATAAATGGGTAGTGGGTTTAGCCGAATTATCCTACTCTTATGGCTACGAGTCCTTAGAGCAAGACATTTTAAACGAAACTGGGGAACTAAACAAAAATGTAATTATAACCAGGGCGGGAAGAATCGTATTCGATAAAAAGAAGTTTAAAGGTTTCAAAGATCTATATACAACTATAAAAGAGCAAGTTAAAGACGATGATTTAAAAGAACTTTTATTGACAGAGTTTCAAGGATATCTGATGTCGCATCAAAAAGAGATATCGGACTTGGAATCTAAGAAGCAAGAGTGGGTGCCCACACATTCGGTGGCGGCGAGCGAAATCAGCAAGGCAAACAGCATTCATTTGGTATACTCAAAAAATAAGAAAGTAGTATTTGACGATACAATTTATTTTCCAACGAGAGTATACTATGGATTGGCTGACCTTGTAAACACCATAAAACAATCTCTGCCTAATTTAGATATTTATAAACTTGCCAATAAGGCCATGTTCCTTGAAGTAAGCAATGACATGAAAACGCTCTTTCTCAGATCTAATAGAAAAGCAGACTTTCAGTTCCTTTACGATACAGAACCCATATTTGTCTACTGCAGTATAATAGAACCTCAATTAATAGGTGATGCTTACGTACGCTGCTTAAGAATAATTCAGTTCCCATCCTTCTCTAATCAACACATTTTTAACACAATATATTACGTACCGGTGGAAAAAAGTTTCTTTCAAACTATCGCCATAGAATTAGTAAACAAATTTGGAACCTTGGCTAGAATTAGCAGCAGCATAAAACCAACGGTGTTGGTGCTACATTTTAAAAAAGTTATTGCTTGATTTCAGGTCTCACGCCATCGCCTTTGAGGGGTTTTTTAACGCTAGGGATCAGGTAATAATTAAGGAATGGGCCGTGGTCACAGTGGAAGAACATCCACAAGTAATCCTCCACAATTTGCGTGCTCCACCCTGCGCGTGGAATGAGCTCACCGAAAAAGCAAAGAAAACAAATAAGTGGCTCCAAAGTCGTTTCCACGGTATTCCAGGTTGTGCCAGGTACATATTTTGTGAAAGGCAAATCGCCGCAGCAGGTGCTGAAAAATTTTAATCCAGTTAATGATGAATCTTATGGGTGTAAGAAATTGAATTTTAAATCGCCAATTTGTAACTTTCACTTATTTGGGGGCACACACTGCGCTCGATCGACGGCGCTAGCTATAGCCGAGTGGGTGTGGGATAACAGGTGGGAGTTTCCTATTTATTAATTAGAACATTTGAAATAACAGCATTTCATAATGGATCCTCTAACGGCATACTATGTTAATCAGAGCGGTGAAGGGCGTCTTGGACATTTCATTGGGCCCATGTACGTTGGGAGTCCTTATGTACAACAAGGTCAAGGATTAGGCAGCTTTCTCGGAGGTCTCTTTAGAATTGTAAAACCCATTCTCTTCACGGGAGCAAAATCTCTAGGTAAAACAGCTCTCTCTACGGGAGCCAATATACTCTCCGACATAGCAACCAAACAACCAGAAACCAAAATTAAAGACATTGTAGCCAAACGAATAGTTGAATCTACAAAAGACGCTGTCAGTAAGTTGCAGAAGGGTAAAGGTAAAAAAAGATTTCATAAAATAAAGAGAGCAGTTAAAAGAATTAAGAGAGAAAGAGACATTTTCTCATAAATAGACTTTGCTTAGAGAATATTTGTGCAGACCTTTAAGGGGCGACATTATGATTAAATCGGAATTTGATATATTTGCTAAAAAACCGCTGCAATCGGCGGTAATTGGGAATTTTCATAGTTTATACAAACCCATTGCCCCCGTAGATCAATCAGTGTTGGAATATGTTGTCCCAGGTGATAATGAACATTACATAGACTTAAATTTTTATTTAATGGTTAAGGGAAAATTTACGAAACTCGATGGAACAGATTTAGCAGACGAAAAGATAACGGGAGTTAATAATTTGCTACATTCGTTATTTAGTCAATTAAGTATCTCTCTAAATGGAGTTTCTATCACCCCTTCCGAAGATCTCTACCACTATAGAAGCTATTTGGAAACAGTGTTAACCTATGGTCATGATGCAGCCAATAGTCATCTCACAAACTGTTTTTGGTACTTAGACACTGCCCTTCATGGCCTCACGGGGGAGGGGGCGGGCAAAAATGGAACTTTGGCAGCTGGAGATTCAAATTTAGGTTGGAAAGAACGATGGGAAAAAAGCAAAAGATCTAAAGAAATCGTCATGTACGGTAAACTCCATGGCGATTTGTTTAATGTATCCACGCTTCTCCTTCCAGGAATCAACGTTCAAATAAAATTAACGAAATCTAAAGATTCTTTTTATTTGCTTAGCGAAGACACGGACCCGAAAGCAAAATTTAAATTCCTAGATGCAACATTATATGTTAGAAAGGTTAAGGCTTCACCTAGCATCCTAGAGTCTCATTTGCAAACATTATTAAATGCTAATGCTATATACAATTTAATTCGCGTGGATGTTAGGTCCTTCACGTTTGGTCCCGGTCAGAGCACAATTTCCATAGACAACGCCGTATTAGGTCCTATCCCTAATAGACTATTATTTGGAATGGTCAAAAATACAAACTTCGCTGGAACTGATAATTCAAACCCTTACGAGTTTCAACATTTCGGACTTTCACATTTTGCTATAATCATAAATGGGCAACAATTTCCTTCAGAAGGTTTGTCTATAGATACAAGCCACGAAAAGGGTTCCACTATGGCCTATCAAACTCTCTTCTCTGGTTCTGGTATTCATCACAGAAACAATGGAATCCAAATCACCCACGACTTGTATATTAAGGGACATTTCTTGCTCCTCTTTGATTTAACTCCCGATAGCTCTGCTTCAGAAGGTCATGCCAGTCTGCCCGTTAGCGGAAATGCTAGAATAGAGCTCAAATTTAAAGACAAACTTGCCGAGGCTATTACATGTATAATGTATTGCGAATATGACAATAGTTTTCAAATTGACAGAGATAGACGTATTTTTACCGACTTCTAATGAATACATTACAAATTGAAAAGGCTTTGCACAATATCCCAACCTTTAAGGGAGTTTTTTCTTCTGACATGTTGCCTTTACATTTTAGTAAACCTGCCACATTTGTTGTAAATTTAGACCCACACACTCTGCCTGGTTCACACTGGGTGGCTATTACTTTTGAAAACAACTTTTCGGCAAACTATTTTGATTCATATGGATTACCTCCTTTCATAAAATCCCTCAAAGCATTTATCTCATCACATGCATCACATCTTACCTATAATCAACGTCCGCTCCAAAATCTCTTCTCCAACGTGTGCGGCCAGTACGTATGCCTATACACCCTCTACATCTGCACGAGAGGTTACAACATGAAGAAATTTGTTGCCATGTTCAACTCTGAGAATGCAGACCGCCAAGCACTAAGCTTGTTTCGGAGAGAGTTTACTCCACAGAGGGCCTGCAATGGAGGCCAAACTTGCAGAAGCCGTCTATAAAAGGTAAGTGTAATCTATCTCTTACTCATTCAGATAAGGATGGCGGGGCCGTTAGTAGTGGATTATGAATCCATGAGAGGAAATAATAATGAAATCATAATAAAGGAGTTGGCCGTTGCCGGGAAAAATTTACTTCAAACTTTTCACTTTACAAGCCCATATGCTTGGAATCATAAGTTGGAAAATTTAAATAAGCATAACAAAAATGGCTTGAATTTTAACGATGGCTATGTCCCGTACAGCATGTTAAAAACTGTCCTTGAAGATGTTGTTGCCGGACACACCTCATTATATGCTTACAATGATGAAAAGTGTTCTATTCTATCGGAATTAACAAACAGAACCTTCATAAATCTACAGAACGAATTCCATTGTCCAAGGCCAGAAAAGCTCTATCATAAAGTCCATTGTGGATTTCCCTGTCATAAATTTGCTTCAAATTATTGTGCATGCAGACATGCTTATGCCCTGTTCAGATGGTTAAAACATCTAAAATTTAAAAAAGAAAATGCAAGTTGTCCTTCAGATTCTATTGCTAGACACGATGCATCCTTCCTTGCAGCACTATAAAAAGGAGCAGCCTGCCACTCAACGTCTACATTTCTTCGCAGAATGGGGAAAGGTAAACTCATCTCGAGAAGAAGACCTGTAAAGGCGCTGCCACACCCGGAAGCTGTACTACATCGGCGCACCTATTTCCTCAATCCACAGCACACAAAATACATCAGTCTGGGATTTTTTCCTGCAAGAAACTACAAAGCTCATGTGGAAATTGGAGGAGCCAAAATGCAAGGAGTGGTTTTGTCTCCTTATTATTTTACTTCCTTGCTAAATCATCTACCTAAACTGGCGGAGCACATGTGCAACGACCAATCCTACAAGTGTGTGGAGGAGAACTTTCGTCTTAAGTGTAACGCACATAAATATGCAAAATTACATGTACAAGACTCTCATATAAATTTAGGGCTCTGTGAAATTAATTATCTATTATGTAATGGCAACATGCTGCAACATCAATTGGACAAATTTAATGTGGCAACAGATGATGTTAAAGAATATGTACAAATATCTGCTAATTCTAACACATTTGTTATACCTAAAGAAAACTCATCATGTTTTGTTTTGTACGATGTAATCAGTGATGAATTGAATTCTACATTACTTGAAAATAAAATATAAATAAAGAAAATATTATGTGTTGGTTATTTCTTTCCTTCACAACCTTTTCCTACTTCCTGCTTAATTTATAGTCGTAACCTTGTAACATGGTATTTGTATTCTGTCTCATAAATAGGCCTTGCACGTGCAGAAGTGTTTAGTAGTCATCGTGCGACAGGTGGTTAAGTAACAACTGCCAAAGGGTGTTATGAAATCGTGAAAGTGAAACTTTTGTCTTCACTTATCTTCAACTTTAAATTACTTCCCGCCAAACAATCTGATTGGTGGAGGGGGAAGTCACGTGATAAAATGCAGCAATATGATTGGTGGGCTATAGCTGCCTCCTCACTACTACCGACAACGCTAGACGGCTCATGGCATTCTCTGAACCGTTCTCTCTTCAAGTAACTGGCCTTAGCCTAACCTTAACACTAGAGGGACCGGCGGGTATGGTCTACCGAAAAGGGCCAACCTGTCACTTTGACGGGTGCAGCTTGATTTGCCCTTCTTAAAACAGTAAACAAATTTGAATGCATGCAGTTTATCTAATATTACTTATACACTTTACGAGTATATAATTTTACTTATATCCGAAAAATAGCATATTAAAATTAACATTTTAAGCCTAAAAATTAATCCAAAAATACGATAACCAAATGTGCAATGGAGAACTTTCTTAGCAAACACGCATGTTCCAACATAAAATTTTGAATACCACAGTACATAGTAGAAAAAACACTTATAAATCTGATTTCGCTCATTCAAAGCCACCTGCAACATCGTAGCACCTAACACACGTGTATTCAGCGTTGTCTAAACATGATCCACAAATATACTTCTTGCACTACTTACATAAATGCTTGCTCCTATACTTCCCTACTCTTCCCATGTAAGGAAAACCATTCAGCAGATACTTTGAATTTGCATCATCTGTAAGCCAAAAGTTTATTCCAAATTTGTCCGGTTTATTGCTCATGTATTGAATAAAAGAGCATCTAGCCTTGCAAGGAAACAGTTGCTCATCTACAGTGATATTTTCACTTGAAATGTAACACTGCAAGGAATTGACAATAAAAGGATTCCAGAGAGGAGTAACAGCTACAAAGCGATCTGTACTTAGTCTTTGACAACGTGTGTCCTTGTCATCAAATCGCATAAACCACAAATTTTCAGCGAATTTGTTTTTGTTTATTGTGTTCCTGAAAAATGGTGGTCCCCAGGTATTCGACCATAACATCTTCAACGGAAATATTTTTGCTCCAACACGTCGGAAATACATAAGTGGTAGCACGAATTGCTCTACTTGGGCAATAAAGCTTTCTTACTCGTCGACAAAGCGTCTAAAGAGTGTCATAAGCCAATCAGGAAGGAAAACAACAACAGATGTGTACAGATCCGAAGGCAAACACTTCCGTACCCGTCAAAATGACGCATGGCGGTCCTTCTAGTATGAGTTGTTTGTACCAGTTTTTAGAAAGATCCAAAATGCTTAATTCTTTGTGGATGCGTTTGTCATAAGTATTTATTAAAAGTCGTAGAACATGGGAAGTGTAGAAAAACATATAAGCAAGAAATAACTCTTCTAAAGCAGCGCATCCATCAAAATGACGGGTACGGCCCTTATAGTGTCAAAGGCCCTTAAACCAGTTTTTCAAGTTTATTACCTTTGTTTTGTTTTATAATACAATTGTTGCTATGCAGTGTCAGTTGTTTTCATTTTGCTGCTAACCAAGTTTAAATAGTATCTTTACTGTATTCTTAAAAATAAATGTTACAATCCATCCAAAGGGTGCAGTGAAATTGTTAACAGTGCTCTTTGAATTTTAAACTTTCAGTTGCTCTAAATATTAAACATTACTTTTTCAGTGTCTGGGTGTAAACTAGATGAAGTTAATTATACAGCAAATTGAAGATATTCATTCGAAATGCTACTGGGTATCACTCTTTCTTATTGAATGCCAATGAGCTTTTCTAGACTTGGGTAATTTCGATACAACAGTTACTAGCTTTACCTCACTCTGGTTTACAGTAAAGGTTAGGGGACTTGATGCTAGAAGCACACTTCAGCTTTAAAGATGAAAGAACATCTATTGGCAATTGGCTGGCCAGCTTTTACCCCAAGGGGCTGTCGCGCTGCGGCTTTGATTTCATTTGATCACTGCTTTATGCATTTGGTTTCGAGCTATAGTGTGGTCCCGGCAATGTAGACCGCTATCGATCCATTAAACAGAAAAAAAGTTAGAACTCCCTCCTTTCTGGGCTCTAAGCAATTTACACAAACACCGATCCCAGATGCATTCTAGCAACACACGCAGAAAACCCTCTCTGTTTTAGTCCACCTGAAATTGGCTATGTACATATAAGCTACATCAAAAGCTATGTAAGTTATCGCCTATGTGGTGCAGGTATAGAAATAAAGCATTCCACGTCTAGAGTTCAACAAAGAAAACCTTTATTTTCAATGTTTACTTCACATAGCTCGTCATCCGTGATCAGTTTGTATTCTACTTATGCGCTTAAAGAAATGTTATCTACATTACAGGAAAAAACATAGCTAATGCTGTGTCCGAGATTCTCCTCAAGAAGATGTGCTATTCACATAGAATTCCCTAACCATCAGATCTTTTGGAAACTTTTGTTCCAGTGATCACCATCTAAGATCAGCCTCTTTTACTCTATATCAGGTCCGAGAAGGAAGGCAATATAAGTGTGAATTTCCTCTTCCTCTTTCCCCACTGCTTTCAGTGTACAGATAAACACAGCCAACCAATCCACCGAACGGGATGTCTCAGCGTTTTCGCCTGTGGCCGCATTCGACAGGCCCGGGTTGGATTTCCGAGGCCTACTTACCTGACCCATGGGTTTTTCGGGAATTTTCTCTTTGACGTTACTGAAGGAATCTCGGACCGAACATTCGAGCTCCTCCGTCTGGGAGTTTTTCGGTTTGGGTTGCTCTCGAGAGGGCTGTAGTTCCCTATACCCATGGGTGATCGGGTACGTCTCCGGATGGGTTTGATTGAAGCCATTAATATTCCCGGTTCTTTTTCTTTTGTAGTTTACGTCCTCCAACATTTAGTCATATCGGACGATGAATGAACTAGGTGAAATGATGCTCAATGAGTCCGGGGTCCATGGAGCTTAGAGTTACCCGACATTCGTCTTTCAGGATAAGGGAAAACCTTGAAAAAGCCTTATCCAGATAACTCACCCTGACCAAGATTCGAACTCGGGACCTCTTGAACCTGAGGCAAACACACTACCATCTACGCTACAGAGGTGGGCTATATTGCCGAGTACTAGCCTCTATAGCTAGTAGAAGGCGTGCTAGATCACCAGGTGCCCCTACCAAGGTCATATCCGTAGCCTTCACATTTTGGTTTTGACGCGCGTAAGTGGCGTATCCACTTCCATCCCTTCTTGTGTACTTGGACCAGATGGGGGGGGGGCTTCTTAATAACCCAGGTCTTGACCTATGGAAAGCCCCATGGAGGACACCGGGCACCCTTTGGGACAGCTCATATACTCCCTGGCTGAAAGAGGCCCGGGTCTTGGCCCTACCGGTAGATGTATTATTTTATCTTGACAGGAATCCTGCGCGGTAGGGATGAGTAGCAACTGTGGTGGGGATAGTGCACCTATCGTCACAATGCGTCACACGCGTAAGATTACGAGAGGGGAGGGTGGTGCATAAGGTGTCTAAAAACAAATTTCATTCTCGAAGCCAGTTTTGCAGCTCTTATAAACTAAGTTGTAATTCTTACCGTGGTAGTAATCTCCACGTTTTTTGTTTGTTTTATTTTGGGGGGGGGGGGATCTTAAATAGTACATAGGCATTTGGAACAAAGCCCTGTTCTCCTCCAGCAGGCATGATAAACAACTGTCGGTCTTTCAATATCGCTGCAGAGTCCCTCTAACGTATTTCACTCCAGGCATATGGTCCAGTATGTGCTGTATTTATATAATTTTCATCTATATAAACTATATAAACTTCACTTCGATATCTCCGAATATTTCGTAAATACTTAAGCCTTTTTGTACGTATGGTGCGATGTTCAATTAAAATTTGTCTGTCACGCTTAGTGTTTTTTTTTCCAAATAATCCTAGCTTCAAAAGAACTCTTCTTAATGTTCAGACACTGCCTTGGAAGTCAGTAGAATTTTTAGCTTCATAAGCACTTTCTTCAAAGTTGATCTTTGTTTTTCTGTGCTTTAAAAATTATTCATAGTTCGCCTAACTACTTCTGAATTAAAACATCCAAATTAGATTTTGTGTACGTTCTTAATCTTTGTTTACTGCGCATAGAGAAAGACGTTGTTGTACTAGCACCAATGGTTTTTCTTTCCTTAATAACTCTGCTAAACTACTTTCAGAGACAACTGTTGCCTCAGATACCCTTACCCAGATTTTTATAGCTGACCCAGACCATTGTTCCTTTTTTTATAAATCTATGGATATTGGTTGTTACTTCTCGTGTTTTAAATGTAGCACTTTATTCCCTAATGTGCTGCTAGGAGGCGTCATTTATAAATGCTCTCTTGGAACCAGGAGACAAGTACATTTTGAAACAAGGTGTAGTGTTACCAAGTAGCTCTACACGTGTTTAGTTGCTCGCAACTGGTACGCAACTGACCTGCCCTCCCCTCCAGTTGCAACCGTTCTGAGGTGGACTCGTCCAGATACCAATGCGCATCGCTCTGCACTTTTCAAGATAAAAAAGTACATCTGATGGAAGTAGAACCTCTGGACTCAACAACTGTTAATTTTACGATGTAATTCTTCAGACAAAAGTAAAATTATATACTGGGAATCTGTATAAATAATATTAAATAAACTGGCATGCATTCAAATTTGTTTACTATTTTAAAAAGGGCAAATAATGCTCACTCCTCAGATTGACGGGTTGGTCCTTCTACGTAGACCATGCTAACCGGTCCTTCTGGTGTCAATTGTTTTCATTATGTCTTATGTTAACTTACTTTATTAGACATTTTAGACTAAGGGACTGTAAGTTAATATGAAAAAAGAACGTCACAGAATTTCGTATCTATTGATGCACTGTAACATGTAGAATGCCCAGTGTTCGGTATGTGCCACCCTTACCCTACTAAATGGGAGTTACAGTACAGAGATGATTGAGTACCGTTTAGAATTGTTGTTAAACTGTTAAAATCGGCAACGATTCGATACGTGTGTCGAGTTACCGGGTACAGGCCACAGCGAATGGCTCGTGTATTTTCCAGCACGTTGCTTGGTCGGAAGTGAGGTTCATACTTCATTTGCACCGTTCCCCAGCGATGTGCTGGCTAAACCACCCATTTCCTGGCAATGTGCAAACTACAGCAGCCGCACCCACCGCCACTAACCCACCCCTACCGTATATAAAAGTCGCACGTCAGAGTTCTAACCAACCGAACAAGTACCCTTGAAAACGAGCCAAGTTGGGAAAGCAAATAAGAAAATTCTGGTACACAGTCAAACACTAAATGCTCATCGCTTGTAACGTGCTTCATTTAGAGAGATTCCCCGCCATTACAAGAGCAGAGCAACATCGCATATCACTTGTTACCTGGATAGTCGTTTGTTCTAGCTGATTCAAACAGACATGTTCCTACTCAAAGCTATATACGAGTATACTCAATTTAGAAAGGAGGAGGTACAAGTATTAACACAACCACTCCTCTTTGTAATATGCGACGCCGTGATTTTTTATAATTCCTTCCCACACTTTTTGATGCTTTTATGTACAGCCATTATTTTTAATATAATTTCTTTACCTTTTGTGCAATTTCGTGTTGGACGACGTCCTTTTAACGTTATTGTTTATTTATTTACTTACCACGTAATGTAGATATACTGAACAATTCAGTACAGCCAAACTATGCTTGTTTCTCGAGTGAAAGCAATGCTGCCAACAGTCTTACTTGTCCCGAAATTCCACTATCTAGAAGACTAAAGGCCGCACCGTGGCTCAGTGGTTAAACCGCTTGGCTCTCACCAAGGCGGCCCGGGTTCGATCCCAGGCGACCGCAAAGTGAGATTAGTGGTGGACAATACGGCGCTGGGGTGGCTTTTCTCCGGGACCTCCGGTTTCCCCCATCTCATTCCACCGGTGCTCCATCTTCATCTCATATATCATCTGTGTCATCACCTGCGGTGCTGTATGTAGTAAAAGCGGGCGTTAAACACTACACACACACACACACACACACACACACACACACACACACACACACACACACACACACACACACACAGCAGACTAAATGTATGAGCTCACGTAATGTATCAGACTAGTTTGGCTACTGCCGCGAAGGGAAAATTGGCGGTCCCGGCCACGTCGTTCAAATTGACGAATGCAAAATAAGACGACGCAAGTTACATTGTGGGCGCTGCAATTAGACTGTAGGCGTACTTGCATACCTCCAATTGTTGGCACATTTCGTCATCCGCAACTCATTCGTTTCCACATCGATCATTTTCAAGATCCAGTTGCCCTCTACGATGCGCAGAGATGTGTCTCCAGATCAACTTTTTCATGACGTTGTTTTTATGCTTTAAGCCATAAAACATACTTTGTTAATACAGCTTCCTCAGACCCACAATGAAACAGACAACATTAAAAAAAGCATAGTTCTTTATTTTACTGGACATACAGGAAATGGCATAATGCATTCAACATTTCTTTTTTTCCATTGCCAAAAAGGCACAATGTATGATACTGTGGTTCTGTACCTCTATAATAATCTTACAAATACATTTTAGTTAATTGATGGAAATTAAAAATTTATCCACACTAGCCGTATATAGGCTAAGATATTTGATGGATAGAGTGAACATGAAAAATTCAATGCCATGGCCGGGAGTTGAACCACGGATCTCCTGGTTTCCGCCCAGTCGCTGTTAACCTTTGAGCTACAATGGCCAACGTGTCGACCTGTCTCCAGTTGGCTCGTATATTACCGGTAGAACACTAGGGGCTCTTGCATCCGAGATACACCGTTTGTGGCGACTTACTATTGTAAGTACTTAAGTCCCAGGCTTCATCATTTAACTCTTATTATTTTAGTTAATTGATGGGAATTAATCATTTCTCCACACTAGCCGTACATAGGCTAAGTCCCCTACACAGCCTGGCAGTCACATTTTCTGCGAACGTGGATAACCATCAACGTTGTGAAAATACAACATCCAAAGAAAGTTTTAATGTCATCGAAATCTTTTCCAAATGATTTGCCAACAATTTGTACATCCCTTAAATTGATTAGCTCTACTATTATTTTAAAAAACATGTCGTTCAGATAATCTTGAAGGTAATCAAAAGGTTTCCGAAAAGTGAAAGTAGACGATGGTGTGGTGAAGGTCTTTGGATTGCTGAAAATCTTTTTCAAAAGAAAAGAAAAACAAATCAGTACCTTCCAAAATTCAGCAATCACAGGTACGCAGTAAGGTGAGCATTAAAGTAGTGTACTTTAACCATGTGAAAGTTACTTCATGGAAAACATACATTAAAACGATCATTTTATTTCTCTTGGGCTTACATAACCTCAAAAACCTAACTTGGTCATTACTCAGTAAACGCTGCTAGAACGGAACTAAACTTATATGTCCGTGTGAATATAAGAATGTTGTGGGTTTATTCTTTTTGCTGGATTCACAACTGCTTGGCACAGACTCGGAGTTTCCTCATCTGAGATTTCCCAGGAAGAATTAGCATCTTCCCTATCCAATGCAGCATTCTGTGGAAACTCATCTTCGCTGTCCTCAAACTCAAAATCAGATACACCTTGGTCTAACTGATTAAACAAAGCTATAATTTCATCCTCTGTGAGGACTACTAAGTTTGAAAAATCATGGCACTGAAGTGCTAAATGAGCAAATTATCAAATATGATATCTTTATATTTTCAAATTATAAACTCCACATGGATGCGTAGTATAATTATTCAATATAACCAATAGCAACAGCACGCTCTAATGAAACATCAAATATCAAAACAGTCTTCAAGACTGCAGAAATAGCTATATAGCTACCTTTAAATCTTCGAGCTGTGTAGGATCAGCTAGGAGCCTCCATTTTGTACTGCTATGCCCTCTCCTGGTAGTGCGGTAAAACTTGAAACATATGAAAATTGCATTCCACATGAATTATTGAATATGATACCACTGGTTCCAGATAGAAATACACGCTTAGGAACCTTAAAAGAAAAAATTGAAATTTAGGTATTGAATGAACTATCTGAATTAAATGCAATATCTCCCATCTACCACTACAAGTTATAAAAATACTCAGTACGACATTAAAAACTTGAGAAACCCCTCAGAGATATTTCAATACCAAGTTTCTAGAGATATAAGCAAGTGAAACTATTTGACGCTTAGTAAAGAGCTGAAAAAAGTTGTAGGACTGTGCAAAATTATCTTCTGGTCGAACAGACACGTCTTTCTGCATCCAGAACTACCACCGCATCGCCAATTCCCTTCTCTCTCATTCCATAAGAGGTTCTTGGAAACGGTCAATAATATAATAAAAGAAACTGTTTTTTGTTTGCTTCACGATCCCAAATCTGAGAAGCAAGAAACACAGGGTAAGCAGTTACAAAGGCCAGATTAGTACTGGCAGAAGAACAAGAACACAGAAACTCGTTCAAGGATTACTGCAAGTGAATTAATTAGCAAAGGCTCTTCTGCACCTCTTGCTTTGTCCATATAGACTTGATTCCATGGTTGTCCAAAGTTTATGAATGCATCACTTCTCTTTTCAGAATGCATACTCGGTGGTACTCATACTTTTATAGTGTTAAACGATTGATAAAATTGCCTGGAATCGAAACTGATTAATTTATAAATGATATACAAAGAGAAATAATCGGAGAATATATATTTTCGCAGCTATGGATACCCAAAATGTATTTGGTGCCAAATTTATCCTTGAAGTTTAAATTTGCAATTTTGGTTGTTATTAGTGTTACTTTTCTTCGTACTAACCAGGGTTAACTTTCATCTCGAGCATTCAAAACTAGACTGAAACATGTTTAGAATGAAAACGGCGCATTAAAACAAGTGATCTCTATCATTTCCATGCAAAACTCCGAACGTATCTACCGAAAACATTGTAAGCTGCATATCAGAAGGGTTGCAGAATCACATGTACAGATAAATGATCATCATTTCATCATTGGATTTCACACTTTAATGTACGAGGGCTGTTCCATAGAGGATGATCATAATTTTTAGCTTAATATGAAACACACGCCATAGTAGTTTCATTGTTGGTACTCCTGATTCCAGCCTGTGAGAACCAGACACGTTCATACATGCTCAGTATCACCTACCGCTGCAATGGAGGTAACATGCAGTTAAAGTTGATGTTAGAGAAAGATCCGCGGGTTCTTTCAAACGTAATCACTGCTGATGAAACTTGGCTACATCATTTTGATCCTGAGAGCAAACATCAAAGCTCAGTGTGGAAATCTCCTTCATCACCAACCCCCAAAAAAGCAAAAGTGGTTGCTTCTGCTGGGACAGTTATGGTCATCTTATTCTTTGATATTCATGGAATGGTTTATCAGCATGTTGTACCTGCCGACACATCAGTAACTGGACAATACTACAAGGACGTCCTGGAATCATTGCAAGTCCATATCAGGCGCAAAAGACCACATTTCCGTGAAGCAGGCTGGATGCTGCACCACGATAATGCGCGTCTGCATATTGACAAAGTTTTTGCTGAACATATTGCAAAATTAAAGGTAAACTGCATCCCTCACACAGCCTGTAGTCCGGATTTAGCCCCATGTGACTTTTTTCTATTCCCTAACTTGAAGAAACGCCTTCGTGGGAGGCATTATCCATCATCAGAAGCACTGGTGAAGGCTGCGGAGGCGATTTTGAAGGATCTCTCAAAAAATGCTTTCCAGCATGTCTTTGAAGACTGGCAGAAACGCTGGAACAAGTGCTTCGCATTCAGGGGAGAATATTTTGAGAAGGACCATCAAAACTATTAGGATGAGTAAATGTATATTGTCAGAAAAAAATTGTGATAATTCTTTATTGAACAGCCCTCGGACATCAATTTGCAGCATAAAAGCATACTCTTGCTCTGTAGTATGCTTTGCAACATACAGGTGACGACTTTGATATACCTAATCGTATTATCATTTGCAAAGGTACGTAGGTGGTCCGGAAAGTTTCCGACCTAATACAGACAGAAGACGTTTTTTTGACACAGCCTCCTTGTAACTCTATACACTTCTCCCTGCGATGCTCCTATCTCTGTAACCCGTCCAAATAGTAATCGGAGTTTTTCTCTGAAAATAATGGATCATGAAGTTGATTGCCTCTTCATTTGACGAAAATTTCTCTCCTCCGAGCGCAATTTTCAGATGAGGGAACAAAAAGAAGTCGCTTGGTGCTAGATCTGGCGAGTATGGCGGACGGTCAAGCAGTTCTGAACGTAATTCTTGGATTTTCGTCATTGTAACCGCTGAGGTGTGAGACGGTGCATTGTCCTGGTGAAGGAGGTTTTCCTTTCTTTGCATGTGTGGCCGTTTTACCACAAGCTATGCCTTCAGCTTGTCAAGTAATGATTATAAGTATGCGCCTGTAATTGTGTTTCCTTTTGGAAGATAATCGATTAAAATAGCTCCTTGACTATCCCAAAAACAGTTGCCATCACTTTCTCAGCCTAAAACACAGTTCTTGCTTTTTTGGAGCCGGTTCTCCCTTTGCAGTTCATTGTTTGGACTGCATTTTTGTTTCGGGCGTATAATGGTGTATCGAAGTTTCATCTACATTAATTAATCGGCGCCAAAACTGGTACTTATCGCGTCTCAAGTGCACCAGCAGAGCGTTGGAATTGTTCATTCAAACACGTTTTTGGTCTAACGTGAGCTAACGTGGCACCCAACGCGCGGAGAGATTTTTCATGTCTAAATGTTGACTGAATATCTGACAAACACGTTCTTTAGACATGTTCATAGTCTCTGCTATCTCTCTCACTTTAATTCAGCAGTCGTCTAGCACCATTAGGTGAACTTTGGCGATGTTTTCATCGGTAGTTGCAGTTTTTGGACGTCCCGAACGCAAAGTCTCTCACCACAGCGGTTGCAATGGCGAAAATGCAGGAATTACGTTTTGAACTGTTTGACTCAACACATCTAGCCGCAAGCGACTTCTTTTTGTTCTCTCATCTGAAAATTGCGCTCGGAGTACAGAGATTTTAGACAAATGAAGAGGCAACCACCTTCGCGAAAAATTAACTGTTAACACGAAATATACAGGATGATCCTTTGTTTCAAACCTACCTCTCGGAATGACATGTGTTTGTCGGTAATCGTCTGATAATTGTTTATATTACTTTAATCGCTGACCTTGCTTTAAAGTGGATTTGTTATACATTAACATCTAACGTGTGAGTTGAGCGCCGTTATAAAGTTGTATTCATGCAGTCATTTACATCTTTATTTGCATGATTTTATCTATCTTCCTGACAGTTTAACACTGGAAGGACCGGCGTGTATGGTCTACCGAGAAGGCCCAACCCGTCATTTTGACTGGTGCAGTTTTATTTGCCTTTTTAAAATATTAAACAAATTTGAATGCCTACCAGTTTATTTAATATTATTTATACAGTTTACCAGTATATAATTTTACTTTTTTCTGAAGAATTACATAGTAAAATGAACATCTTAAGTCTAATAATAAATCAAAATATATACGATAACCTAATGTGAGATGGATAACTTCCCTTAGCAACCACATGAGTTTCAACATAAAATTTTGAATACCACAGTATATAGTAAAAACAAAAAACACTTATAAACCTGATTTCGCTCATTCAAAGCCACCTGCAGCATCGTGGCACCTAACACACGTGTACTCAGCGTTATCTAAACATGATCCACAAACATGCTTGCTGTATTTGTTACATAAATGCTTGCTCCTGTTCTTCCCTCTACATCCGCCAATTTGGCAACTCTTCCAAATGTTGCTCTGCTGAGGTACTGTGTTAGGAAGTGTATTTTATACCCTTGTGGATTTATATCCTGAAGGCAACTGTTCTGCTAAGTTGTATATGAACTGACGTCTGCTTTGTTTTTCACCTGTTACTTCCTTATAGTATATCCATGTATTAATAGCTGCCAAGGCTAACACATTAAAAAAGAAATGCATAGACTACCTTGAACTGTACCCGGAGGCTAAGGTACAATTATACAACTTACTTTGATAATTTAAAAGCTTTAATAAATCTCTTATTCATACTGACAGCTTACTTGCACAATTACAATTAACTTAAACTTCCTCGAAAGTTAAACTTTGTACACATTATAACTGCATTCTAACACCTGCTATTACATGATTTTGAACAGCACCCGGGAGCTAAGACAGTTATAAATCACCGTGCGCACGATGTGAAAGGAGAGCACCGACTACCTTGTCTCGTCAGCTCGTAGAGCTGTCCGAGAGAGGAACCAAAGCAACCTTCACGCGCTCACACGGAGTAAAAGGGTAACACAAAGCAACAGAGGCACACGCCTCGTAAAGGAAAGGTGCAATCAGCACAATCTTCTGTATCCATTTTTCACTGTGTACAGTCCAGCTATTTGATCGACGACTTCAATGGCATACTTGGGGTTATTGTAGTACGTCACTGATCCTGCTAGCTTTTTAGTATGTTGTTTATTTATAGTAACAGTGGCATGCACTGAAATCAAAAGAAGCACATTTTTGTTGTTTTTCCCTGATAGCACGCCAGAGGTATGTCATCTGTCTTATAAAGTACAGTTCTGTGCAAAGGTGCTGCAGCAGATTTTTCTGATTGAGAGATTTTCCTTTTACATTTCTTTACTCTGCCCATAATGCTTGCACTTATAAAAACCCTATAAAACTCATTCAAAAGGTATACATAAAGTAAAAAACAGTTTTAGAAAGTAAAAAAAAAAAAAAAAATATTTCTTGCGCAAAATAAGGTTATAAGGATCATTACTAACACCCACAACAGATGTTCCTGTAAAGATCTTTTTACAAGATTGAAGATATTAACGCTTCCTTGCATGTATATATCCTCGATCCTAAAATTCTTTGTATGCAATCGTGCCTTATTTGCAACAAATAATGTAATTCACAAAATAAACAATAGACAAAAGTATAATATCCATTATCCCAGTACTAAACTTTCTTGCTTCCAGAAAGTTGTGTATTATGAGACTATCAAAATATTTGGCGCACTTCCAAATGTTATTAAAGAAAAGGTTGATAATTTCTGTGTTTTTAAAAATACTGTTAGAGAGTACCTTTTCTCAAAATATTTATATTCTGTATAAGATTATCTGAATGACAAATTATCCTGATAATGCTTCTGTAGCTCTGTAAGTAGTATCTAACTGTTCCAATGACAAATCATTACTAATAAATTTTTGATGCAAGTTGAAAGTTTATTTTTAATGTATATGTATTTAATAAACAACAAGAATGGTATCCATTGCAAAAAAGTTGAGAGATACTGACAAAAGCTGATATAAGAAGTGTTTGATTTTTTATCATATATAATTGTCCCTGCTTTGTTTTCCATATTGTTGTTCATATTGTCTGTATACTATAATATGTGTCTTATGTTAACTTTTGTACATATATATGCTATTAAACTTTATACCTCTGGACAAGTTCAATGTTCACAGCCTTTTCTGGCTACAAGTGAACCTACTGGACGTAAATCAATCTAACCTAATCTACAAAAACATATAAAAACCTATGGGTCAGGCAGCTTGGTCAGGGGAATCGAACCCAGGTCTCCCCAATGCGGGAGACAGACAAAAGCGCCTGAGCCAACCCGCTCGGTCTGATTGAGGTTAACTGACATCTTTTTCCGCCTTTAACATATAAGAGTCCTCCACATGTATTATCCTGAAATTTGTAAACGTATTAGCTTTGATTTTTCATTTTAGTCACCACAGCGAATAAGTTATCTCATTTAAATTACTGCCATATAAAGTTGCAAATATGAGTGTTACAACTGTTAAATAGGATGTCCTTTTACAATTTCCTCTTTCACAAACGCAGACGGAGTGTTTATCTGCTGAGCGATCACCCTACTGGCGACAAATGAAAGCATTCAGAAAAGAGAATTTTGCTCTGTTTTAGTAGGAAGGAAAACCTCTCTGTACGTAGCATTAACAGTTTCATGCGTAGAACAAAGGCATGCCATTTTTCTTGGGCCGCTTTCAGCTTGCACAGAGTAAATATCAAAAGCAGCACAAATAGAAGAACGCGGTTGGTTCTCTGTGAGGAGCCTACAGTGTTTCACTGCTAAATATACACCATTAAAGCTCAGAGCTGTTAGAACCACATCCTGCTGCTCTTTGTTTACGGGATTGCCCATAACGAACCTGTACATCCCTGTGTAGAAGTAAAGCTCCCTTCGCTTCTTCCTCTCCCAACTTTAATTTGAAATTCCGTTCGTTTTATGAAGCGTCAGGTCTTCCAAGTAGCGGCTATACACTAGATGGTTCCTGTTGAAGAAACGTCTTATAATATAGCTTCTTACTTCAACCAGAGGATATACTAAATTATAAACACTCGTAAGGGGCTTGTGTAGTTTGGGGAAAGCAAATTAGTTCCCTTTGCTTATCAGATCCTTGAAAACAAGAAATAATCAAATTTAATTTTTGTTTAAAGTCGTCAAACTTTACGGCTTAGTATAACTCCATTTTTGTGTTTTGCTAAAATGTTAATTAACGAGGACTGCTCAAAAAAGAAGGATCATAATTTTTACGCTCATAATTTTTCGCACTAAAATTCAAGCTTATTATATTCGGTTAGCTCTATGTGAAACAAACACTCCGTAGTAGTTTCATTGTTGGTACTCCTGATTCCCACCTGTGATAACCAGGCAACTTCAGACATGTTCAGTATCGCCTACCTCTGTAATGGAGGTACCACGCCAGGAATAATATGCGGCTTTGAAATTCTGCTTTCGTCTCAACAGACCTTCATTTGAGGCCTATACAGTGTTACAGGAGGCCTATAGAGAGTCTGTTCTTCCCTACAGCACAGCTCGAAGGTGATTTAAAATATTTAAAGAGGAGAGACAATAAATTTCAAAGGAAGGTGGACCCGATGCTCCAGGTACTGCTCTTACAGAAGAAAACATCAACACTGCTGCTACAATTGTGAGAGAGGTTCGACGAATTACCTTAAGATCACTTTCTGAAATACTGAACATTTCATTGGGTGCCACCCACACGTTGGTGACAGAAACATTACACATGAGACGTGTTTGTGGGCGATGGGTTCCAGGACTGTTGATTCCCGAACAAAGGGCCATTGGCATGCAGGTCTGCATGTAGTTAAAGTTAATGTTAGAGGAAGATCCGGAGTTACTTTCAAACATAATCACTGCTGATGAAACTTGGCTTGATCATTTTGATACTAAGAGCAAACAGCAAAGCTCAGTGTGGAAATTTCCTTCATCACCAACCCCCCAAAAAGCAAAAGTGGTTGCTTCTGCTGGGAAAGTAATGGTCATCTCATTCTTTGATATTCATGGAATGGTTTATCAGCATGTTATATCTGCACACACATCAGTAACTGCCGCCTCGGTAGAGTGGTGGTAGCATGTCTGCCTCACGTTTAAGATGTCCCGAGTTTGAACCCCGGTCAGGGTGAGTTACCTGGATAAGGTTTTTCCAGGGTTTTCCCTTATCCTGAAAGATGAATGTCGCCTAGCTCTAAGCTCCATGGACCCTGGGCTCATTTGAGCATCATTTCACACGTTTCATTCATCGTCCGTTATGACTTAACGTTGTAGGACATAAAATTAGAAAAAAAAAACATCAGTAAGTGGAAAACACTACAGGGATGTCCTGAATACTTTGCAAGTCTGTATCAGGTGCAAAAGACCACATTTATGTGAAGCAGACTGGATGCTGCAACACGATAATGCGCGGCCGCATATTGCCATGTTCCTGAACATCTTGCAAACATCAACGTGAAGTGCATCCTTCACCCTCCCTATAGTCCGAATTTAGCCCCACGTGACTTTTCTATTCCGTAACGTGAAGAAACTCCTTAGTGGGAGGCATTATCCAACATCAGAAGCAGTGGTGAAGGCTGCGGAAGCGATTTTGAGGGATCTCTCAAAAAATGGCTTCCAGCATGTCTTTGAAGACTGGCAGAAACGCTGGAACAAGTGAATTGCATTCAGGGGAGACTATTTTAAGAAGGACTATCAAAATTATGAGGATGAGTAAAGGTACGTTGTGAAAAAGAAATTGTGATCATTCTTTATTGAACAGCCTTCGTATTTTGACATGTATACTTTAAAAAAAAAATTGTAAAATTAGCTGGAAACCGGGACGCTCTCTCATTGTCCCTTAAGGCGCTGTTCCTCTGAATTTTGCCCATTCTGCTTTCTAAGAACGTTAAGCAATACAGTTTTAGTAAGCGCAATACTGGACTAGGGCTCACATGGCGTTTGATGGGTGGCCTACCTTGTACAAACATAAGGCGCAATTGACTCACCTGGTATTCAGTGGCACTGTTAATTCTCTTAGGTTAGTAGTGCACTTTCTCGGCGTATTTATACGTTTAGTTTTTGTTTATGTTGTTTCCTAAACTTTATGTAACACGTCGTTTAATTGGTGCTTTCAAAATATCTCTAAAAGGTGCTGCACCCTAATTTAAGTCTACACTAAGGAACTTTTCTCTTTAGAAGTTTTACATTTTAGTGCACAGTATCAGATTCCAGTAGTAAAAGTGCAACAAAATGTCAAACAAAAGAATGAGGTTTGGATTATACAACATAAAACCTTCGCTTTTGCAAGAGATACATGGTGAAAAGCGCGCGCACCACCTACTTCTAGATTTCGAAGGCATAAAGTGTTTCAAGGAAGCAGAAAAGTCCTTGAATAAAAAGAGCATACGTTAGAAACATTCCTCTGAGGCGCATTTTGATGAACGGAGTCTCCTTTGGCGGAAGATCAAGGGGATTTCAGTTACCAGCCGTAGTGCAGTTTTTGTGAATGGCATTGCATTATGGAAAATGGAAAAAGTTTTACCTAAGGAAGGAAGAAAAAAATGTAGAATCGCTGCTCCATCACAAGTGGCTTATATAAAGAGGTTATCCCATGATCTTTTACTCTTGGATAGCTTCAACTTCGTTGTAGACTCTGCGGAATACTTCAAGCGGTGTAAAAGCATAGTAAACTCAAAATTCTTCATCAGAAATAATTCTGATTTTATCTGTTAAACTTCTATTTATTTTTACTCCTAATTGAGCATGTAAAGACCATGGACGGTGAAATAAGACCTGAAGTTTTCCTGCCGACAAATACGCTCACTTGCTTCTCGGGCAAGAAGCCAGGTGAAAGATGAGTAGATATCAACGTTTCAGGAGTGTGCATCTCTCCCATCATCAGGGTATTTATAAAATGTTATAACCAGAAATGAATCACTAGATACAAAGACAAAACACTATCAAAGGACGGTATTCAGTAAATTAAATGCCTCGTCTGGAGATGGCGTGAGTGTAGGAAAAAGTGTAAAAAAAGTTTGGGCTGATAGAGCATCGTTTTGATAACGACCATAGAGCTAGTGTTCCGGAGAGGACCATCTTGGCAATATTGTTGTAGACCAGGATTGTAAGGTGGGGGGTGAAAGACTTACAAACCTAATCTCCAACTGGGGCTGTAGCTACTGGAAGGGTAGAGCGAAATAAACATTTAAGTCAAACTGAACTGAATAACTATATTTCAAAGATGCCCAGTATTTCTACAGGGCACTCCCTGGTTCTGGCTGAGATCAGGAGCGCTTTGGTAACATTTAAATATATAATAACATAATGCAACTTTACCTTTGGCGATGTGTTGTTTATATGGCTTGACTGCCAAAAGGTGTACGATCTGGTACGCCCTGCTGGCGATCTACTCGTGGTTGCAGTTTGAAATAAACTATTGTTGATTCTTACAGAGACCAGCAGCAAGTCCCCTCTCAAATATCGGTGAAGTCTCTCCTCCGGGGGCTAAATTAACCAAGCTTATATATGGGTCCTACCAAAAAGTCAACTCAGTGATTCCCACTCTAACTGTTAATTTGCACCATATTGTACAATCATTGTTTACATCATTGAGAACATGTTTAAACCTGTTACTCACCAACTAAGCATTATTTCCCTTGATCAGCAGGATGTGTGATTCATTGTTTAAAATATGGACAAGTTGAGGCCTGTTACAGGCCACCTGTGAATTATTTCCCTTAGCCAGCAGGATATATGATTCACCAGTCCAAAGTACATGTTTTGCCAGTCAGCAGAATTTACGCTTAATCATACAGTTTTTACATACAGCTGTGCCCAGACTCAAGGCATCGAAAATAAATGTTACAGAATAATGATTACAGAAATTTCCAAATCTTGCTCAGCCTATACACGCAACAATATGTAACAGTTACTGGGAGCGAAGAATTAAGGAGACTTTGGCGATTTCCTCTGAAAGGAGCACGCTTAATCGTGATGCTGGATTTGAGTTAAGCTCCTCTTGGAAACCGGCCTTAAAATGGAAATCTGTCGATATAAGAAGCACATGTCAATACAGCTTGATAATCAAGTTAACTAGTTACGTTACTTTGACACAATTTCCTATACTCACGCCATCTCGTGACCTGGCATTTAATTTACTGAAAACAGTCTTTTGTTCAGTTATGCGAATTTTGATAGTGTTTTGTCTTTGTTTATAGTTGTGTTATATCCAGTAGTACATTTGTGGTTATAACATTTTATAAATATACTGATGATGGGAGAGATGCACACTCCCGAAACGTGGATATCTAATCATATTTTCACCTGACTGGCTGCCCGAGAAGAAAGTGAGTATGGACGGTGAAGTATAACAATGTGCAGTTCTTTGCAAGAAAACGCGTTTTAGGAAACTAATAATAAAATTGATTATATCAGACTATAATTTCCCTTTGAACTCTCGTAGAATATCGAAATTAGTTTTAATAATCTCAGTGGCTTTGGCAGAATTGACAACACTGACAACTGATGACAGTTGAGAGTCTTAAATTTGCAGTCACAACAGCAACATGCAGTACTCACTACGAGAAGTGTTTACATTTTGAAATCATACAGAAAGAGAAATTCCAGGGTAACAACACAGCAGGTATTTAGAAGAGAATTTAATGTACGCGATGTTCCGACAAAGACAACAATTCTATCGCTCGTAAAAAAGCTGGAGGCAACTGGTATACTCATTAGTGAGAGTGGAAAACATAGACCGTCATCTGTTACAGATGTTCGCAGAAGGCTATTGAATTCTCTAAACAAAACGTTGTGTCGATTGAGCCAGGAATTACCACCATCACCAGCAACACCGGCACCTCCACCACCATCAACACCACCACCACCAACACCACCACCACCAGCACCAACACCACCAGCACAACCATCACCATCACCATCACCACCACTAGCAGCAGCACCACCATCACCAGCACCACCAGCATCAATACCAGAACCACCACCACCACCAGCACAACCACCTCCACCACCATCAACACCACCACCAACACCACCACCACCACCACCAGCACCAACACACCCAGCACCACCATCACCACCACAACCACCACCACCACGACCACCACCATCACCACCACCACCAGCACCAACACCACCAGCACCAACACCACCACCATCACCAGCACCAACACCACCAGCACCAACACCATCACCATCACCAGCACCAACACCACCAGCACCAACACCACCAGCACCAACACCACCATCACGACCACCACCACCACGACCACCACCAGCACCAACACCACCAGCACCAACACCACCACCACCACCAGCACCAACACCACCAGCACCAACACCACCACCATCACCACCACCATCACCAGCACCAACACCACCACCACGACCACCACCAGCACCACCAGCACCTCCACCACAACCACCACCAACACCACCACCACCAGCACCAACACCACCAGCACCAACACCACCACCAGCATCACCACCACCACCATCACCACCAGCACCACCACCACCAGCACCAACACCACCACCATCACCATCACCAACACCACCAGCACCAACACCAACACCACCAGCACCAACACCACCAGCACCAACACCACCAGCACCAACACCACCAGCACCAACACCACCAGCACCAACACCACCAGCACCAACACCACCAGCACCAACACCACCAGCACCAACACCATCACCATCACCAGCACCAACACCACCAGCACCAACACCACCAGCACCAACACCACCATCACGACCACCACCACCACCAGGACCACCACCAGCACCAACACCACCAGCACCAACACCACCACCACCACCACCACCAGCACCAACACCACCAGCACCAACACCACCACCATCACCACCACCATCACCAGCACCAACACCACCACCACGACCACCACCAGCACCACCAGCACCTCCACCACAACCACCACCAACACCACCACCACCAGCACCAACACCACCAGCACCAACACCACCACCAGCATCACCACCACCATCACCACCAGCACCACCAGCACCTCCACCACCACCAACACCACCACCACCAACACCACCACCACCAGCACCAACACCACCACCAGCATCACCACCACCACCACCAACACCAGCACCAGCACCACCACCATCACCACCAGCACCTCCACCACCACCACCAACACCACCACCAGCACCAACACCACCACCAGCATCACCACCACCACCATCAACACCACCACCACCACCAACACCACCACCACCAACACCACCACCACCAACACCACCACCACCAGCACCAACACCACCAGCAGCATCACCACCACCACCACCAACACCAGCACCAGCACCACCACCATCACCACCAGCACCTCCACCACCACCACCAACAACACCACCACCACCAGCACCACTACCACCACCAACACCACCACCACCAGCACCAACACCACCACCAGCACCAACACCACCACCAGCATCACCACCACCGCCACCATCAACACCACCACCACCACCACCATCACCAGCATCAACACCACCACCAGCATCACCACCAGCACCAGCACTACCAGCACCAACACCACCATCACCACCACTACCAGCACCAGAACCACCATCACCAGCACCACCACTACCGCCACCACCAACACCACCACCACCAGCACCACTACCACCACCAACACCACCACCACCAGCACCAACACCACCACCAGCACCAACACCACCACCAGCATCACCACCACCGCCACCATCAACACCACCACCACCACCATCACCAGCATCAACACCACCACCAGCATCACCACCAGCACCAGCACTACCAGCACCAACACCACCATCACCACCACTACCAGCACCAGAACCACCATCACCAGCACCACCACTACCGCCACCACCAGAACCACCAGCACCATCACCACCACCAACTTCATTATTATTAAACTCAACAATTAAAATCGTAGAGAAATGACGTGAAAGCTTACTAGGTTCGAAGAAGATTTATTGCTGGCCTTTCCTTAAGAAAGTCGTTATTGATAAATTACCAAAGAAAGGTTTTATGAGCGTAAAAGCGAATGCTAGATCATTTCAGATTCATTTATCGTCAGCCCAGCTCTGAAACAAGCAAGAGAGTTCGAACTGCAGAATGAAATAAAACTTTGTACTTATGAGGGGCGATGTCTTTCTTTCAGTCTTCCCAAGCATAAAGTCTGTGCGCAAAGGCAGTAATGTAGAGATAAACCGTCGAGCACTGAGAAACTTCCCTCTCAGGAAACTTGGTCGCAAAGAATAAAACAATTTGCTTCGGGAGGTAAGCAAATAACAAATTATGAAAGAAGTATCGACCGTAGCGTAAGTACGGGACCGTCACGTCGAGGGAAGTGCTCTCGAGGAGACATTAAGAAAATCAGACGCTCACGTTGAGCTAGATGCTCTTCTCAGCACAAAGAATAAGCAGCCAAGAGAAAGACCAAAGCAGGAAAGATATACGAGCAAGAGAAGTGGAAAAAAAAGTAAAATTTCGAAAGACTTGAGGTGGCTCTTCCTAATCGAATTACAAGAGTGATTACTTTGAGAAGCCGAATCCTTTCTCCTTTTCTCAGCTTCCTGTGAAAACTAGCCGGGAAATAAAAAAGAAGAGAAGGAAAAAAGAAAAAAAAAAGAAAGGAGGAGCTGGAAGCGGACAAAGCACGAGGAAAATTGAAGAAAGAAGTTACGAGAGAGACAAAGCCCACTGACCTTTCTCTTCTAAATCGTGTAGAGGGATTCACACACACACACTGGTCCTCAAGGTAAGTGTGTCTGGCAGAAGGCGAAGCGAGCTGAAATGTCTTCTTAGTGCACTGTGTAGTAATATCATGAAATATTCTCTGACTTCAATTTGATTTTACAAAACAAAAGTACCATTGCTTTCGACACTCAATAATATTTTTTCATTGTAGCCTTGCAACTTTGCGAACTTTAGTTCTTGTAGTGCTCTTAAAATTTCCTCATTACTAAGGGAGCAGGGTAGTTTCCTAATGATTACAGAGAACATTTTAACTTCAGGATTCCTATATATGAAGTATTTTTGTTTCATAGAATCAAAATAAGCTCTGAAGGCACGAAAATCATCAGTTATAGCAGTGAAAACTTTAATGATTTTGTCTTTTAGTGCAGTATGAAATTTTGATTTCAGTTGACTGCGTATATTGTGAATAAATAGTTGATAGTTTTCAATATTAGTTAAGCAGATTGTAGGAATTTTGTCTTTGATAGTCTCAACTTTGCCATCTGAGTTATTGTCTTCTAAGTTATGATATCTAATTTGTGTAGGAATGCTAGCGAAATATGCATTTGACGCACTGTTATCTACTTGAAATTGCTGACTAGTTTGCGCGGTGCTTGTAGAAGGTACTGGAAATGCCCATAAAGCATTTGTATTCAAATGTTTGTTAACCTGGTTTAAAGATAAGCTTGAATGTTGGGCAGACTTTTTTGTGTGATCTTCAGTTGCTTTTCGCACCTTCGATTGTTTCGTTGTTTTAAAACTTTTATTAGAAAATGACGTATTTATATCTGAAACACAGGTATTCATAGGTTTAACATATTGTGCACTAGTTACAGTTTCTTCTTCCATTGCGGGGGAGTGAACACTTAAAATTACACACGTTATATCAGACGCTCTGTTAACGTTGTGAGTGTCCATGCCCTAGGTCTAGAGCAATCGCACAATTTACAGCGAATTTATGTAATCACACCAAGCAAATAATACTAATTAGCAGTTGAAGTTTTCAGTCTGGCTCTATTTATTCAAACTTTAGTCTATGCACCCTTAGTATGTAATAAAGATTATTTCCTTTAAAACGTATGTAATCAAAATTTCTCTCAGTTATCAAGGAGTGAGAGGAAGAGAATCGCATAAGAATAATTAGTAGAAAATTGAGTGATAGGAACGTATCATATTTTTTCCGACTGTACCACTGTACCAAGATTAACTTGTTATTTGTGAAATTGCTTCGCTATCTTCCCGCAGCGCCACTATGCGAAACATTTTTACATCTGAAGACGCAGGCGGCAGAGAATTTTCCATGCATTACGCTGTAAGTGAGGTGATGAGCTCGGTCCGTGCGGCAGCTGCGTGACTTTCGTTGTATCAAGATCTTTTAGATCGAGGCTTATGTTTCTCTCAGCACACATGCTTCTCTGCACGCCCAACTAGAACAGCTTTCTCAGTCTCCTACACAGCTCGAGTAATACATTTAACACAATATTTGAGAGGAAAATGAATTAGTGCTTTGGCCAAGGCGAACTATTTGTTTTTTCTGCCTGGCAGGAAGGTCGAAGCTCTTAATGGGCTACGTTATTGGAAATTCCATAACCACAAAGTTTTTGTTAACAGCGAGAATAGTTTATTAACCTAGACGATAGATAAACTACTTTGATAACGAAAGGTGAAACCGTCGATACCCTTTGGCGATAAAACATTAGGAGTCTGGAACACGATATAATATTAATCAGCCTGAAGACGATAACAAACTTGTACGTTCAAGGGGATAAAACACAGTAACTCAGCGAATTGATTTGACGAAATTTAACTACTTTCTTGTTAGAAATTGTTCGGCCTAACAAAATAAAACATTTTGAGGATTTCTTTTACCTCTTATTATACTTAACCTTCCTTTGGGCGCGTCCAATTTCGTAACGCCCTTAGTCGCCATGTATCTGCTAGGTACACATGACGTTCATTGTGTTTCAGTTTCTGTTTTCAATTGTTTTAAAACGAATGCACCGTATTATGAATCAGAAGCGTTTCTCAGATATAATCATCATGAAATTATTGACACCAAGGTCATCTGTAGTCCAGAAGTCGGGAATATTTTGCCGTCCTCAGCGGAGCACACCAACAAAGTATAACGTATTAAAGACGTTCATTTGTTTATGTCTGTGTCTCTGTAATAACTCTTATGTTCATATTTCACTTTGATATCATCTATACGTCTGATGGTGTGTTGTACAATTATGTGGAGCATATCCCTCTGACGAAAAGTTTTCAGCAGCCAAATTCAGTTTTCATAGTTTTGGCATTGCTACCAACTGCAGCCAGGTTTCTTCTTCTTCTTCTTCTTCTTCTTCTTCTTCTTCTTCTTCTTCTTCTTCTTCTTCTTCTTCTTCTTCTTCTTCTTCTTCTTCTTCTTCTTCTTCTTCTTCTTCTTCTTCTTCTTCTTCTTCTTCTTCTTCTTCTTCTTCTTCTTCTTCTTCTTCTTCTTCTTCTTCTTCTTCTTCTTCTTCTTCTTCTTCTTCTTCTTCTTCTTCTTCTTCTTCTTCTTCTTCTTCTTCTTCTTCTTCTTCTTCTTCTTCTTCTTCTTCTTCTTCTTCTTCTTCTTCTTCTTCTTCTTCTTCTTCTTCTTCTTCTTCTTCTTCTTCTTCTTCTTCTTCTTCTTCTTCTTCTTCTTCTTCTTCTTCTTCTTCTTCTTCTTCTTCTTCTTCTTCTTCTTCTTCTTCTTCTTCTTCTTCTTCTTCTTCTTCTTCTTCTTCTTCTTCTTCTTCTTCTTCTTCTTCTTCTTCTTCTTCTTCTTCTTCTTCTTCTTCTTCTTCTTCTTCTTCTTCTTCTTCTTCTTCTTCTTCTTCTTCTTCTTCTTCTTCTTCTTCTTCTTCTTCTTCTTCTTCTTCTTCTTCTTCTTCTTCTTCTTCTTCTTCTTCTTCTTCTTCTTCTTCTTCTTCTTCTTCTTCTTCTTCTTCTTCTTCTTCTTCTTCTTCTTCTTTCTTCTTCTTCTTCTTCTTCTTCTTCTTCTTCTTCTTCTTCTTCTTCTTCTTCTTCTTCTTCTTCTTCTTCTTCTCTTCTTCTTCTTCTTCTTCTTCTTCTTCTTCTTCTTCTTCTTCCTCTTCTTCTTCCTCTTCTTCTTCTTCCTCTTCTTTCTTCCTCTTCCTCTGCTCTTCTTCTTCTTCTTCTTCGTCTTCTTCTTCGTCTTCTTCTTCGTCTTCTTCTTCTTAAGATTATTATTATTATTATTATTATTATTATTATTATTATTATTATTATTATTATTATTATTATTATTATTATTATTATTATTATTATTATTATTATTATTATTATTATTATTATTATTATTATTATTATTATTATTATTATATTATTATTATTTTATTATTATTATTATTATTATTATTATTATTATTATTATTATTATTATTATTATTATTATTATTATTATTATTATTATTATTATTATTATTATTATTATTATTATTATTATTATTATTATTATTATTATTATTATTATTATTATTATTATTATTATTATTATTATTATTATTATTATTATATTATTATTATTATTATTATTATTATTATTATTATTATTATTATTATTATTATTATTATTATGATTATTATTATTATGATTATTATTATTATTATTATTATTATTATTATTATTATTATTATTATTATTAGTATTATTATTATTATTATTATTATTATTATTATTATTATTATTATTGTTGTTGTTGTTGTTGTTGTTGTTGTTGTTGCTGTTGTTGTTACTATTATTATCATCAATATCTTCATCCTTAGCATCTTGTGTCTTTTGTACTCACCAAAACAGTAATTTTCATTATTTTCTAACACTTTATTACTTACCTCTTCATCAACATCATGACGTTTCCATGTTCACAGATCGTGTTTGAGTCAGGTGTTCATATTCGGAAGCAGTTTCTACAAAATTATGCTCAATCGACAGCGTATCATCCTCGAAAATAAGACGATGTACCTCCTCCAAATCCTCAGGATTTTACAAATCATATACTTGACTTATTTTCCAACCTATGACTCACAGTAATAAAGAAAGATACTCCCATTTACCTTACAACAACGTAGTCATTTATATCAGCATTCTGTAGCAATGACGTGGTTGGATCCGATAGCGGGTTTGTCCAGGATTTGGGTTTGCGTGTACTCTTTATTACTCTTCAGTATTTTTCATATCTGATATCTGGAATGAGCAAGAACGCCAGAGTTTATATGTAGAAAGCGGTAAGCATAAGATAATAATGATATCCCATTAACAGCTCAACTCAAAATACCTCGGTTAATAAGAAACATCGGCGCTGTAAATACTCACGAATTCCGGTTATTCAATTTTTGTGCATATCTTCTATATTTATATCTAAATGCTCCCAGCTTCACATACTCTCGAAGATCGACTCATGTACCTTCCTGGAGGTCATAGTAGAAAAGACTACTGAACCAAGTTGTTGGTGCAGTTTTTTATCACGAAAAAGAACTCCTTTCATTACTCATACCAGCAGCTGCCTTTTTTCAGCTTTTAGTCATGAATCGCGAAATATGAGTATTTTCCAATAGCTTCAGGCTGACCTCTCACATCAAATTTTTGTTGGCCAGACATGAGGTCAGTCTCAAAACAAGAAAGCTGGTACTTTGAAGGAGTAACTACGAAGTTCCTTTGAACTCTGTATAAATAAATGAAGCGAATGTATGGGGAAACGAGAGTATTTACTTTTAGTTAAAAATCCATGGCACCGTAACACAGTTTACTAGGGCTGTTCTTAAGTGGCAGAAGGGCTCTAATCAAATCTACCTGCTCTGTAAATCTTCATTCACGACCGCATGAAAAGGCGGAACAGAGATAGCGTTCATGTTACATGATAAAAAAGAGTCCTTGCTGCAAATAGGAGTACAAGCTCCTCGTATGAACGTGTGTGTTTTGTTCCCTGCTGCTGCTACAAGGACCGTGTACAACAGTGAAGACGTAATTTTGAGCAAACATGTGCAACTCCCTCGAGCTCAACCACCAAGATTTTCCTTACGTTAAACCTTTAATTATCACTTTTATTATAACTTAGTGCTAAGTTTAGCACCTCCTTTAGTCTTTACATGGCATTCTGAAGTGTAAACTTGAAAGAAGCGTAGGGACAGTGAAGCACAAATTAGTACAAAATTGAATCAAGAATATATTGACACATTGCTTCACTCACACTGTTTATTCACAGGACATGTTTCAAGAGCTTTTGCTCCTATCCTCAGCTGATACTCGACTAGTGCAAGTTGTAGTGGTTTCTTCTTTCTCCGTATTGTCAATAGATGGCGTGATGTACTTGTCAAAGATGTCCAGTGGTGGAGTTTCAAAATTCATGACTCTATGACGATTTTTGTTAATGAAGATTTTTTCCCATACGGAAAGGTCTATGGGGTGATTAACGTATTTTATTAGAGATGTTTCCAAATTGATGTCATGTCTAGTATTCAAAAAATGAAAAGCCGCTGCTGATTTTTCTGTTTCACCATTTTTAATGTTTCTCATATGTTCTTTAGTTCTGATGTTAATATTTCTTTTTGTTTTTACTATATAAATTTTAGGGCAAGTTTCACATTTGATCTCATAGATTCCTGGTTTTTCTTTGGTAGTGATGGAATTTTTGGGAGGGCCTTTTAACAAATTTCTGATATTAAACCTATTTTGAGGTGCAAGAGTTATGTTGTGTTTTGAGAAGATTTTTTGGAATTTGTTATAGGCTGATGGGTGGAAGGTGAATTTTTTTAAATTTTTTTTCTCTTTTCCTCTTGTAGGTTCTAGGTTGGTGGTTTCTTTTATTTTTTTAACTTTGTTGACTCTGTTAACTGTTTTGTCTACTAAATTTGGGTTGAAACTGTTGGATATAGCTACTTTTTTATCTGTAGGTATTCCTCTTGATAATCTTCTCTGTTTAGTGGAAAGTTGATCAACATGCCATTTTCAACAGTTTAATCTTTCGGATGATCAACTTTCCACTAAACAGAGAAGATTATCAAGAGGAATACCTACAAATAAAAAAGTAGCTATATCCAACGGTTTCAACCCAAATTTAGTAGACAAAACAGTTAACAGACTCAACAAAGCTAAAAAATAGAAGAAACCACCAACCTAGAACCTACAAGAGGAAAAGAGCAAAATTTTTTTTTTAAAAAATTCACCTTCCACCCATCAGCCTATAACAAATTCCAAAAAATCTTCTCAAAACACAACATAACTCTTGCACCTCAAAATGGGTTTAATATCAGAAATTTGTTAAAAGGCCCTCCCAAAAATTCAATCAGTACCAAAGAAAAACCAGGAATTTATGAGATCAAATGTGAAACTTGCCCTAAAATTTATATAGGAAAAACAAAAAGAAATATTAACATCAGAACTAAAGAACATATGAGAAACATTAAAAATGGTGAAACAGAAAAATCAGCAGTGGCTTTTCATTTTTTGAATACTAGACATGACATCAATTTGGAAACATCTCTAATAAAATACGTTAATCACCCCATAGACCTTTCCGTATGGGAAAACATCTTCATCAACAAAAATCGTCATAGAGTCATGAATTTTGAAACTCCACCACCGGACATCTTTGACAAGTACATCACGCCATCTATTGACAATACGGAGAAAGAGGAAACCACTACAACTTGCACTAGTCGAGTATCAGCTGAGGATAGGAGCAAGAGCTCTTGAAACATGTCCTGTGAATAAACAGTGTGAGTGAAGCAATGTGTCAATATATTCTCGATTCAATTTTGTATTCTGAAGTGTTCCACATTTAAATCGCTGAGGGAGAGAAGGACGTGAAAGACCAAAAGAGTATCAATGTCGGTAGATTATAAACGTGTAAAATCTTAAACGATTCCAAGAAAAGTTATTAAGAGATAAACAGTGAGAGAGCTGCCAGTGCTATTTCGTAGCTTAGTCCAACTTGTGTCAACACACACATTCTGCCTCTCTCTCTTACATTTTCATACTGCCTTTTCCTAAAGTTCGTATGAGTGTAGAAAACCCTGAGCTTTGTTTCCCTCCAAGTTCTTTCCTTCGTCTGCTTCTCATCTTTCTCCCGTTATCGCACTGCACCTCTATCCGTGCAAGGTACTTGGCAGGTGATGTTATGAAAATCAGCAAAATTAATGGCTAGTCTTAATAGGGTATTATACTAGTCGGCCACAATATGAATGCACTCGGCGTGAAGCGTTACTAAACAGTTACGTCACAACTGTGAGGAGTACCTCAGGTACAGTGCAAATAACGCATATATCAACAATACCTAGATACTTCCAATGTGACGCGCAGATATAGTGTAGTTCAACACAGTGCTTCTTCGAACCTTTTCCTATGCAGTTAAAATTCGAATAATATAGTGGCAGTTGCAGTGCTCGTTCTGTATATATATATATACACTCCTGGAAATGGAAATAACACATCGCCGCCGGTGTGTCAGACCCACCATACTTGCTCCGGACACTGCGAGAGGGCTGTACAAGCAATGATCACACGCGCGGCACAGGGGACACACCAGGAAGCGCCGTGTTGGCCGTAGAATGGCGCTAGCTGCGCAGCATTTGGGCACCGCCACCGTCAGTGTCAGCCAGTTTGCCGTGGCATACGGAGTTCCATCGCAGTCTTTAACACTGGTAGCATGCCGCGACAGCGTGGACGTGAACCGTATGTGCAGTTGATGGACTTTGAGCGAGGGCATATAGTGGGCATGTGGGAGGCCGGGTGGACGTACCGCCGAATCGCTCAACATGTGGGGCGTGAGGTCTCCACAGTACATCGATGTTGTCGCCAGTGGTCGGCGGAAGGTGCACGTGCCCGTCGACCTGGGACCGGGCCGCAGCGACGCACGGATGCACGCCAAGACCTTCGGATCCTACGCAGCGCCGTAAGGGACCGCACCGCCACATCCCAACAAATTATGCACACTGTTGCTCCTGGGGTATCGGCGAGGACCATTCGCAACCGTCTCCATGAAACTGGGCTACGGTCCCGTGCACCGTTAGGCCGTCTTCCGCTCACGCCCCAACATCGTGCAGCCCGCCTCCAGTGGTGTCGCGACAGGCGTGAATGGAGGGACGAATGGAGACGTGTCGTCTTCAGCGATGAGAGTCGCTTCTGCCTTGGTGCAAATGATGGTCGTATGCGTGTTTGGGGCCGTGCAGGTGAGCGCCACAATCAGGACTGCATACGAACGAGGCACACAGGGCCGCCACCCGGCATCATGGTGTGGGGAGCGATCTCCTACACTGGCCGTACACCTCTGGTGATCGTCGAGGGGACACTTAGTAGTGCACGGTACATCCAAACCGTCATCGAACCCATCGTTCTAACATTCCTAGATCGGCAAGGTAACTTGCTGTTCCAACAGGACAATGCACGTCCGCATGTATCCCGTGCCACCCAACGCGCTCTAGAAGGTGTAAGTCAACTACCCTGGCCAGCAAGATCTCCGGATCTGTCCCCCATTGAGCATGTTTGGGACTGGATGAAACGTCTCACGCGGTCTGCACGGGCAGCACGAACGCTGGTCCAACTGAGGCGCCAGCTGGAAATGGCATGGCAAGCCGTTCCACAGAACTACATCCAGCATCTCTACGATCGTCTCCATGGGAGAATAGCAGCCTGCATTGCTGCGAAAGGTGGATATACACGGTACTAGTGCCGACATTGTGCATGCTCTGTTGCCTGTGTCTATGTACCTATGGTTCTGTCAGTGTGATCATGTGATGTATCTGACCCCAGGAATGTGTCAATAAAGTTTCCCCTTCCTGGGACAATGAATTCACGGTGTTCTTATTTCAACAAATAAAGGAGATACGGTTACTCCTACTTCTTGAAAAAACAACAGTTAGGTCAGAAAAATTACTGCGTAAATCTGGGAGAGGCATCATGAATAGAAAATGCTTCAGCAACTGGGGTTAAGGTTACAACTTCAAGGAAATATCGAAAATCAGCCCGGGCCCAAATGACCTTGCTGTCGACGGGCCCTAAAACACCACACACTCACTCACTCGAAAATCAGCCACAATCATATCTCTTGATGAGTTTGCTAAGCGCGTTGTGCGTAGAAGGTTATTGGAGTACTATGAATAGAAAAAGGAAATTCCTACTTTGAAGACACTCCTGAAGTTCGCTAAAGAATAAATATTCAGAGTGGCAAAGAAACGCCATTCTCGGTAGCGTCGTGGTAGTATGTCTACCTCACGTTCAAGAGGTCCCGAGTTCCAATCTCGGTCAGGGTGAATTACCTGGATAGGTTTTTTCCGGAGTTTTCCCTTATCCTTACAGACGAATTTCGGGTAGCTCTAAGCTCCATGGTCCCTGCACACATATGAGCATCATGTCACCCATTTCATTCACTATCCGATATGACTTAACGTTGGAGGACGTAAAATTACAAATAAATAAACAAATAATGGCAAAGAAATATTTTGAAAATTATTAAGAAAAATGGGATTTCAATGTAAGAAATGTGTGCTAATGGAGAAACCACAAATTGTTGCAAAAATTGCAGAGTACTTAAGGGCTATTAGTGAAAATGTAAAAGTCACACGGAAATCAGGAGCTTATACGGACGAGTCTTGGGTCCATACTCAATAAACCATTAAGAAGTGCTGGCAATATGACCAAGTACCAGGTGTTTTGACTAATACTAATACTGGTCAAAGAGCAATTGTTGTACATGCAGGGGGTCCATGGGATTATTGACGGAGCCGAATTGATTTCCGATTCAAAATACAAATCAACGAATTTCCATGATGCAATGGACAGTCAAAATTATAAAAAGTGGGTAGAAGAGAAATTAATATAAAATATGCCGCCTGAAAGCATTGTTGTGACATACCGTGCAGGAAAATAAAGCCCCTAACACTTCATCTCGAAAAGCACAGGTCATTCATTGGGCTAACACAAAATAAAATTAAACAAACCCGCAAACGACAAAAAAATGAGCTACAGATAGTGAAAATTAATTTAGAAAAGCCTGTTTATAGGATTGATAGAATAATGGAACAAAGGGGCTTTACAGTCTTATGCTTTCCTCCGTACCACTGTGACCTTAACTCTATAGAGTTATCTGGAATTTAATTAAACAAAAGATGTATCATTGATTACTTTGAGTAATCTGAAGGCTATGACAACAAGCTGCATAGCTCAAATTACACAAACTGATTGGATAGAAGCATGCAGACACGTGAAAGGAACTGAGCAAGATTTTAAACGCTGAGATGGGTTAATGGAGGAAACAATTGAAGATATAATTATAAACGAGCGTCTAGAGAGCAGTAATGATGACGATGAAGATTGCAATCGTAATGAATGTTAATTCGAGAATACGAATATTGAAGCAAAAGAACGCAGTACCAGTGATACAGCTAAAAAGGGAACAATAACACAGATATAATAGATGAAGGACCTGAAATAAATATTCCCAGACTTGCTGCTTCCGAGAACTAACAGCAGGTGAGTACTATTATAATTGTGTGACAGTACATTCCCAGTATCGTCTTTCCCCTCGCTTCCCTGGCTCCGCGCGGTTCCCCAAGCTTCAAGTAGTAAACCGAAACAGTGCTGCCCTCCTTCAAGTGCATTCATATCTTGGCCGACTAGTGCTGTAAACATTATAATGCTTAACAGAACAACAGTTTTCATTAGATATATACCGTTTTATACCTAATTATTGTAGGTATATTGATAATAATCAACTAATTTTGAAGGAACTACAAAGTTTCTGTAGACACTGTCTCCTAAGCAATGTCGTTGAAACCCACGTTATTTCAAGTCTGTTGTAACAAGCAATCAACTAATTTTTAAAGTATACAGCATTAGATTCTATGGTACTGAACCATCGTACAGCGAAGTTTATCTTATGGCTTGAGAAGCATTGGCAAGGGAATTGAGGCAGCTAAGATATTTGTAGCAAATTGTGTACCACTTTTTAAACACAATCGTTTCCCATCTCGTCTCAGTTTGTGCGGCTATCAGTTGTTCAAGTCACCCATTGTATCGTCTGGATTTTAAAGCGGGCTTTCTTTCCTCGTCAAAATATGTGCAATGTCTCGGGTTGTCTCATAAATTCGTTCGGTTCTTGTTACGTGTTTACGACTAAGAACTCCTGAGAACACTGCATGCCCACATTACTTTTACGTCAAAGAAGTTGCCTAACAACATGGGGTTTGTTTACAAATACAATAACTGAAAAGAATGCTATGAACACAAACCACAGCGACCTCAAGGCCAAAGGTAAATAGGTCAACTTATGTAAGAATTGGTAACCAAACTTCAGTACGAGTTTGTGGATGCAACAGTGTGGAGTTGTAACTTGTGAATGTTAATATGGAAGGCAAGAAGGAACATTTTCGACATTTAATGCTGTTTTATTACCGTAAAGGTAAAACAGCCTCACAAACTCAACGGTAAATTTGTGCTGTTTACGGAGAAGATGCAGTGACGAATCGGGCATGTCAAAAATGGTTTACTCGATTTCGAGCCGGGAACTTCTCTGTGAAAGACAAACCTCGTTCTGGACGACCACTTATCTCATGCAACTGTAGCCAGGCACCTAAAGAAACTTGGTTACGTAAATCTTCGGGATGTATGGGTTCCGCACGAACTGAATGAACAAAATTTAGTTCAGCGCGTTTCCATCTGTGACGCATTGATAACACGCAATGAAACTGCCCCTTTTCTGAAACAGCTGGTTACAGGAGACGAAAAGTGGATTGTGTACAACAACATCCGAAAGAGAAAGTCATGCCGTAAGAAAGGGGAACCAGCACTCTCAATTTCTAAACCAGGGCTTCATCCTGAGAAGATTGTGCTGTGCGTTTGGTGGGACTGGAAATGAATTATTTATTACAAATTTCTTCCTCCTGGGGAGACCATCAATTCAGAGAAATACTCTTCTCAGTTGGGTCGTCTGAAGGTTTCCCTAGGAGAGAAAAGGCCAGAGTTAGCATCTAATGGTGGAGTCGTCTTTCATCAAGACAGCGCCAAACGACACACTTCTATGGTAACTCGTCAGAAATTACGGGACTTCGACTGGGATGTGTTACCTCACCCACCTTATTCTCCAGACATTGCCCCATCCGACTATCATTTATTCCGATCCCTACAAAACTTCCTTAATGGCAAACGCCTTACTTCCTTGGAGGATTGCAGACTCGCCGTAGATGAGTTCGTCAACCAGAAAACTGCAAGATTTTGGCAAAATAAGCATCCTGAGAAATGGAGATATGTTATTGATAATAATGGTGCATACTGCACAGAATAAAGTTTGTTTTGAAAAGTTCATTGCCTTGTTTACTTTCGATGACCTTGCGTATGTAAACAGATTACCCCTAAATAATTAGGCAACTTCGTTGCCGTAGTTGTGATACGGGCATACAGTGCAGGCGTTCTTTGTCGTAAACACGTAACAAGAATCGAACAAATTTATGAGACAAACCAATATATAAACACTTAATAATTATTACTCAGAAATATCAGATAAGCTAATGTAATTGTGATAAATATATAATTTAATTGTATCATCTTGATTACATTTTACTTGAACTTCCTTTCCTAGTCAATCATTGCAGGTTACCTACAACATATCCATAAATTCTTACTTCCTTAATACGTTCACACATCACCATCAAAACTTTCATCTTCCTCGCATCGTCTTTCCACCATCAAGTTTACAGGACATATCTTCTTCAAGATTATTGCTTTTCTGTTACCATCCAAAACATGTATATTCTCCGCTACATTTTTTCCATGATCATGAAGCTAGATTATTGCTTTTCTGCTTCCCCTAGCAATGTTCATTTTTTGTACTGTCATTACATGGCCCACTAATACTCATATCAGAAAACAAGAATCTCCAACTGGATATTCATATAAAAAGCTACAACTAAAACTTACCGTTACACATTGGCTGGTGTTCTCAATTTACCAACCGTCTTCCCCACCAAATTTAACAAAATAATAAATAAAACGTTAGAGCAAGTAACCATGGAATCTAGGAAAGAGAGGAGTGAAAACCGAAAGAGAGAGAACGCTTATGATGAACAAGATGTAGAATATGGATCTTGGATAATTTTGAGGTTAGTTCCAGCATTGCAAACCTTATACACTGTTTTTCTCTTTTTTATTATTTTTTTTTTAACTTTGGGTGTGCTCACCAGTAAAATTACTGCAATTACAAGTCTACATTTGTATGTAAATAAAGCAACACTTAAACTGTTTTTAAAGGTACTTGTAGAATGATATGCCAAAATTTGATATTTTAAAAAAATAAATACTGAATATTTTTAGAAGTAAATTCTAGATAGTTGTTCAGAAAGTTACATATACTTTATTAAAACTCCAAAACAATATATATTGTCAGCCAGTTATCGGAAAGCCAGACCAACGACAGCTGAGTAAGGGACCAGAGGCATCCGGACCACACCCACCCATTTATCTCAGTCATTAACTGAGGGGATGATTAGGGAAGTGTCACTTTTCGCTGGCCGCCTCTTCCACCTTCCCTGCCATCTGGAACCTTCGTGGTGATTCACTGAAACGAGAGACTTCGAGAAAACTGTGATATCCATATAAAGGGGCCTGCAGTGAGTGAGTCAGTCAGTTCTTGGCGAGCTGTGAGGAGCGCCCAGTGAGGGGACGGACTGCGTACGTGCGTCGGAGGAGTTTACGTAATTGCGAGTGCAAGTGGAACGGTAACGGACGAATTGGTGAATCGTAATTGTGTGCATTACGTAATTCTGTGTAATTGGCAAGTGTTCAACTGTAAGTCGGTGGAAATAAAGAACATTTTTGAGTGGTGCAATTGGACTTTTCATTTCACGAACCCACAAAGTCACAATATTATCTCTAAATTTTGTGAAAGTGTTGCAAAATAACAAGTAAAAGTTTCAAATTGACGCCTTCATTGGTTCTTGAGCTAAGCGCACCAGAAATCACTCATTTTAATATTGGTGAGATAGGATGTTCCGGCTACCCTTAAGGAAATTCAGGGTTCCTCAAAGAGTGCTCTGCCTCTTAAGTCCTATAAAGCCTCGACAGAGAATGTTCGGTTAAAATTCAAAACTTTCACGTGCTATAATTATGTGACAAAATATAAACATGTAGATAACAAAATACAAATACAGTAAAATAGCATTGCACATAAGCAAATACTGCCAACTTTAAAAAGCTGCTAAATTCAATTATGTTAAAGGTTAAATGTAGAGTGAGGAAAATATATATACAAACATAATAATTTTTAACTTAAAACTTCACTTATCTTATAAGAAATGATCATAACCCTTATCAATGTTCCAGGATCGTGATTTCATGTATATTCATACACATCTTCAGCTGGAAAAACAAAGTTGTCGCCATAGTTACTAAACATTAGAATTCGATATTTTCTTGTTAGTGCTACCAAAATCTGGAAGTAAAACAAATTTAAAAACAGAATCGACTGTCGGTATTTCAAAATTATTTACGCTATGTTTGCTTTTTAAAATAAATAACTTTACCCAAATCACTAAATATATCGGAAGGTTTAATTGTTATAATAATTTAACTTCAGGATATATTTTATGGTTAAATGACCAAAAATGATCTGCTACAGCCAATTTATCAGTTTGTTTATACTTAATGTTACGAAAATGTTCTTTCGTTCTGATTTCTAAATTATTTAAGTATTATTTCTAGATCTAAAGATAAGAAGTAATAATAACTTAAAGTTTGGTATTTATAGGAAGCCTACTCATATTTATAATTATATATAAAAAAAGTTGTAACCCCTTTTCATGTTCACGTCGGTAGCGTAGATGGTAGTGTGTCTGCTTCACGTTCAAGAGGTCCCGAGTTCGAATCTCGGTCAGGGTGAGTTACCTGGATAAACTTTTTCTCCGGGGGTTTCCCTAAACCTGAAAAACGAATGTCGGGTAACTCTAAGCTCCCGGACTAATTTGAGCGTCATTTGAGCCATTCCATTCATCGTCCGATATGATTTACTGTTGGATGACGTAAATTGCTTAAAAAAGTAACACTTTTCACATAAATTTGCAAATTTATGTTTTGATTTATAAGCTAATAAATATACCCCTGAATAAAGATGAATTTAATAAATAATATAAACATATTAATGCTGGTTTAATTAATGGCTGAATAAATATTTTATAAATAAAAATATTGAAAAATTCAAATATCAAAAATCTGTTAATGATATTTATACCATTAAAAATAAAAGGCGATTATATTTTAAAAATTTACTTATCACTCTTGGGTTAGTAAAGATTTTAAATTTTTTTTAAAGAGTTTGGTATAGGTAACTTTAGTCCCTCAAAATAAATATAGTATTAAAACTGTATTGCATTTCTCTATAAAAGATAGAATACCTAATAATAAAAAATCTGGTATTTATCAATTTAATTGTTTTGATTGTCATAAAGTTTATATTGGAAAGCCAAACCTTATTTAGAAACCAAAACAAAAGAACATTTTCGTAACATTAAGTATAAACAAACTGATAAATCCACCGTAGCAGATCATTTTGGTCGTTTAGCTATGAAATATATCCTGAAGTTAAATTATGAAAACAATTAAATGTTCTGATAGCTTTAATGGTTTGGGATAATATATTTATTTTAAAAACAGATATTGTGTAAATAATTTTGAAATACCGGCTTTCGATTCTGTTTTAAAATTTGTTTTATTTTCAGGTTTTGGTAGTACTAACAAGCATAAATCGACTTCTGTTTAGTAACTATGGCAACAGCTTTGTTTTTGCTGCTGAAGTTGTGTATGAATATACGAAGGCTTTTAATTTTTTTTTTTTTTTTTTTTTTTTTGACAACGTACATTTACTAATCCTCATACTTTTTATGGTCCTTCTCAAAATAGTCTCTCCTGAATGCGATGTAGTTGTCCTAGCGTTTCTGCCAGTCTTCAAAGACATGCTAGAAACTATTTTTGAGAGATCCTTCTAAATCGCCTCCACAGCCTTCACCACTGCTTCTGATGATGGATAATGCCTCCCACGAAGGCGTTTCTTCAAGTTAGCGAATAGAAAAAAGTCTCATGGGGCTAAATCCGGACTATAGAGAAGGTGGGGGGTGCACTTCACGTTGATTTTAACAGGATATTCAGCAACAACATTGGCAATATGCGGACGCGCATTATCGTGGTGCAGCAGCCATCCTGCTTCACGGAAATGTGGTCTTTTGCGCCTGATATGGACTTGCAATGTTTTCAGCACATCCCTGTAGTACTGCTCAGTTACTGATGTGTGTGCAGGTACAACATGCTGATAAACCATTCCATGAATATCAAAGAATGAGATGACCATAGCTTTCCCAGCAGAAGCAACCACTTTTGCTTTTTTGTGGGGTTGGCGATGAAGGAGATTTCCTCACTGAGCTTTGCTGTTTGCTCTCAGAATCAAAATGATGTAGCCAAGTTACATCAGCAGTGATTACGTTTGAAAGAAATTCCGGATCTTCCTCTAACATCAACTTTAACTACGTGTTACCTCCATTGCAGCGGTAGGCGATACTGAACATGTCTGTACTTACCTGGTTCTTACAGGCGGGAACCAGGAGTACCAACAATGAAACTATTACGGAGTATTTGTTTCACATCAAGCTAACAGAATATAATAAGATTGAATTTTAGTGCGAAAAATCATATCCATAAAAATTATGACCGTTTTTTATTGAACAGCCCTCGTATATAAAATAGCGATCCTGGAAAATTTATAAGAATTATCATCACTTCTTATAAAGTAAGTGAAGCTTTAAGTTACAAATTTGTATATATTTATTTGCTTCACCGTTAATAGTTTCATATTTTACGTATTTACTAGAGATAAACATGTTGAGTTGAGTAGCAGAGTTATTGAGAGCGAGTATACTACCCCGTCCGTATTGGGGCGTACAAGGAGAAGTAAATATAGCATTGCTGCTTATGTTTCCCCTTGTACACTACAGAAATGATGTTATCTGGCATAGCATGATATCCTGTTCCGTGTGTAACCCTAATATCACATCTATCGAGCCTAGGAATGTTTATCTTACAGCACATGCTTTCACTTTAACAAGGGTACGATTGTACGGTGTGTCTAAATACATACCGATGTTATCTGCAATGGCACGATATCCTGTCCACCCATTACTTGGAAATATCACATGAAACATTTTCTCTACATTGTAGCAAATCCTTGCAGCTTGGTTTCTTTTAATAAACTCTTTCCGTCACCAGGAAAACAAAGTAGATGGAAATATCTAATTAGAAGGCATTATTTTGACTCAGGACTAATTTCTCAACGATTTGTAGAAATCTGAGTTTACTTATTTTAATGACATAAGTAAAAACAGAAGGAAATTATGTTATTTTTACTTAGTTAATTTAATACGCTCGTGGAGGCTTTATATTAGCTTGTCAATACTCTATTTTTCATTTCGTTTTCTTTATTTTCCCATCTTTTATTAGTTTAACTACAGTAATGTCGGAGTGTGAATGAATGAAATGACGTAAATTCTTGTAAAAACTATTTTGAGGTCTTCCGCTCTTAGGATTATTTGACAGTCGTCTAATGGAGTTAGGAGATATTAGCAAGGCTAAAATCATGGAAAGAGCATTGAAATACTGGCTCAGGAAGAAAGAATTGGAAACTATGCCCACTTTCTTTTCCAAGTCCAGGTCGTTACTGATAGGCTGTTAAGAGCCAGAAGGTTTTTGCTGCGTACCCACCCAGGTTTTGGGTCTGACCGCAGGTTGATAATTTTGATGGTTACAGGATGATGTGGGACTTTTTGTTGAAGAAATTTATTGAGGTAGCTTTTTGCTCCTCTTTAATTTTGTACAGTATGCCAAATCGCCTTTTTTGTTTACACTCTGGTGTTTTATTTTGCTAAAGTGGGGTAAATTTTTTAGCCAAACAGCGCATTTGCAGATTCTTGAAATTCAGCTTATGATGCTGTATGGATTAACTCCTTTGTTACCTCGGGTGCCCGCAAGCCACACGGGGTACCCGGTAAAGCCTGAAGCGGCGTCTCGTAGCGTCGTAATCTCCTAGAGACCGAACCAGGGCGCTTCTATGAGCTGGAATTTGAGCGTAAAATTTTGTCTACCGGCACCAAATTTCGTCCTCCACGTATGGGACAAGAGAAGCTTCGTGAATCAACCTCACGGGGAAAGAACGGCCCACAGAATAGATGGATCGGAGTCCTCTATTCTATGCACGCTGAAGGTATGCTAGCCAGCTATCTGCAGCCATGCCCCAGATTTCACAGTCGTACAACATGAGTGAGATTATCAGCGCTCGAAAGAGGTGTAGCTTTAAGCGGACTAGCATCGAGCGAGAACCCAGCATTGGGTACAGAGCGGCAATAGCCCCCTGTAACCGTGCCGATAGTTGCCTAATGTGTCCGCGGAATGTTAGGCCTCTATCAAGTTGAACGCCCAGGTACTTGATGGAATTAGTCCACTCTATCCTTCGGCCTCTAAAGTGGAAGTTGGGGCAGTCAGCGGGGGTATGAAGAATGGTGGTGCTTTTGTCTAGATTTACGAAAATCCGCCAACCCCTACACCACTCTTGTGTGAGACGGAGGTGTCTCTGGATTGGGTTGAAGGCTCTGAGTATGTGCCTGTTTTCGCAGAACAACAACACGTTGTCAGCGTACTGTGCAATTTCGACCTGTGGTTGAGTTGGAAAATCTGCCATGAACACACTATATATATAATAGTTCTTTTCTTTCCAAATCTTTAGATGCATACATTAAGAGTTGCATATGAATAGACAAAAGTTTCATACACAATGGTGAGGTATAGACCTCCATCTACAAGTTTCCAAATAGCAAATGTTGTACAGCTTAGATGAGAGGTCATAGTGCAAATAACTGAGAAGCAGGTACTTTATCTTCGTATTGTGGTCGTAAGGGCAGTTTTGTTGTTAGTAAATCACGATCTATAGTGGAGGGCTGTGGAGAATTATAAGCAACCACAACAAAACTACTAACTACAAAAAGAAGAAAGAAAACACATCGAGGAAGCGTAAGAATAAAGGGAAGGATTTCACCGTAAATATACTGGTGTATAAAGCATAAGGGGCACGTACCCACGCGTACAACTTTTACAGATAAATGGAAAAGCAACGGCAGACCTGCGGGTCTGATAATAAATCGAGCGAATAGTATCGGAATTTTCCGTAACTTCTGTGTGTGGATGATGTAGCCAGGAGCACGAATTTCTCATTGGCGGGAGAAAAAAACTTCTCATCGCCAGTTAGAGTTTTGTGCAAAGTCCGTAGCAAGCTGATTCCCTGTTCGTTACTTACTATCGAATTGCAATATGGCCCTAGGAAGGCATTGCTGCCAACCTACAAAGTTGGTCACGCTGAAATCAATTTCCTACTTCAGCATTTTTGCATTTCAGTAACAAGTCACAACGAATCTGCATTTCGGATTATTATCCTATACACCTAATGCCTAAATCAGCAACATGGTAATGAAACATTTGATGTTAATTACATTTAAATATTTGTTAGAAAAGTGACCACGGAATTGAGGTCTTATATCTGGAAAACACCGATTCACGCATATTAAACCCAACAGACAACCGCAGAAAGTGAACTGCTGAAGCTCGGACTAACGGGCCGTTAAAAGTACGCGGTACTAAATATTTTATGTCCTGAGGGATGCGTGGTTATGAATAGCTCGTTAATGTAGGTTTAAAAACTCCACCTTATCTTCAGGCAAGTTATCTGAGGGAGACACTCAATTATAATTAACTTCGGCGGAAATGGGGCAATTTCTTCCGAAGATTTATGACTTCTGCAATAATTTTTAATTTGATAATATTTTTCAGCTCACGCTTACACGCTATGAACATCCACTATTACTTAAATATTTACTTAATTAAACACGGAATACCCAAGGGAATGGTTCACTGTAAATTTAAGGAATACCTAATTCCAATTTTGAAAAATTGCTTAAAACTAATGAAAGTGGCCAAAAAACCTGGTCTTAGTTTTCTAAACACTTCTGCCATCTCATTTATTTAAACGTATAACGCCAGATTTCACCAATACATGTTAAGACTTAACACCAGTTTAGCAATGGTTATAACAAACATTGCACTGCACCAACAAGTGTTAACTTTAAACTCGTGCTAAATCATTTGTTAAACTAACGAGCTGTTAAGTTCTTAACAAAAGTTAATAGTCAAGACGCCGGGCGTGAACTCATCTGTTCATGTCAATTTGCTATATATAAGACCGTCTAAATGCCGGCCTATGAGGAGAAATAATAATGAGCTATCAGACGGAGGTATAGACTGTCAAAGCAAGTTGCTATGAAGCTTACTAAGGAAGTACAAGAGAGGTTAGGACATGCATCGAGAGAACATGCCGATCTCACCTTTGCTTCAAGTACAAATAACTTTGCGAGTTTATGATTCGCTAGCTTATGTGGAAAATACATTGTCCACCTCCCGTCTTGAAACGTTCATTTGTCCTTCTTCGCTCCTCGTTTTAAATTCACGTAATACTGAGTTAGAACATACATCGAAAGGAATATGCCGATCTCACCTTTGCTTCAACTGTTAATAACTTTGCAATTTTATAATTCACTGAATTATGTAGATAATACATTGTCCACCTCCCGTCTTGAAACGTTCATTTGTCCTTCTTCGCTCCTCGTTTTAGTTATACGTAATACTGAGTTAGAACATACATCGAAAGAATATGCCGATCTCGCCTTTGCTTGAACTATTAATAGCTTTGCAATTTTATAATTCACTGAATTATGTGGATAATACACTGTCCACCTCCCGTCTTGAAATGTTCAAGTCACTTGTCCTTCTTCGCTCCTCGTTTTAAATTCACGTAATACTGAGTTAGAACATGCATCAAAAGGAATATGCTGATCTCGCCTTTGCTTCAAGTATTAATAACTTTGCAATTTTATAATTCACTGAATTATGTAGATAATACACTGTCCACCTCCCGTCTTGAAATGTTCAAGTCACTTGTCCTTCTTCGCTCCTCGTTTTAAATTTACGTAATATTGAGTTAGAACATGCATCGAAAGGAATATGCTGATCTCGCCTTTGCTTCAAGAATTAATTACTTTGCGATTTTATAATTCACTGAATTATGTGGATAAGACACTGTCCACCTCCCGTCTTGTAACGTTTCAGTCACTTGTCCTTCTTCACACTTCGTTTTAAATTTACGTAATACTGAGTTAGAACATGCATCGAAAGGAATATGGCGATCTCGCCTTTGCTTCAAGTATTAATAACTATGCGATTTTATAATTCACTGAATTATGTGGATAAGACACTGTCCACCTCCCGTCTTGTAACGTTCAAGTCGCTCGTCACTTGTCCTTCTTCGCACCTCGTTTTAAATTTACGTAATACTGAGTTAGAACATGCAACAAAAGGAATTAGCCAATTTCGCCCTTGCTTCAAGTATTAATAACTTTTCAATTTTATAATTCACTGAATTATGTGGATAATACACTGTGCACCCCCTCCCCCCCTCCGTCTTGAAACGTTCAAAGTCACTCGTTAGTCTCCCTTCTTCGCTCCTCGTTTTAAATTTTCGTAATACTGAGTTAGAACATGCATCGAAAGGAATATGCCGATCTCGCCTTTGCTTCAAGTATTAATAACTTTGCGATTTTATAATTCACTGAATTATGTGGATGATAAATCGTCTACCTCCCGTATTGAAACTTTCAAGTCTCTCGTCACTGTTCCTTTTTCGCACCTCGTTTTAAATTTACGTTATACTTAGTTAGAACATGCAGCGAAAGGAATATGCCGATCTCGCCTTTACTTCAAGTATTGCTAACTTTGCGATTTTATAATTCACTGAAATATGTGGATAATATATTGTCCACCTCCCGTCTTGAAACGTTCAAGTCACTCGTCACTTGTCCTTTTTCGCTCCTCGTGTTAAATTTACATAATACTGAATTAGAACATACATCCAAAGGAATATGTCGATCCCGCCTTTGCTTCAAGTATTAATAACTTTGCGATTTTGTAATTCACTGAATTATATGTCCACCTCCCGTCTTGAAAAGTTTAAGTCACTTGTCACTTGTCCTTCTTCGCTCATCGTTTTAATGTTACGTAATACTGCCGAAGCTGTTTCGTGCTTCTATTATTGACAAATGCATTTAAATTAAATTCGTGTCCCTTATTTTCCTACATTCCATCTTTCTCTTTTATACTCGCCGCATCCCTCCTCTTATTTTCCACGATACCCTTATACTACGTCACCAATTCAATTAACAATTCTTTCTCCATCGATGAGAAATTTGTCTGACAGCTTCTCTTATGATTTTCTTCACCCGCCATTTTTCCAGCTGTGTGCAGACGAAAATGACAAATACGTTCAGAAAATAATATGACTCATCCATACGAGTAATGCAACTGTAATATTTACAAGGCTCTTGGCGTTAACATGTGTTTGTTAACATTTGTTGATGAAATGCAGGAAATTTAACAGCTTTGTTAACTCTCTGAAGGTTGTTAGATTACATTTGTTAATGTCGATCTTAACATCTGTTGATGAAATCGGGCATAAATGTTTAAAGTGATGTTCACTGAAGATAGTAGGTTCTAACATTTGAATTCTAATGTAAGGTCTTGAAGCGGATTTGTATCAGATTGTTAGTCTTGTTTGTTACACAACTTACGTTTATTTTTAACCAGAATACTTGCATATTTCCGGAAATTCTGGATATTGGGTCTGTGTTCCCTGTTTAGTAACTCACCTGTTTTGCATGATACAGTTTCTCCTTCTCTCTGAACAATGTGATGGCCTTAAAGGCTGCCAGAGCTGTATATGGCGGAATTGCCAACTAATGTAAATTATATTAGTTACGATGAAGGGAATGTAGTGCCAATATGATACATGTAAAAATAACAGTACGCAAAGCAGACCTTGTCTAGCAGTATATCAATATATTATGTTTATAAATAATGCAGTATTACAAATAAATACGAGGCGTGTACGTAAAGTATGGTCTTCAAGGCCCTGGAGCCGTGAGTAACGATATTACGGGAGATCCGGCAAAATTGACGTGTAGCTTGTTTTACGCCTTCAAATCTCCACCATAACGAACTCGTTGTAAACATTAGTCTTCGCTGGGCAGCCGTTTGCGATGGAGCTTACTATCACTTCCGACGCCAAGTGCGAGTTGAGTGTAGCAGCCGCTTTTTAAGTGCCAAGGGCACTACCCTCCACTGAAATTCATCGTCAGTTATGCGAAGTCTATGGGCAACAGTGTATGGACGTCAAAAACCTGCGAAAGTGGGTCAGAGAGTTCAAAGACGGACGTACAGACGTCCATGACGAACAGCGTTCTGGTCGGCCTTCGGTTTCAGCCGAAACAATTGCAAAAGTGGAGCAAGAAATGCTTAAAGATCGGCGTGTGACAGTTGACGAGCTGTGAGAACTTATCCCTGAAGTCAGTGAGATTACAACTGACAAGATTTTGACCGATCATTTGCATTATCACAAGGTGTGTGCGAAGTAGTCCGCAAAATGCTCACCAAAGGCCATAAACGGTAACGTGTTGAAGCGGACCACCGATTACTGGAGCGCTGTGCAGAACAGGGCGAGGAATTGTTGGATTGAACTGTCACTGGCGATAAAACCTGGGTGCACGACACAACACCAGAAACTAAAGAACGTTCTCGTCAGTGTCGGCATTTGAATTCGCTGAAGCCGAGTAACTTCAGACATTTTCTGCCGGCAAAGTGATGGCCGGTGTGTCCTGGGACAGAAAAGATGTATTGTTGTGCGAGATTATGCCTACCGGCACAACAATAAACGCCGCTAGCTACTGCGTGACTTGAAAAAAGTTGCGACGCGCCATTGAAAGTCGAAAGAGAGGAATACTGACGAAGGCAGTGACTTTTATCACCAAAATTTCTCGTCCCCATACTGCACATGCAACGGCTGATCTCCTTGTTCTTTTCGGATGGGACATCCTCACCCGTTCCCCCTACATTCGAGACTTAGCACCTAGTGATTATCATTTGTTTCCTGAGTTGAACTTACACCTGGGAGGAGCACATTTGCAGTCCGACGATGATTTGGAAAACGAGGTTGAGTGCTACCTGCGCAACTTGTCGGATATGACAAGGATATACAAAAACTACCACAGCACATGCAAAAGTGCATCGATCGCAATGGTGATTACGTTGAAAAATAGGTGTAAAATCCATCTTTCCATCAATTTAGCACTCATTGACAATAAGCCCGCCTTGGTAGTGCACTCTCACCCTACCCTTATACCGGATTTAGCCCCTTGTGACTTTTTTCACGGGACACTATTTTGAGAAGGACCATCAAAATTTTGTGGATGAGTAAACGTATGTTGTCAAAAATTTGTAATAATTCTTTATTGAATATATATATATATTGTCACCCGAACATCGGAATTTCCGAGAGAACCAGCACCTGCAGGTACGAACCAGATGGCAAGCATTCAGCCAGGCCTACCCATTTATCTTGTAGCGCTAAAAAGGGAATGGTTGGAAATACATCACTAGCCATCTCTTTACACTCCCCCGGGCGTCTGGAACAGTCGGGATGATTCACTGAACCGTAAGACTTCCAGAAACAGCGATCTTCCTACATAAGGCTGCAGTGGACGAGTCAGTTCAATTCTTGGAGAGCAGCCGTGAAGAGCGCAGTGCTAGATAACGAACTGGAAGACGGTGTACGTGTATCAGAGGAGTTGCACGTAATGATGAGTGTGGAGTGGACCTGTGACAGACGAACTGGTGGATTTTAATTCTGTGCGCTACGTAATTCTATGTAATCGACAAGTGTTCTAACTGTAATTCGGTGGAAATAAAGAGCATTTTGAGTTTGTGCAACTGGACTTTTAATTTCACGAACCCACAAAGTCACAATATATATTCAATTTATGGTAGCATGCCTGCATCACGTTTTAGAGGTCCCGAGTTCAAATCTCGGTCGGCGTGATTTACCTGGATAAGGTTTTACCGGGGTTTCCCTTATCCTGGTAGACCAATGTCGGGTAACTATAAGCTCCATAGACCACGGGCTCATTTGAGCACCATTTCACCCATTTCATTCATCGTCGGATATGACTTAAAGTTGGAGAACGTGAATTGCAAATCAAAAAGAGAAAAAAATAAATCAATTTAGCTCTAGGGTCTAACTAAATGCTCAACTTCTCAACTTGGTCACGGAAATTTTTCACAGTTTCTTCTTGAAGCAAAAAGATTTTTGGAAAAAAGGAATACAATAACCCTAAAGTGAGACATCCCACAGCACAATAGCTATACACTATCACATATAGAACTAAATTTTTGGATTGTGAGGGAAATGACAATCAAAGCAATGTACAAATTAATTAAGAGTAAACCCTGTGGGAACATATATCAATGTTGATGATGATGTAACAATAAAACGCGCCAACTATCTCGGGTATGCAACTATATTAACACTGTTGGCATTGTTGCCACCAAATTTTAGTGAATCTCTTTGACGTTTGCCTACATGCCACTCTCGTAAACTGTATGAGCACAGCGCCGCTGCCTGCCTACGGAATCAAAGGGGGCAGGTTCAAATCCGTGAGAATGCTGTGAGGTATTGATTTACGTATCACAGGTTAATTAATTCTCTAATGTGCTACCAAGTTTAATTACAAATCATTCGCTCGTTGATGCACTTTTGTACTCGCACGGGCTCCACCCACAACCCCTGTTACCTACATGTTATGAGCTTAATGAGCAAGCAACGGACGAACCACAACCCGGGTATCGTATCCCGGATCAATGTTCTTCTACCGCACTAACCAGTTTCATTACATTTATGGTACTGCCTGTGGTTACAGGGAAATATATTATAATTAATTTGAGCGAAACAAAATACAGATCCACTGATGTTTGACTGCACTTTTATATCACTGCTCGAACGTGTGGAAGTATCTCTTATGAATCAAAGCAAGCTTCAGATATCCTTGCTTAAGTCCAGTCGCTCTAACCCATTATAGCCTCTACATACGGCTAGTGTAAAGAAATGAGTAACTTGCGTCCATTAAGTACAATAATAAGAGTTAAATGATGAAGCCTGGGCTCAAGTACTTACGATAGTAAGTCGCCACAACGGATATGAGAACCTCTAGTGGTTTACCGGGAAAATATACGAGTCACTGGAGAATTTAACGTCAGGATGGCACGTTGGCCATGGTAGCTCAATGGGTTAGAGCAACTGGACGGAAACAGGGAGATCTGTGGTTCAAATCCCGGCCATGGCATTGAATGTTTCATGTTGACCCTATCTATCAAAAGCCTTAGCCTACATACGGCTAGTGTAAAGAAATTATTAATTTCCATTAATTAACTAAAATAAGAGTTAAATGATGAAACCCGGGGCTCAAGTACTTACGAAAATAAGTCGCCACAAACGGTCTATCTCGAATGCGAGAGACCCCGGTGTTATACCGGCGAAATATACGAATCAAATGGAGAATTTAATGTCAGGACGGTACGTTGACTATGGTAGCTCAATGGATTAGAGCGACTGAATGGAAACAGGAAGATCCGTGGTTCAAATCGCGGCCATGGCATTGAAATTTTCATGCTGATTCTATCAAAGACCTTAGCCTATGTACGGCTAGTGTAAATAAATGATTAATTTCCATCAATGAAGTTAAATAATAAGTTAAATGATGAAGCCTGGGACTCAAGTGCTTACGATAGTAAGTCGCCACAAAGGGTGTATGTCGAATACGAGAGCCCCTTGTGTTCTACCGGGGAAATATGCGAGTAAAATGAAGAATTTAATGTCATGACGGGAAGTTGGCTATGGTAGCTCAATTGGTTAGAGTGACTGTGGTTCAAATCCCGGCCATGGCATTGAATGTTTCATGTTGACCCTATCTCACCGTAGGGGAGGAGATTCGTCCCCTTCAGCTGCCGTGGTGCGAGCGCTGTGGACCCCTAGCACTGGTGGTACCTTTGACGTTACTAGAGGAACCTCGGACCGAACATTCGAGTCCCTCCCTGATAGGGAGTTGTTCGGATTGGGTTGGACTCGACGGGGTAGTGGTTCTCGATACCCATGGGAGATCGGGTACGTCTCCGGACGGGGTTGAGGGAAACCATTAATATTCCCACGTACTAGCCAGCATAGCTAGTAGAAGGTGTACTAGATCACCAGGCGGCCCCACCGAGGACATATCTGTAGCCTTCCCCTTTGAGGTTGGCGCGCGTAAGTGGCGTATCCACTTCCATTCCGTCTTGAGTCTAAAGTACCGGTCTTGCTGTATGGAAAGCCCCACTGAGGCACCGGGTGCCCCTTTGGGACAGCTCGGTAACTCCCTGGTTGAAGGAGGCCCGGATGCTTGGTCCTACGTGTCCAGGACTAATTGGAGTAGATCCCTGGCATTAACTCTTGACTCTATCTACCTAAGACGTTAGGCGATTGTGAAGAAATGATTAAGTTCCATCAATTTTGTCATGGAGTTTACACTTCCTTCTTTTCCCACAATTCACTGAACTTTACTATTCTGAGAATTAGAAGAATTTCTCTCTGTTTCATATCAAGAATACACATTCGTTGGTCTTAATATACTTTCAGGATTATGAACCATTCTCCTTTGAGACGCAGAAACAAAGGAAAATCTGTTTATAAATTAAAATTATTCGGTGGTACATAGGAATCAAATATAAACGTCCTGTGTACTATAGCGAAGGAGGAAAAGAAACAACATTTTAGGATTGTACCAGCACTAACATCCTGTACCACATAACCTGGCCTCGAGGAAACAACCTTTGTAGAAAACTTTCCTGTCATGATTACCCGGCTCCTGGAGACCAGACAAAGTACAGAAGGAACAGAACGGCACAGCAAATTGTCCTAGGCTTACCCAGTTTGCCACCGCGAAATTTACTGGCTGGCACGTTCGGATTTCTGACCGCTCCCTGTTTCGGGACATGTTGGCGCTCCTGGATTGGCTGGCCAGTCGAGCAAGTCGAGACGAGCGTGGGTTACGGTTTTTTTTCTTCTTTTTTTCGTGTGTGAGCCGCAAGAGGAGAGAGATGTTTTTTTTTTTTTTTTCTGGTGCCTGGTGATCCCTGGTTTTTGCACCTTCTTGTGCTGGGTAAGTTGCGAGTTCCTTGATGGGCTTTAGACTAATATAATGTTCAATTATCATTGTTACGTTTCCCTATCGTGGTTTTTCTCCGGTTATAGTACATACTTAGTTGATTTAGCACCAAGCTCTTATAAACTAAGTTGTAATTCTTACTATGGTAGTAATCCCTACGCTTTTGTTCGATCTTAAATAGTACATAGGCATTTGGAACAAAACCCTGTTCTCCTCCAGCAGGCATGATAAACAACTGTCGGCTTTTCAATATCGCTGCAGAGTCCCTGTAACGTATTACACTCCAGGCATATGGTCCAGTATGTGCTGTATAAGTTTCATCCATAAAAACTATACAAACTTCACTTCGATATCTCCAAATATTTCGTAAATACTTAAGCCTTTCTGCACGTATGTTGCGATGTTCGATTAAAATTTGTCTGTCACGCTTAGTATTTTTCCCCAAACAATCCTAGCTCCAAAACAACTCTTCTTAATGTTCAGACACTGACTTGGATGTTTGTAGAATGTTTAAGTTTCATAAGCACTTTCTTCAAAGTTGGTCTTTGTTTTTCTGTGCTTTAAAAGTTATTCATAGTTCGCCTAACTGCTTCTGAATTTAAACATCAAAATTAGATTCTGTGCATGTTCTTAATCTTTGTTTACTGGGCATAGAGAAGGACGTTGTTGCACAAGCACCAATAGACTTTCTTTCCTTGATAACTCTCCTAAACTGCTTTCAGACACAACTGTTGCCTCAGATACCCTTCTCTAGATATGGTATAGCTGATCCAGACCTTGTTCCTTTTGTATAAATCTATGGATATTGGTTATTACTTCTCGTGTTTTTATATGTAGCACTTTATTTCCTAGTGTGCTGCTAGGAGGCGTCATTTATAAATGCTCTCTTGGAACCAGGAGACAAGCGCATTTTGAAACAAGCTGTAGTATTACCGAGTAGCTCTGCACGTGTTTAGTTGCTCGCAACTGGTATGCAACTGACCTGCCCTTCCCTCCAGTTGCAACCGTTCTGAGGTGGACTCTCCAGATACCACGGCGCATCGTTCTGCACTCATCAAGATAAAAAGATACATCTGTAGTATAGTGCATTTCATGTTTCCAAGTTGTCATATGTGTTAACGGAGTTAGCCAAAACCTACCGAGTGAGGACTTGGGAGACGAACGTTCAAGATAAATTGCGCATACTGTAATGCCTTTGTTTTCGTGGCCGTTGCGTCCCAATAAAAACGTTTGAGGTTCGATACCAGTGGTTCCTGCGCTGCCGAATCTCAAAATAGTATAATATTTAATACTATATAAAATTATACCTAAGAGAATTTTGAAGCTGCGACACCGAAATTTAGACTAGTTGAGTTATAAACTGTGCAAACGCTATAATCGTTCGGTATCGATTTTGAAACAGCCTCTATATACGTGCATACACAGCAACTTCTTTTTAGAGAAGATTCCACGTAGCCTCAGAATGTGCGTATATTGGTGGAATGGAGCTCCACACTAACGTTAGACATTTAAGAAGTTGATGAAGGTAAAACTAACTAAATAAACGTATTTTTGCTACTTTTATTCACTAATACCTCAGCAAATGTAGGGGGGATGTAGCCGTAGCTCCGGTGGCGGTCAGATTAATTTCTACCAGCACATAAAATTAACTGCTAAATCATTAACTAGCCGTGATTAAAAATTACTAACGAAACAGGTTTTCCTGGCAACATAAGCGAATTTGGTGAGTGATTAATGTCGTGTTGTGGTTAAGGGAGCAGTGGATCTGCATGTACTTTGCCCCCTCCTGTGGTGGGTAATGCGGTTCCAGTTTTCTCCATAATGGCTCATTAGAGAGTGTTAAACCACGAGATAGGGAAGAAAGAACATTGTGTGTGGTATAACACCAGGGGAGAATGTAGCTTCGTGACTAGGGAACATGGCAGTCAAATGGAGACGACCTACAGAGATCAAATTGCCTCTATTGAATTGACGGCCATCGAGCTGCAATTAGCCTGAAAGGTGTCTATAGCAGCATTGGGCTAAATCGAAGCAAACCGCAGGGTACCGTGTGGTGGGAACCGAACTCCGGACCACAAGAGCAGAAGCCACGAAACTGCCACAAACTGGTAGCAACCAAGGCAGTGTTTTTAAAGGGGTTACAGGATACCGCAGTCAAGTGTGGGGTTACTGGACATCGATTTTTCTGCTGCTGTAACTTTCTGTCAGTGGTAGGCCCTAAAATGGCTAAGGGATTCCCTAATCTGGCTCCGAAATCAAAATTGGAGACCAAATGGAACTCCTTAGGAGGATGGACATAGCTAGAATTTGAGAAGGACATCGCCCTTAAATTTGGAGTAATTCCTAATTACTGTTCAATAAAGAACGATCATAACTTTATTATGGTCATAATTTTTCACACTTAAATTCAATCTTGTTATATTCTGATAAATTAACGTGAAACAAACACGCCGCAGTAGTTTCATTGTTGGTACTCCTGGTTCTCTCCTGTGAGAACCTGACAAGTCCAGACATGTTCAGTATTGCCTACCGCTGTAGTGGAGGTAACATGCCCGCCTCGGTAGCTTGGTGGTAGCGTATCTGCCTCACGTTCAAGAGGTCCCGAGTTCGAATATCGGTCAGGGTGAGTTACCTGGATAAGGTTTCCCCAGGGTTTTCCCCTATCCTTCAAGACGAATGTCGGGTAACTCTAAGCTCCTTGGACCCTGCACTCATTTGAGCATAATTTCACCCATTCCATTCATCGTCCGATATGACCTAATGTTGGGGCGGACGTAAATTAAAAAAAACTGAAGGTAACATGCAGTTAAAGTTGATGTTAGAGGAAGATCCGGAGTTTCTTTCAAACGTAATCACTGCTGATTAAACTTGACTACATCATATTGATCCTGAGAACAAACAGCAAAGCTCAGTGCGGAAATATCCTTCATCACCAACCCCCAAAAAGCAAAAGTCGTTGCTTCTGCTAGGAAAGTCGTGGTCATCTTATTCTTTGATATTCATGGAATGGTTTATCAGCATGTTGTACCTGCACACAAATCAGTAACTGAACAATACTACAGGGATGTCCTGAAAAGCTTGCAATTTCATATCAGTCACAAAAGACCACATTTCCGTGAAGCGCGCTGGATGCTGTACCACGATAATGCGCGGCCGCATATTGCCACAGTTGTTGCTGAATGTCTTGTAAAAATCAATGTGAAGTGCATTCCTCAGCCTCTCTATAGTCCGAATTTAGCCCCATGTGACTTTTTTCTACTCCCTAACTTCAAGAAACGCCTTCGTGGGAGACATTATCCATCATCAGAAGCAGTGGAGAAGGCTGCGGAGGGGATTTTGAAGGATCTCTCAAAATAGTTTCCAGCATGTCTTTGAAGACTGACAGAAACACTGGGACAAATACATCGCATTCAGGGGAGACTATTTCAGAAGGATCATCAAAATTTTGAGGATGAGTAAAGGTACGTTGCCAAAAAAAAAAAAAAAAAAAAAAAAAAAAAAAATTGTGATCATTCTATATTGAACAGCCCTGTAGTTCCTCTTTGTGGAAGGAATAAACCTGTTTCCATATCAGTCTTTAGAATGAAATATTTGATGCCCTTTCCTGCTAATGGAGCTATACGGTGTTCATTTTTGTCTGTAATTTTACTGTACAAAATTTCTCGTCATCAATAGCGAGGTTGTTGGAGCAAAATTAGATAAGATTACCATTGTGGCTTGCGTATTAGGTGAGTTGACAGCAGCTTCGACGTCTCCCTCTAATGGCAGGTAAATATACTGTTTGAGAGGTAGTTCTACCCGCGTAATATAAAGGTGTGTAATTTTGCCTGGTGTGTAGATACGATAATTGCTTATAAAAAACCGATACAATGCATTGCAAGGCTAATTATGCAGCCATAAAAGTATACCATGAAGAATGTACGAAATGATAAGTCAATGAACACTTATTTCACAATAAGAATCTGTTTTTCTGTTATAGTAGACATATACATATTGTAAACCTGTCACATAGAATAGAAATATTTCAATTTGATCTCGATTCTTTTCTATCACTCACAGTTTCCTCACAATTTAACTTCATTACAAACCAGAAAATTAGCAGAACATGTTCTAGGAATAAACAATAAATTAGTGTTACAATATGTACAAAGCTTTTATCCAAGTCTAAACAAGAGAATATCTCTAGTACATAGTCTTATGTTTCCATTTTCTTATATTTCCTTTCTCTCTTCCCCTTAAACATTGTCTGTATTACGAGAAATTGTGCTTGAGGTCTTTCTGTCATAACATTATTTATTGATTCTAGATTGTGACCAGTCACTTTATAGCGTCCAGTGTCCCTCTTTTTGCAAGTAACTGATCCTGTATCTTGTAAATGTTTGAGGCATTTATTGGTTTTAAAAGTGATAAGGATACCAACATTAATAGACATTTTAATTAAGCGCGAGAATGACAAAAAATTATATCCTATACTGATAAAATGTAAGACGTTTATGTTACAAACAAAAGAAAGTCAATTTGACGGTACCTGGACACTTTTGACAACATTACGCTCCGAGGGTTTTGTCTAAGTGCTGGATAACGTTGCATAAACTCCTCTATAAGTTATATTTATATATAGCACTAATTTTAATGCCCTTACGTAAGTAGCATTCAACCATGAAGACGCGGTGCCCTGTGTTCATATCCAGGGGAAGCTGAATGTATTGGTTACTAGCGGAACCACACTGAGAGCGCTGTAATCTGCTTACTGTTCCTCAAAACTTACCGTAGAGGGCACTATGACTTCAAGATAGACTCACCCGTCAACAATTACGTCATTCTTGCTCAATCGGAGAGCGGGAAATGACGAATAAAGATTAACGTGTATAGTTTATTCCATGTCCTCACGTTGTATTCTTAATCCGCGATAATTTAAAATTTTGTGGTAAATTCCACCAAGATAATTAGGCAGGAGGGGGAAACATTTTACTGCAATATGCCTGGAATACAGCATAAAATTGTTACCACTGTACAAGATTATATTATCGGATTTTAAACATTTGTTCATAATGCTCCCATTTCACTTTCGTGTAATATTAGTGCAGTCTTGATTTCTTGAACGACTTATGATATCCCGTTGATTCTTTCTTTTTTCTTGTAATTTACGTACTCCAACGTTAGTTAAGTCATATCGGGCGATGAACAGAATGAGTGAAATGATGCTCAAATGAGTCCAGGGTCCATAGAGCTTAGAGTTACCCAACATTCGTCTTTCAGGATAAGGGAAAACCCCGGATAAAACTTATCCAGGTAACTCACCCTGACAGAGATATGAACTCAGATCCTGTTGAACGTGAGGTGGACACGCTACCACCACGCTACCGAGGCGGGCGATTTGAAATTGTTCAAATAGATGTACAAATGGGAACATATAAGATGTGTATAAATATTTAGGATTTATTTTACCGCCATTGATAGTATAACACCCCTAATCGAGACTCTATTTGACCACTAATGGTGTGTAAACGGTTAAAGGAGAGCTGCTCAATAAAGATCACAATTTATTTTGACAACGTATCTTTTCTCATCCTCATAATTTTTATGGTCCTTCTCAAAATAGTCTTCCCTGAATACGATGCGCTTGCCCCAGCGTTTCTGTCAGGCTTCAAAGACATGCTTGAAACCATTTTTGAGAGATCCTTCAAAATCGCCTCCGCAGCCATCACCACTGCTTCTGATGATGGATAATGTCACCCACGAAGACGTTTCTTTAAGTAAGGGAATAGAAAAAAGTCACATAGGGCTAAATCCGGTCTATAGGAAGAGTGAGGGATGTACTTAACGTTGATTTTTTCAAGATATTCAGCAACAACATTGTCAATATGCGGCCGCGCATTATCGTGGTGCTGCATCCAGCCTGCTTCACGGATATGTGGTATTTTGTGCGTGATATGAAGTTGCAATGTTTTCAAGACATCCTTGTAGTATTATCCAGTTATTGATGTGTGTGCAGGTACATCATGCTGATAAACCATTCCATGTATATCAAAGAATGAGATGAGCATAACTTTCCCAGCAGAAGCAACCACTTTTGCTTTTTGGAGGTTGGTGATGAAGGAGATTTCCACACTGAGCCTTGCTGTTTGCTCTCAGGATCAAAATGATGTAGCCAAGTATCATCAGCAGTGATTACGTTTGAAAGAAACTGTAGATCTTCCTCTAACGTTAACTTTAACTGCATGCAGACCTGCATACGAATGTCGTTTTGTTTTAGAATCGACAGTCTTGGAACCCATCGCGCACAAACACGTCTCATGTGCAACGTTTCTGTCACCAACGTGTGGGTGTCACCCAATGAAATGTTCAGTATTTCAGAAAGTGATCTTAAGGTAATTCGTCGATCCTCTCTCACAATGGCAGCAACAGTGCTGATGTTCTCTTCCGTAAGAGCAGTAACTGGAGCACCGGCTCCACCTTCCTTTGAAATTGATTGTCTGCCCTCTTTAAACGTTTTAAACCACCTTCGAGCTGTGCTGTAGGGAAGAACACTCTCCATAGACCTCCTGTAACATTGTATAGGCCTCAACTGAAGATTTGTTGAGACGGAAGCAGAGTTTCAAAACCACATATTTTTTCTCCCGTGTTACCTTCATTGCAGCGGTAGGCGATACTGAACATGTCTGAACTTGCCTGGTTCTCACAGGCGGGAACCAGGAGTACCAACAATGAAACTACTACGGCGTGTTTGTTTCACATTAAGCTAACAGAGTATAATAAGTTAGAATTTTTGTGCGAAAAATTGTAACCGTAAAAATTATGATCATTCTTTTTTGAGCAGCTGTGGTGCTTAGTATTAAATAATTTGAAAATACATACGAAAGTAAGTACAAAAGCGATGTAAATTCAAAAATTATGGATTTGAATTGAAATAACTTCATCTGGAAAGAAATTTGTAAGCAAATAAATTGAAATTAAAGATTGTTTAAGTTGGTTAAGCTTATGGGAAGTAACATACGTCAACAGTAATTAATTTTGGAGCCTAAAGTGATCTCAGCCTTAAAGGACTAAGTCTCTGTTAGTAATATTTCCCCGTGTACGACATTATTAAACACGGCATTACTGTCATGTGTGTATTGCGAGGCATTTTGTCGTAATAAACGCCTCACCATGATAATTCAAAGCTCTATTTACCGTGCACATTTTTGAATTGTGTAGCTTGGAGATTTATAACAGTAGAGTTTAAATTGCGCCCCCATACATCACGCGCTTGGCAGGAATCTTGAGATAAGGCAGCCGGAGTGAATGTGTTTATGGAACTACCTGTCTCATACAGGACGTATGATTAATTAACGCTCTGCCCCCTCCCCCCTTGTCGTGTATTCCGTTGCTGTGATAATCGCCTTAACAGCACTTGGCACCTTGTGTTTGTACGCATGTGGATGCGTGCATAATATGAGTACCCACTTCATCTTGTTAACACTTGGTGAAGATAACAAAATGTTGTATTCTAAAGCTAGATTGGTTGTAAATTTAATGTAATCACATTCGCAAATGTAATCCTTAATGGAGAAGCGTTCCGGAGGTTGAAACTCAGCAAATGTGCTCTACAGAATGCCTATGACGTAGTTGTATTAGGGCTTATTATTAACTTAGTTTTAGGTTTGGACTTGAGAGTAATTTTGACAAAAAAAAGTGTACAACATTAACATAAATAAAAGGCATGACCGGCATACAAAACAAAAGAGTAAGGACCTGCAGACAGGTACACTCCTGGAAATGGAAATAAGAACACATTGACGCCGGTGTGTCAGACCCAACATACTTGCTCTGGACACTGCGAGAGGGCTGTACAAGCAATGATCACACGCACGGCACAGCGGACACACCAGGAACCGCGGTGTTGGCCGTCGAATGGCTCTAGCTGCGTAGCGTTTGGGCACCGCCACCGTCAGTGTCAGCCAGTTTGCCGTGGCATACGGAGCTCCATCGCAGTCTTTAACACTGGTAGCATGCCGCGACAGCGTGGGCGTGAACCATATGTGCAGTTGACGGACTTTGAGCGAGGGCGTATAATGGGCATGCGGGAGGCCGGGAGGACGTACCGCCGAATTGCTCAACACGTGGGGCGTGAGGTCTCCACAGTACATCGATGTTGTCGCCAGTGGTCGGCGGAAGGTGCACGTGCGCCTCGACCTGGGACCGGACTGCAGCGACGCACGGATGCACACCATGACCGTCGGATCCTACGCAGTGCCGTAGGGGACCGCACCGCCACTTCCCAGCAAATTAGGGACACCTTTGCTCCTGGGGTATCGGCAAGGACCATTCGCAACCGTCTCCATGAAGCTGGGCTACGGTCCCGCGCACCGTTAGGCCGTCTTCCACTCACGCCCCAACATCATGCAGCCCGCCTCCAGATAGGCGTGAATGGAGGGACGAATGGAGACGTGTCGCCTCCAGCGATGAGATTCTCTTCTGCCTTGGTGCCAATGATGGTCATATGCGTGTTTGGCAACGTGCAGGTGAGCGCCACAATCAGGACTGCATACGACCGAGCCACACAGGGCCAACACCCGGCATCTTGGAGTGGGGAGCGGCCTCCTAAATTGGCCGTACACCTCTGCTGATCGTCGAGGGGACACCGAATAGTGCACGGTACATCCAAACCGTCATCGAAGCCTTCGTTCTAACATTCCTAGACCGGCAAGGTAACTTGCTGTTCCAAAGGGACAATGCACGTCCGCATGGATCCCGTGACACCCAACGTGAAGTTAACTACCCTGGCCAGCAATATCTCCGGATCTGTCCCCCATTGAGCATGTTTGGGACTGGATGAAACGTCGTCTCACGCGGTCTACACGTCCAGCACGAACGCTGGTACAACTGAGGCGCCAGCTGGAAATGGCATGGCAAGCCATTCCACAGGACTACATCCAGTATCGCTACGATCGTCCCCATGGGAGAATAGCAGCCTGCATTGCTGCGAAAGGTGGATATACACGGTACTAGTGCCGACATTGTGCATGCTCTGTTGCCTATGTCTATGTGCCTATGGTTCTGTCAGTGTGATCATGTGATGTATCTGACCCCAGGAATGTGTCAATAAAGTTTCCCCTTCCTGGGACAATGAATGCACGGTGTTCCTATTTCAATTTCCAGGAGTGTATATATGCTGCGATAAAATTTCATTGTTATTACAAGTGTTAATATATTGTTGCGTAAAGGTCAGAACAAGATTTGGGAAATATTTTAATTATTGGAGGTTCACATTTCATTTAGTGGTAAGCTCTGGGTTTTAGCAGGAAGTAACAAGCTGAGGCAGGTTGGAAGACTCCGTGATCAGAGTAAGCAGTGGTATTGACCTGCCAGATCATATGTGTTCTGTTAAATCGACAGAAAAATTAAGAAGAGTCATTCTTGGGTTGCACAAGACTGCACCACAGGATGTAAACTTTCCGTGACGAACCGCTGAGTCTATGATGGCAGACATTTTGAAAGTCAGTTCTATTTAAACGATTACAGCCAGTAAGGAAGGGTTAGTCGGATCGTTTTCTCTGCTACATAATTGTTCACGAAGGTGATTGCCTCTTCCTTTGACGAAAATCTCTGTCCTCCAAGCGAAATTTTCTATGAGTAAAAAAAAAAAAAAAGTCTCTTGGGGCTAGATCGGGTGACTCAGCAGTTCAAACTGCAATTCGTGGATTTTCCCCATGGCAACCTCTGAGGTGCGAGCCAGTGCGTTAACTTGGTGAAACAGGATTTTCTTTTATACAAATGCGGCCGTTTTCCCGCACGTTGTGCCTTCAGCTTGTCAAGTAATTAAGCGTAGTATGCTCATGTGGTGGTTTTTCCCTTTTGAAGATAATCGATTACAGTACCTCTATGACTGTCACAAAATTCCCAGGAAAAAAAACAGTTTTGGCTTTTTTAGAGCCGTTTCTTCCTTTGCAGTACACTGTTTGACCCTATTTTTGTTTTGGGCGTATCTACAGTAAATAATTGGTGCCAAAACTCGTATTTATTGCGTCTAAACTTCGCCAACAAAGCGTTGGAAATGTTCATTCAAACACGTTTTTGATGTAACGTGAGCAAACGTGGCTCCTAACACGCGGACAGCTTTCTCATGTCTAAATGTTAATTTAATATGTGACATACACGTTCTTTTGGCATGTTCATAGCCTCTGCTATCTCTCTCACTTTAATTCGGCGGTCGTCTAGCACCATTTGGTGAACTTGGGTGATGTTTTTGTCGGTAGTTTCAGTTTATGGACGTCCTGAACCTTTGTCTCCCAAACTGTTACGGCCACGTTTGCATTCAGCTGCCTAAAATTTCACTGTAGTAAATGATGGTGCAGAGACGCCATACACAGAATCCAACTCATCTTTGATTTTCGTAGACGTATTACCTTTTAGAAACAAATATTTAGTGATAGCTCGATACTCGATTTTGCCATTTTCATGAAAATACTCACATCAGCTCATTCAAATGACTGTTATTGACTGAGCGTTCAAAATGGCTAAAGCTTTGATGAATAATGGTCAACAGATTGAGTAACGGAATCTACTAGTTTTATTTATGAGTGCTGCCATCTTCATGTTGAGATCGGAAACATTTCAGAACACTCTCGTACATATCGGCTGAGGGGAGACACTGCAGTCACTCGGTGGCCCTTCCATGGGGAGGGGTTCTTATGGCGACCCGGAACTGATGAGGCTGAAGAAACTGCAAGGCTAACTACGTGGGCAGCCTTCGCAAGGTGAAAAGACCGACCGCCCTCTTAAAACCAGGGAGTTACCGAGCTTTCTCTGACGGGCGCCCGGCGCCTCCGTGGAGCTTTCCATAGGGCAAGACCTAGAGACTAACAAGGCCCCAGCCCCATCTGGTCTGAAAACACAAGACGGGATGGAAGTGAGTACGCCACTTACGCGGGCCAACTTAAAAATGGGAAGGCTACCGATCAACCTCGGTAGGGTGGCCTGTAGAACTAGCACACCTTCTACTAGTTATGATGGTTAGTACGCGGGAATATATGGCTTCCGTCAACCCCGTCCGGAGACGTACGCGATCTCCCACGGATATCGGGAACCATTGCCCCCTCGAGTCTAACTCAATCTGAACAACTCCCCTACGGCAGGGGCTCGACAGTTCTGCCCGAGGTTCCTCTAGTAACGTCAGAGGTACCACGAGAGCTAAGGGTCCGCAGCGGTCGCACCACAGCAGCTGAAGGGGACGGATGCCCTCCCCTACGGGAGTAAAATGTGTATTTCCAAGAGAAACTCAATTTCCAGTTCAGAGAATGATATATAAAAGTTCCTGTGCCTACTTAGAAGGGACTAAAGAAGAAGAAAAACCAATTTCCCTATTATGCTTCATTTAAGAGATACAATTAACCAAAACTAATATCAATCAGTTAGATATCGCTAAATGTGATCAGTTAAACAGATGAAGAAATCAAACAAAATGTTGTTTTTGTTGCCTTTCCTTCACTATTTTGTGTCTCTCAAAATGTAATCCAAAGAACGAAGGCTATGTACATTATTCTGAGCACCCCTCAAAGGAGAAAGGGAAAGTAAGGACATTTTCACGCGACAAAGGCACATAAGCTGGTCCTTCGTCCTCTTATCCTACCACTGCTACTGTTCCGATAAGGTCTACGACTACAAAACAGTTCCCTGTTCGGCGTTTTTCTTCTCGTTTTCACATCGTAGATATTCGACAAAGGAACGGTCTTCCACTAAGTTTCATTTGTTGTAAGTGAGGGCAGGCTTTTGTGCTAAAATAATGGGCACTGAATTTAGGAAAGTAAAATTTTCTTCTGGTATAGTTACATCATTATGAAGGCCATTATTGAAATTGCATTTATTTCTGCAGTCATAACAACCACCGAGGTTACACAATGCTACTTTGACGAAACTGAATTGTTGAGTCTGGCTGTATTCATTCAAATCTTAGCCTTCATACAGCTAGTGTGAAGGAAATGATTGCTTCCTTCAGTTTTTTTGTTATTTTTCCATATTCAAAATCTATCTCCTCCCACAATATTACAGCTAGATCTCTGAAAATTGTACACAATGAACTTCAAGACCAGTGCAACGAACTACTATACACAAATTTTGATATTGGTCAGAGTGTAATTTTTTAAAAAATAATTACTATAATGACGTAATGAATTTTGAAGTTTTTTCGCCTTGACACTTAAAATAATTTTTTAAAGCAAATTAACTATGCTGAATTTCAGAAATCCTTCCCTTAATTTGTTTTCAAGGTATTAAGGAATTTAATTGTAACAAGATGACATCTATTGTGCAATATCTGTCAAGGAATTGTATAAATTAATTCATATATCAAGAATGAAGTTACGTATTAGAATGAACATTGGTACACACACTTCTTTTGTTACTAGTAATATCTGTAAAAGAATTGGGGTTCTAACTTTAGTATGGGCATTAATTGTTCTTTCAGACTAGCCGTGTGTAGGATGCACTATGAAATGGTGGAGCCAACAGAGAGCCAGTTGGAGTATTCAATGTTATGTTGGCACGTTGGCCATAGTAGCTGAATGGTTTAGAGCGGCTGGACGGAGACCTCAAAATCCGTGGTTCAAATGCCGGCTATGGCATTGAATTTTTCAGTCTGGCTCTACCGATTCAAAGTGCGTCCTACACACGGCTGGTGTGAAAGAACAATTAATTTCCATTAATTGTACCGAATAGTGGTCCAAACTATAAATCCCGGACCTTAAAGTACTTACAGCATAGTAAGTCGACATTAACGTAGTTCTCGCATGTGTTTATGAGAACTCCTAGTGGTTAACTATAAAGCCCGGACCTTAAAGTACTTACAGCATAGTAAGTCGACATTAACGTAGTTCTCGCATGTGTTTATGAGAACTCCTAGTGGTTAACTATAAAGCCCGGGTCTTAAAGTACTTACAGCATAGTAAGTCGTCATTAAGGTAGTTGTCTCATGTGTTTATGAGAACTCCTAGTGGTTTACTATAAAGCCCGGACTTTAAAGTACTTACAGCATAGTAAGTCATCATTAAGGTAGTTGTCTCATGTGTTTATGAGAACTCCTAGTGGTTTACTATAAAGCCCGGGTCTTAAAGTACTTACAGCATAGTAAGTCGTCATTAAGGTAGTTGTCTCATGTGTTTATGAGAACTCCTAGTGGTTTACTATAAAGCCCGGACTTTAAAGTACTTACAGCATAGTAAGTCGTCATTAAGGTAGTTGTCTCATGTGTTTATGAGAACTCCTAGTGGTTTACTATAAAGCCCGGACTTTAAAGTACTTACAGCATAGTAAGTCGTCATTAAGGTAGTTGTCTCATGTGTTTATGAGAACTCCTAGTGGTTTACTATAAAGCCCGGACTTTAAAGTACTTACAGCATAGTAAGTCGTCATTAAGGTAGTTCTCGCATGTGTTTATGAGAACTCCTAGTGGTTTACTATAAAGCCCGGGTCTTAAAGTACTTACAGCATAGTAAGTCGTCATTAAGGTAGTTGTCTCATGTGTTTATGAGAACTCCTAGTGGTTTACTATAAAGCCCGGACCTTAAAGTACTTACAGCATGGTAAGTCGTCATTAAGGTAGTTGTCTCATGTGTTTATGAGAACTCCTAGTGGTTAACTATAAAGCCCGGGCCTTAAAGTACTTACAGCATAGTAAGTCGTCATTAAGGTAGTTGTCTCATGTGTTTATGAGAACTCCTAGTGGTTTACTATAAAGCCCGGTCCTTAAAGTACTTACAGTATAGTAAGTGGTCATTAAGGTAGTTGTCTCATGTGTTTATGAGAACTCCTAGTGGTTTACTATAAAGCCCGGACCTTAAAGTACTTCCAGCATAGTAAGTCGTCATTGAGGTAGTTGTCTAATGTGTTTATGAGAACTCCTAGTAGTTTACTATAAAGCCCGGTCCTTAAAGTACTTACAGTATAGTAAGTGGTCATTAACGTAGTTGCCTCATGTGTTTATGAGAACTCCTAGTGGTTTACTATAAAGCCCGGACCTTAAAGTACTTACAGCATAGTAAGTGGTCATTAAGGTAGTTGTCTCATGTGTTTATGAGAACTCCTAGTGGTTTACTATAAAGCCCGGTCCTTAAAGTACTTACAGCATAGTAAGTCGTCATTGAGGTAGTTGTCTCATGTGTTTATGAGAACTCCTAGTGGTTTACTATAAAGTCCAGGTCTTAAAGTACTTACAGCATAGTAAGTCGTCATTAAGGTAGTCGTCTCATGTGTTTATGAGAACTCCTAGTGGTTTACTATAAAGCCCGGGTCTTAAAGTACTTACAGCATAGTAAGTCGTCATTAAGGTAGTTGTCTCATGTGTTTATGAGAACTCCTAGTGGTTAACTATAAAGCCCGGGTCTTAAAGTACTTACAGCATAGTAAGTCGTCATTAAGGTAGTTGTCTCATGTGTTTATGAGAACTCCTAGTGGTTTATCGGGAGAAACACGAGTCAGTTGGAGAATTTAATGTCATGTCGGCACGTTGGCATAGTAGCTCAATGGTTTGCAGTGACTGGGCGGAAACCAGAAGATCAGTGGTTCCAATCCCGGCTATGGCTTTGAATTCTTCAGTCTGGCTCTACCCTCTAACTTTATTAGTTTATAAAATCACTTTTAGCACTTAGTTCTCCCCTTAAAACGACTTTGGGGGCATAAATTGCTTGTCGCTATAAGGCTGAGACCACTCACATGACTGAGCTGTTTGTACACTCCCGCGTGTTAACATTCTGATTGTCATCTGCTGTAACTGTAGTCATAATCCCCATGGGAAGACGACAGGCATAATCATATGTACCCTGTATTGCTTATCAAATTGCCATTAATTAATTGCTATTATCTAATAGTTAGGTTAGTAATTGATTTCGGTAATGGAGTTTGTAATTTGGAAGCAATTCAATACTTGGATTAGCAATTTGAACAATACCATATAAAATAAGTTATTTTTTGCTAATTACACTAGGGAACACTTTTTTGTGCCCGAAACAAAATAGGCTAACTCTTATGCAAAATGACTCGCTGATTCCAAAAATGCCTCTGAAAATGCTGTATCACGTTTTTGAGATATTCTTATTCTTTTATATAAAATTACAGAAATGAGATATGATACCAACTCATATTGACTTAATTTAAAATAATAGTAATTGACTCTTCTAAATACAGCTTAAAGGCAGTGTTGCTTCATAATGACAAGCTACTACCCGCAATACCTTTATGTCATGCCATAGGAATGAAGGAAACATACGATTCCATGTCCATAATTTTAGATGCTATTAGTTATCAAAACCATGGCTGGGAAATTTGTAGTGACCTCAAGGTAGTTCCATTGCTAACGGGACTGCAGGGAGGTTTCACAAATTATTGCTGTTTTTTGTGCTTATGGGACAGTAGGGCAACTGAAAAGCATTTTATAGTGAAAGAATGGGGAAAAAGGGAAGACTATACCCCTGGAGCAAGAAGTGTTAAGTATGTGCCTCCATTAGACCCAAACAAATTTCTTCTCTCCCCACTTCACATAAAGCTCGGGTTAATGAAGAATTTTGTTAAAGGTTTGGACAAAAGTTGAAGTGTATTTGAGTATTTAAGAAGTATCTTTCCCAAAATAAGTGACTCTAAATTGAAGGAAGGTATATTTGTCGGTCCTCAAATAAGACTACTTCTTAAAGACAGTGTTTTTAATCAAAGCTTAAACGTGTTGACCTGGCTGCATGGAAATCATTTAAATCAGTGATTGAAGGCTTCCTGGGCAATAACAAAGAAGAAAATTATGAAACTTTAGTCTCAGAACTATTAAGGAGCTACAAAGAAATGGGTTGCCCTATATCACTTAAAATCCACTTTTTGCACTCTCACCTTGATAGTTTCCCTACAAACCTAGGAGCTGTAAGTGATGAGCAAGGTGAGCGTTTTCACCAGGACATTTCTGAGATGGAGAGACGTTACTAGGGTATCGCTGGGATTCAGCCATGTTCGGAGACTAATGTTGGTTCCTCAAACGGGAGAGTCAATACAAAAAAAAAAAAAAAAAGAAAATCAACAGTGAAACACTTCTGAGATAATTCAGGTATTGGTTTTCATCATTATCTTGTGTTTATTTTTTTAATAATAATTAATAATAATTATTATTTTCAATGTTATTTGGCAATAGAGTACCTATTATTTTCAATAAATCAAATATGAGTTATCAAATCACATTTCTGTAAGTTTTCATAAAAAATTATGAATACCTAAAGAACGTTACGTCATACAGCATTTTGAGGGGCATTTTTGGAATCAGCCGATCAGTTTACATAAGAATTTGCCTATTTTGTTTCGGGTATATGAAAATATCTTTTTCTTTTTTTGTTCACCAGTGCTATATGTGTAATAGCTATACACTATTTTGTAAATGATTAGTAAGACACAGGATACAACCCTCCACTGCATATTTGTATTAAAACTTATCTCTAAAACCTTTTCTATAAAATGCGGCATTGCTTCATTTCAAATTATACGTCACTCAAAATTCTGGGCAGCTGTCAGCCCCAGTCGTGGTGGAGTCTGGAATATTATACGTGTTATGGCTTAAATAGCAAAGTTTAAACTCCCTCTTTGCAGATCTATTAGCATTATCATCATTGGATAACTGAATTTTCCGTGTTCTTGGCCTGAGGTCATATACAGTTACTCCAAAGGTATTCGTCTAACGCATGAGTTTATGTTTAAGGATGTATGGGTAGTGGAAAGTCATCAGAATAGGTAGGGCATGGACACTCTCTTATTTACTTACTAATGAAAAAGAGAATACAATAAAGAAACGTATAGTATCTATTCATATAAACATAGTTAAACATTCAAAAGTAAAGATATAAAATATAGGATGCAAAATCAGTATTCGTCTGCATACTAAAAATCAGGGGCTGTTTCTCCATAAGGCTGCAGGTTTGCGCTACACCCACTGATTCTGAATGTACAACAGGTGCATTTTGCACATTAAAGCTGTACTTGTTTGCATTGTTTTATATACAAACATGTTTCAATTACGCTTATCGTCTGTAGCGGCCCATGACCGCAGAAGTCGAAATAAACAGTGATTAGCTGTAGGAGCCGCAGGTTTGCAGCGAAGAGTTAACCTAAGATTTCGCCCAAATGTAGGCTCTCTGAGGGGTTTGCGGGAAGGCGAATGATGGGAGGGGCTTTTTATACATTGCTTAAATGGAGGTTTATAAACCTAGCTCCTCCTACTCTTAGCAAAGGCTATAGCGTGACCTTCAGGCTTAGCTTTTGTGTTCTCTGCTTTTCGAACTTAGGGAGAATTTAATTAAATGCATTGAGGTTATTCAGAAGAGAGCTCTGTTAAACAACAACGTCACAATTGTCAGGCTTCTGGGTTTATGGCCACTTTGAAAGATTATAATTTTGTATTCTGGCTGTCTTTCTTCTACAAGATCATGCCACATGTGGACATTTTGTACAATCAGCTGCAGAAACGAGACTGCAATGCAACATTTGCCATCGTCCAGCTAAACGCATTTGAAAGGGAAGTGCAAAACGTAAGAAATGGCGTGGATATCGAGGAACACGAAGAAACTGCAATTAAGAGGAGAAGAATAGAAGATCATGATGTGAAAAGAAGGGAAGCTCTTGAAGTATGTGACATTCTTAGAGAAGCAAAGGACAGATTTAGCTTCACGGGGCATCTGGAGCCTCAACTTTGTTTCATCAAGAAAATTTCTAAGACATTTCCAGAGGATTCCCTTACAGAAACAATAAGGTTCTATCCTTTTATCATTGGAAAAAAATTTCGTAGAGAACTGACTGTAATTTACAGTCGAGAGGAATTTCGTGGAATGTCCGGCGCTTTGTGCTTGATGGACTTCAATAAGAAAAGCAATTTATGTGCTACATTCAGCGAATATGTCAAACTCCTCCGGGTACTGTTAACTATGCCAATGTCTACCGCTGAAGCAGAATGCTGTTTCTCAACTTTAAAAACAATAAAAACTTTCTTTAGAAACACAATGTCACAGGACTGATTGTCAGCATTAGCAATGCTTTCAATTGAGAGAGATTTTGTTATGAAGATCAGCGATTTCAACGCAAAAGTTATCGATAGATTCGCCAGGTCTAAGGAGAGTAGAGCAGAGAATCTGTATAAATAAGTGAGTCATTACTACTCTGTATTTTATTTTTCATTTGTGCACCACCAATAATTTAACACACCAGATGCCACTGCTGAAAATGCTGTAGAATGTGACAGATATTACTTAGTGTTTTTCTTATTAACAATAACAAAGGAATGTCGGAGTGAAATAGTGGTAAGGGAGATTGGGTGGCTTTATCTCTGCCTTGGGATGTGCCGCTTAAGTGCACCCTCGTTATTGAAGGCGATTGTCATATTGCCGTCTATAACGGAGTCGTGCATATTAAGAGGTCCGCGCAACGTGCATGGCCATGGGCCCTGAACGTAGCTTGGAGGAGTCGCGGTAAGTGGTAGTAGAGGAAATTTTGGGTGTACTATTTATTGGTATTTACGTGGAGGGCCAAGCCTCGGCGTGGAGGGCATTCCAGTACATGTTCGCTGACATTCGGCGTGGAGCATCCTTAACTCCCCTAGATGGGATTGGAGTTCTGCGTAGATGTGGTCGAGTGATCCGTCACTTGACTTGTGGTATGCCTCTACGCGATACAGCTTGTTATCGCAGGCAGCTGTGAGCTCCAGGTGCTGGTTGAGGCGGTGTGCGATATTGTTGGATGTCAGTTGGTTTTGGATGGCGCGGTTATTCTTGGCAGTCGTCTTGATGGAGTCTTCGAGTGCTGTGACACATGGTGTTATGTTGAGGACTTCGGCGTGTAGGCCTTGAATGCTGTCTGTGGAGGCGGTTGCGGTGATCTTGGCTTCCAGCGTGGCCAGGCGCACGCTGATACTCTGCACCTTATGTTGGAGGTAGCCCTCAGGTCCTCACTGAGGGCGGCGGCGACTAATGGTAGTGGTGTGGGCTGCTGTGCTGTCCGAGATGTTGTTACCGTGGAACTGGGTGGGCTGCGCGGACAAAGAGGGCACTGCGCAGGGCCCGTGAAGTGGCCAAAGCCATCGCACGTGGCGCAGTACCGGCGTCGAAAGCGGAGGTCGTGTCTGGTGCACTGAGATGTGAGACACGGTGCGCCGCAACAGTGGCACCTTGGAGGTGCAGCGCAGGAGGTGATGTCGTGGCCGTAGCTACAGCATCGTCGACATGGTGTGTGACGAGACGCTCTGCTAGCGTCGATTCGGAGACACCGCCCTAACAAGTGCAGGCCCGTCCTCAAAGCAGCTTCTTGTTCGGCGGCTCGATGAGTGTAGACGGACCAGGTTGGAAGGTCCGTGGCGAGAGGAGATCCTGGAAGCCCTGATTGTGGAAGACCAGCGTTGTTGTGCAGCGGCTAGGAAGAAGCGTGAGGGCAGGTCCCGGGGTGCCCCGCGGATAACTGCTATGTGTGGTGTCGATTAGCCTTGAGCGAAGACGGCGATAGACTCGCTGGTTGGGAGCCGGGCTGGAACGGCGGCTGAAGGAGTGGTGAGAGATTAATCGTGCCTTGGCTGCTTGGGCTGTCAAGGAGCGGCGGCATGGGGAGATTGCTGGCTGGGTTGTGCTGCTGCAAGTGGAGCTGCGGCACTTCCTGCTATGTGGATGTGGAATATGGTTGTGCGGACCGAGTGGGCCCGAGGGCCAGGCGTGAGTGCGGCGAGATTGGTAGGTGAGCGGTGTCAGGTGCTGACTCAGCGCTGGGCCTCCGAGTGGAGGGACTAACCCAGAACTTTCCCCTGGGCTCAGCGAGCGGCTCCCTCTCTTCCGCCGATACTGAGACTGCTCCTGAGGGCTGGCAGGTGACGGCTGCGGTGGCTGTGGCTTCGTTGCCCGGCTGGGCTGTTTCTTCTTCTCGTCGTTCCCCTGCTTTCCGGCGTTCTTCTTCCCCATGACTCCTGCGACTCAGTGACCCTTGAGGCCTTGTACGTAGTAGGCCCTCCATTCTCCTTTATAATCTCTTTTATTCTCCTTGGCATGGATTTCACCAAAGATTGTGTTGTTTCCACTGTAATTTTACGTCATTCCTCTAGTAGAGCGTTCTTTAAATCCTTTATATTAGATATCTAATGATTCCTAATATTTTTGTCCAGTAAACTCCACATATTCTCTATTGGATTCACGTCTGGGGATTGCGGTGATGTCAGTATACATCGTGGAGTATTATACAACAACCATAACCTTGCATCTAGAACTGTGTGTTTTGTATGATTATCTGATGTGAAGATATAATCCTCAGAAAGACCCAGATTATTCACACTGTTGTACAGATATGTTTTAGGATGTTTATATAAACATTGTGGTTCATAGTTCCATAAATAAAACATAATTCCCTCACACCATTTGCACTCATGTAGCCCCAGACAGGTACTTAACCGCCTCCATGTTTAACTCAAGCTGTTATATTTTTGTACTTAAGCTCCCAATTCCATTTGTACACACTATTACTCGCCCTTTTGACTTAACGAGCTCAAACTGATTCTCTCATTTCTTCTTCCAGAAATGAAAACAATCGTATTTTTTGCAAAAGCAACTATCTTCTTTCTGTTGATTTTACTGATGTATGGTTTTCTACGGGCTGCTGGGTCTCCATACAGAGCTTCATAAAGCACGTTTCTTATAGTTTAAGCTGAAACGAACTTTTCTATATATGTTTCAGCTGCAATAGCAAGTTTTGGAGCACTTAATTCAGGATTGTTCTTGACTTTTGTAAGTAACTATGGTTTTTCCATCTCGGACGACCGCATCTTGATTGATTTTCTCAAGTTTTGTTCTGAACAAACATGTATATAATGCTTTCTCCAATTATTTTGAAAATACGAGGCCTGTTCTATAAAGAATGGTTAGATTTTTCTTTTTTTTACAACATACCTCTACTCATCCTCATAATTTTGATGGTCTTCTCAAAACAGTCTTCCCTGAATGCGCCACTGCTTCTGATGTTAGATAATGTCTCCCACGAAGGTGTTTCTTCAAGTTAGGGAATAGAAAAAAGTCACATTGTGCTAAATCCGGACTATAGGGAGCGAGAGGAATGTACTTCACGTTGATTTTTGCAAGATATTCAGCAACAACATTGGCAATATGCGGCTGCGCATTATCGTGGTGCAGCATCCAGCCTGCTTCACGGAAATGTGCTCTTTTGAGTCTGATAATGAACTTGTAATGTTTTCAGGACATTCCTGTAGTATTGTCCAGTTACTGATGTGTGTGTGTATGTGTGTGTGTGTGAGTGTGTGTGCAGGTACAACATGCTGATAAACCATTCCATGAATATCAAAGAATGAGATTACCATAACTTTCCCAGCAGAAGCAACTACTTTTGCTATTTTCCGGTTTGTGATGAAGGAGATTTCCACACTGAGCTTTGCTGTTTGCTCTCAGGATCAAAATGATGTAGCCAAGTTTCATCAGCAGTGATTACGTTTGAAAGAAACTCCGGATCTTCCTCTATCATTAATTGTAACTGCATGCAGATCTGTATGCGAATGTCCTTTTGTTCAGGAATCAACAGTCTTCGAACACATCGCGCACAAACACGTCTCATGTGTAATCTTTCTGTCACCAACGTGTGGGTGGCACCCAATGAAATGTTCAGTATTTCAGTAAGTGATTTTAAGGTAATTGCCCGATCCTCTCTCACAATGGCAGCAGCAGTGTTGATGTTTTCTTCCGTAAGAGCAGTAACTGGAACACCGGGTCCACCTTCCTTTGAAGTTGTGTCCTGTCTTTAAACATTTTAAACTTCCTTAGAGCTGTGCTGTAGGGAAGGCCATAGAACTCCTTTAACATTGTGTACGTCTCAACTGAAGATTTGTTGAGACGAAAGCAGAATTTCAAAGCCGCATATTGTTCCTCGCGTGTTACCTTCATTACAGCGGTAGGCGATACTGAACATGTCTGAACTTGTCTGATTCTCACAGGCGGGAACCAGGAGTACCAACAATGAAACTACTACGGCGTGTTTGTTTCACATTAAGGGAACAGAATGTAATAAGATTGAATTGTAGTGTGAAAAATTATGACCGTAAAAAATAGTCATTCAGTACTGAATTTTAAAGTAAACGTCACTTTGACCTTTGTAAACCGTCACTAATTGCAAAGAAGGACATTTAGCACAAAGGAAGAATGTATTAATGGAAATTAATTGTTCTTTTACACTAGCCGTGTGTACGCTTAATTGTGGAAACGTAGAGCAAGACTGAAAAATAGGATTCAGTTGGAGAATTTAATGCCATATCGTTACGTTGGCCATAGCAGCTCAATGGTTAGAGCGGCTGGATGGAGACCAGAGGATCCGTGGTTCAAAACCGGCTATGGCATTGAATTTTTCAGTCTGGCTCTAGTTTCCACAGGAAGAATGCATCGTTTAATGATTTTGGGAGAAAGATTATTTCAGGAAAGACAAAAGCATTTGTTATATCGTGTTAGTCTCGGACACCCTCTACTACTAGACAAATTAACATTTTGTAGAACCACAAAGACAGATTATATATATGGCAACCCTCGTATTCTGCTGTACATTACGTAAGTCTGCCTTTTTTATTATCTAGTAAATGAAATTCCTAGGGTTTAAATATGGCGAGCATTACATGAGTGGATATGTAACCCCAAACAGCAGAATTCGCAAGCATGCGCGGTAGGACATAACTGTAACTGGATTAAATTTCCCCGACCCCAGGACGTCAGAGGGGATAGTAAATATATTGTTAATATGGGCCCTAAGAGAAGCCTCTCGCATTCTAAAGCCAGCCTCCCAAGAAGATAGCCCTCCGAGACTGGAATATAGATATGCTTATCCCAGCCCCATATGGCTTTCAGCTTTTACTTTCATAAGAAATGTACTGCATTTTCTAAAGATATAAAGCAATTGGCTCGCTTAAACCATATTTAGCACACGTAACTGTAATAAAATGTCGAGCCCATTTATAATAGAAAGTAAAAAATCTATAGCTCGGAATACAGAAAATACAGTTTCCCTTACGCCCGTTGACACTGATGCTGGAACTGGCATCGTAGAAGTAAATATATTTAGAATTTTTTAAATTAAATTTTCATTCTGTATATTCCAAAATTTTACAATTTACAACTTTAGCCTAAATTTATTTGTCTTTACCTTGTTGTTACCTTGGCTTACATGACACCCTGGTCTTCTGCTCTGTCAGGTAGCTCTTAACCTCCATGTCTCGTTGTTACTTAATTAGTCCCTTTCTTCCCCCCCCCCCATCTTCCTTTCTTATATTATTTACATTTATTTGTCTTTACCTTGTTACTACCTTGTCTTACATGACACCCTGGTCTTATGCTCTGTCAGGTAGCTCTTAACCTACATGTCTCCTTGTTACTTAATTAGTCCCATTCTACCCCCTCATCTTACTTTCTTATATTCTTTACATTTATTTGTCTTTACCTTGTTGCTACCTTGTCTTACATGACACCCTGGTCATCTGTTCTGTCAGGTAGCTCTTAACCTCCATATCCCCTTGTTAATTAATTAGTCCATTTCTTCACCCTCATCTTCCTTTCTTATTTTCTTTACATTTATTTGTCTTTACCTTGTTACTACCTTGTCTTACATGACACCCTGGTCATCTGTTCTGTCAGGTAGCTCTAAACCTCCATATCCCCTTGTTAATTAATTAGTCCATTTCTTCCCCCTCATCTTCCTTTCTTACTTTCTTTACATTTATTTGTCTTTACCTTGTTGCTGTCTTGTATTACATGGCACCTTGGTCATCTGTTCTGTCAGGTAGCTCTTAACCTCCATATCCCATTGTTAATTAATTAGTCCATTTCTTCCCCCTCATCTTCCTTTCTTATTTTCTTTACATTTATTTGTCTTTACCTTGTTACTACCTTGTCTTACATGACACCCTGGTCATCTGTTCTGTCAGGTAGCTCTTAACCTCCATATCCCCTTGTTAATTAATTAGTCCATTTCTTCCCCCTCATCTTCCTTTCTTATTTTCTTTACATTTATTTGTCTTTACCTTGTTACTACCTTGTATTACATGACACCCTGGTCATCTATTCTGTCAGGTAGCTCTTAACCTCCATATCCCCTTGTTAATTAATTAGTCCATTTCTTCCCCCTCAACTTCCTTTCTTATTTTCTTTACATTTATTTGTCTTTACCTTGTTACTACCTTGTATTACATGGCACCTTGGTCTTCTGCTCTGTCAGGTAGCTCTTAAACTCCATGTCTCCTTGTTACTTAATTAGTCCCTTTCTTCCCCCTCCTCTTCCTTTCTTATATTCTTTACATTTATTTGTCTTTACCTTGTTGCTACCTTGTGTTACATGACACCCTGGTCTTCTGCTCTGTCAGGTAGCTCTTAACCTCCATGTCTCGTTGTTACTTAATTAGTCCCTTTCTTCCCCCCCCCCCATCTTCCTTTCTTATATTATTTACATTTATTTGTCTTTACCTTGTTACTACCTTGTCTTACATGACACCCTGGTCTTATGCTCTGTCAGGTAGCTCTTAACCTACATGTCTCCTTGTTACTTAATTAGTCCCATTCTACCCCCTCATCTTACTTTCTTAAATTCTTTACATTTATTTGTCTTTACCTTGTTGCTACCTTGTCTTACATGACACCCTGGTCATCTGTTCTGTCAGGTAGCTCTTAACCTCCATATCCCCTTGTTAATTAATTAGTCCATTTCTTAACCCTCATCTTCCTTTCTTATTTTCTTTACATTTATTTGTCTTTACCTTGTTACTACCTTGTCTTACATGACACCCTGGTCATCTGTTCTGTCAGGTAGCTCTTAACCTCCATATCCCCTTGTTAATTAATTAGTCCATTTCTTCCCCCTCATCTTCCTTTCTTATTTTCTTTACATTTATTTGTCTTTACCTTGTTACTACCTTGTGTTACATGACACCCTGGTCATCTGCTCTGTCAGGTACCTCTTAACCTCCATATCGCCTTGTTAATTAATTAGTCCATTTCTTCCCCCTCATCTTCCTTTCTTATTTTCTTTACATTTATTTGTCTTTACCTTGTTACTACCTTGTATTACATGACACCCTGGTCATCTGTTCTGTCAGGTAGCTCTTAACCTCCATATCCCCTTGTTAATTAATTAGTCCATTTCTTCCCCCTCATCTTCCTTTCTTATTTTCTTTACATTTATTTGTCTTTACCTTGTTGCTGTCTTGTATTACATGGCACCTTGGTCATCTGTTCTGTCAGGTAGCTCTTAACCTCCATATCCCATTGTTAATTAATTAGTCCATTTCTTCCCCCTCATCTTCCTTTCTTATTTTCTTTACATTTATTTGTCTTTACCTTGTTACTACCTTGTCTTACATGACACCCTGGTCATCTGTTCTGTCAGGTAGCTCTTAACCTCCATATCCCCTTGTTAATTAATTAGTCCATTTCTTCCCCCTCATCTTCCTTTCTTATTTTCTTTACATTTATTTGTCTTTACCTTGTTACTACCTTGTATTACATGACACCCTGGTCATCTATTCTGTCAGGTAGCTCTTAACCTCCATATCCCCTTGTTAATTAATTAGTCCATTTCTTCCCCCTCAACTTCCTTTCTTATTTTCTTTACATTTATTTGTCTTTACCTTGTTACTACCTTGTATCACATGGCACCTTGGTCTTCTGCTCTGTCAGGTAGCTCTTAAACTCCATGTCTCCTTGTTACTTAATTAGTCCCTTTCTTCCCCCTCCTCTTCCTTTCTTATATTCTTTACATTTATTTGTCTTTACCTTGTTGCTACCTTGTGTTACATGACACCCTGGTCTTCTGCTCTGTCAGGTAGCTCTTAACCTCCATGTCTCGTTGTTACTTAATTAGTCCCTTTCTTCCCCCCCATCTTCCTTTCTTATATTATTTACATTTATTTGTCTTTACCTTGTTACTACCTTGTCTTACATGACACCCTGGTCTTATGCTCTGTCAGGTAGCTCTTAACCTCCATGTCTCCTTGTTACTTAATTAGTCCCATTCTACCCCCTCATCTTACTTTCTTATATTCTTTACATTTATTTGTCTTTACCTTGTTGCTACCTTGTCTTACATGACACCCTGGTCTTCTGCTCTGTTAGGTGGCTCTTAACCTCCATGTCTCCTTGTTACTTAATTAGTCCCGTTCTTCCCCTCATTTTCCTTTCTTATATTCTTTACATTTATTTGTCTTTACCTTGTTGTCTACCTTGTCTTTCATGACACCCTGGTCTTCTGCTATGTCAGGTAGCTTTTAACCTCCATGTCTGCTTGTTACTTAATTAGTCCCTTTCTTCACCCTCATCTTCCTTTCTTATATTCTTTACATTTATTTCTCTTTACCTTGTTGCTATCTTGGCTTACATGACACCCTGGTCTTCTGCTCTGTCAGGTAGCTCTTAACCTCCATACCTCCTTGTTACTTAATTAGTCCCTGTCCTCTCCCTCATCTTCCTTTCTTATATTCTTTACATTTATTTGTCTTTACCTTGTTGCTACCTTGTCTTACATGACACCCTGGTCTTCTGCTCTGTCAGGTAGCTCTTAACCTCCATGTCTCCTTGTTACCTAATTAGTCCCATTCTTCCCCCTCATCTTCCTTTCTTATATTCTTTACATTTCTTTTTTCTTCTAATTTCCGCAAGAACTGAAGCAGTTGCTTAATATGTTGGGAGAGATGAGGAATTCTGATGACGAGGTCATGGGATGATGAATTATAGAGTACCACGAAGCGGTGCCTTACGTAACGATATGTTATATATTGGTATGTGGAGAAAAGCGAAGTTGATCATTCTGGAAGTACTGGATGATCTGTGGTTTAGGTCAAGTAAGTAGAACCTGGTAACTCTGGATTCATGGTCTGGTATGGAGCGAGGAAATTAAATTTTCATACAATCGCGAGTTAATTGAATTATTTCCAATTTGGAATTATTCAATATTTTTTATCATATTTTAATTAATATACTCCTCTTGTCGATGATCAAGTTGTATTCACGTCTCTCATTAAGAAATACTTCCTATTTCCGACTTTCCAACACACACAAAATATTACATCTTACCTCCTTCACCTCCTACATTCCAGGATCAAGTGGGACGATTTAAATCCTTCTTACCAAGGTTATTAATCTTCTGTCCTACGTCGCCATAACTGCTAATGGACTCTCGTTGTGATTGGTCAACGCCAATCTTTCCACCACTTTTCTTTCAAGTTACATTGTCTCATTTACATAATTTACCCATTCATGGCCAACTATAAAAATACAGTTTCTTTTCCACACAAAGCAGTCATTTTAAACTAATCCCTTTAAAACCATAAAAAATGTCACGTCTTAGTGCTAAAACCAAAAACAACGGTTACCTTCTTACCTTCTTACCTTACCTTCTTTTCCTCCCTTCCCGTTAACACTTTTATAGCTACCATCCTCTTCTCTACTTTCTACCATTTTTCATCCCAAGTCTTTTTTTCTCTACATTGCGACCACCTCGTACTCTGTTATATAGTGAAATATTACAATATTATATTATATTACAATATTAGAAATATTGTTCCTGTTCTCATCCAAGCTAACCCTTCTCTCTCTTGTCTATTGCAGTAATCTACGAGGGATGTTCAGTAAAGAATGATCATAGTTTTTTGCGGTCGTACTCTTTCGCACTAAAATTCAATCTTATATTCTGTTAGCTTAATGTGAAACAAACACGCCGTAGTAGTTTCATTGCTAGTACTCCTGGTTCCCGCCTGTGAGAACCAGGCAAGTTGAGACATGTTCAGTATCGCCTGCCGCTGCAATGGAGGTAACATGCAGTTAAAGTTGATGTTAGAGGATGATCCGGAGTTTCTTTCAAACGTAATCACTGCTGATGAAACTCGGCTACATCATTTTGATCCTGAGAGCAAACAGCAAAGCTCAGTGTGGAAATATCCTTCATTACCAACCCTCAAAAAAGCAAAAGTGGTTGCTTCCGCTGGGAAAGTTATGGTCATCTCATTCTTTGATGTAAATTTATATTGAGGAATTAATCCTTAAAGAATTAATCCTTTTTAAATTCATTACTCCGGTATGTGGGTGATTTTTAATTAATTAGAGCCAACTGAAAAATTCAATGCCATGGTCGGGATTTGAACCGCGGATGTACTGGTTTCCGTCCAGTTGCTCTACCCTTGAGCTACTATGGTCAACGTACCTTCCTGACATGGCTCTAATTAATTAAAAATCACCCATATACCGGAGTAACGTATTTAAAAGGACTAATTCTTTAAGGATTAATTCCTCAATATAAATTTACAGTAAAAATAATCTACGATAAAAATCCTGGTAATTAAATACTTACAATGGTAAGTCGCGACAAGTGGTTGTCTCAAATTTGAGAACCATAAGTGGTCTACCGGGAAATATGATGAGTAAATTGGAGAATTTAATGTCAGGAAGGCACGTTGACTATGGCAGCTCAAGGGTAGAACAACTGGACGGAAACCAGTAGATTTGTGGTTCAAATCCGGGCCATGGCGTTGAATTTTTCAGTTGGCTCTAATTAATTAAAAATCACTTATTCTTTGATATTCGTGGAATGGTTTATCAGCACGTTGTACCTGCACACACATCAGTTACTGGACAATAGTACAGGAATATCCTCAAAACATTGCAAGACTATATTAGGCGCAAAAGACCATATTTTCGTGAAGCAGGCTTGATGCTGCACCACGATAATGTGCGGCCGCACATTGCCAAAGTTGTTGCTGAATATCTTGCAAAATTCAACGTGAAGTGTATCCCTCACCTTCCCTATAGTCCGGATTTAGCCCCATGAGACTTTTTTCTATTCCTTAACTTGAAGAAACGCCTTCGTGGGAGGTATTATCCATCATCAGAAGCAGTGGTGAAGGCTGCGGATGCGATTTTGAAGGATCTCTCAAAAAAATGGTTTCCAGCATGTCTTTGAAGACTGACAGAAACGCTGGTACAAGTGCATCGCATTCAGGAGAGACTATTTTGAGGAGTATCAAAATTATGAGAATGAGCAAAGGTACGTTGTGAAAACAAAATTGTGATCATTTTTTATTGAACAACCTTCGTATATCAGTTAGTATGGATAGATAAACGCGAAAAAGGCCGCGTTATTTTCACATTTGAATCACAAACACCTGTCTATAATTTATTTATTAATTAGCAACGATTAATTATAAGTCTACTTTTCGGAGCTACTGTTTAAGGCTTTTTCCTCTTTTAAATAAGTTTTTACCCGCTCAGAAGCCCCAGTTGCTGGGTACGGTGGGGCAAAGCTCCAGTGTAAATACGGAGTTCATTCTATTTGTTGTCTCAGTAGCGGATATCCTTGGATACGACAAAGTAGCTGGACTAACACCAATCAATACGTAACTGTTGTTGACTTTCTCGCCGCAAGACAGGAGTTCGATTTCCGGTAGCCTAGACCGGTTTGCCGCAGTTGCTCTTATCTCGACGGTGGTGGAAATCGACATGCCACCCCTTTCTATTTCTTACGCTTACAAGAAATGGCCGGTCATTTATATACCAACTTTTGTGTGTGTACTTTACCCGCTCAAAATGACTATTCTGTGCTATTTCCATTCATTACATGTCCTCGGTCAAATGTCGGTTCCGGTATTTGTAGTACAATAGATTTGAATTGACCGTTAGCAGTTTACAGATGTTTTTCACTAATATAGTAAACTTCACAGAGATAAAAGCATAAAATTGTGTTCAATTAACATTATGACATCATGATTTTGTCCACCTGAGGAACATTTTACAAGTAACTGAATATGGACAGTGGTAGTTGCAATAGGATAATTTGCAAAAGACGTGATGGAAGACGCTGATGATTTGTTTCTCACCTTTGGTGAGGATCTGGTAGAATTCTTGTAGGTTCTTCGGCGCTCTGGGGCAATGAGCCTTACCTCTGGTCGTAGTGTCGGAATGAGGGTATTCCACCCTGCAATTATTGGAGAATAAGCAATTTTTGTCCTTTAAATATGGTGGGATTTATTCCAGGAAACCATTACTACACTCTGTTACAATTTTAATTGTCATAGATTCTCTCTTTTTACAGAACATTGTTGTTGCATCGTTGAGATTTAAGCTTCCGGCAGACGCCACTAGTGTAAAACTAATGCATTTACAACTAAAACGTTTTCTAACAAACTTTCAGTGGTACAGGGGGAAACAAAAGGAAGCACGTCTTACTATGAGCATGTTCCTTTGCATTATGATGCCAAAGTATCTGAATATTCTACGTTCTCTGTTCGATGTTTCTAGAACAATAAATTAGTTCTATTCCATAGTCCACTTCACCACTGTTGACAAATGCAAATCACCAGACTAGTAATTCTTTAGAACATTTGGTAACACTTCGGTAATGTATAGTACTTCTCTTGTTTTGTTGATTAGTGGAAAAAGTACACTGGGGGACATTGAAAAAGTTTTGGGCTTAAAAATAGTGAATTTACATGTATTTCCCTCTGCTGAATTTAAAAATTACCATAAAATGATGGATTAGCTCTTTTCTGTAGATAAAGTGACATTTAATATTGACAGTGAAGATTTTAAAATTGGGAGAAATTTTGGGGGGATTTGGCATACCTGTCAAATAGCAAAACACAATCAGAAAGATATTTTGTAAATTAATTGAGGCAAAAGTTAAGTAAGGCATTTTTGTCGGAACACAAAAAAGAGAACTTGTAAAGTATCCTACGTTTGACCAAATTTTGGAGGGGGAAGAAAGGAAGCTTGGGAAGTATTCAAATGTGTTGTTCATGGACTTTTAGGCAAATAAACAGATGACAACTACAAGCATTTGGTGACAGTGCTCCTGCAAAAATACCGTAACCTTGGATGCAACATGTCCCTTAAGATCCATTTTCTCCACTCCCACCTAGACTTTTTCCCTCCTAGTTATGCAGCTGTTAGTGATGAACATGGGGAGAGATTCCATCAGGACATTTCTGTGTTGGAACAAAGATATCAGGGCCGTTGGAATGAAGTAATGCTTGCGGATTACTGTTGGTCTTTGTATAGGGATTCTGCGGAACTACATCACAAGAGGCAAGCTAAAAGACGACGAAGTCAATAGGCCACCACATGATTCTCTTCGGATACCAATAATGTCACATATGCCATCAGGGTTGCATACGGTTACCCCTAATTCCGAATATTTAATGCATTATAAGCAGTTCTAAATTCTCGGGTAAATCGAAATTATGTCTGAAAGTCCCATATCTTGTGTTTTGCACAACTTAATTGTACGTTGAGACAAACAGGCTGGTTAACCACATCCAACCAAGCTTGTAGAAACGTTACCCAGTTGGACGTCACGCCCCGTGGGTAACGCGTGGGTTTTCTCGAAGTCACTCCTCAGACCTGGATGTTCTAGAACATTCTATGATGGGCTAGGTGCCACATATTTGGGAGAATTAACGTCATTCGGAATGCCTATATAAGCAGGCGAGTTCAAGCCTCGCCCTTCCTCTTAGACTCCCTTACTTGGACTCCACTCTTGGATTCTACTCTCGCCTTGCTCTCGCCCGACTGCGGGTGGCAACCCTAGGCATACGTCACATATCTCCAAAAGGTAAGGTCCATTTCTCAATATTGCCAATAATAATGTCAGCCTAAGTGAAGGACCTCTTAAATCATAACTTGAAAGTATTTGTCGGTAGCCTTTCTGGGTTATCCTCTTAAATTCAGTTGTTAATTTGTTCACGAGCCTCTTCTGGGCAAATATTGACATTGTAAATTAGGAATTCATTACTAGCCCCTATTGGCAACTGAATTGTTAATAAATTATAGTTAATACAAATTTTCTCTACCTTATTTATGGCTATGCTCTCCTAGTTCACGCTGGCTAGCCCACAACCTACGTGAGCATTTCAGCGAAGTATTTTTCCAGCAATTTAGAAATCTTAGCATGTAATTACCAGTTAAAAAAATCAAATGTACTTTCATTGTTGTTAGCATGTATGTAATTAAAATGTATCCTTTTCTCTCAATCCATTAATATATAATACTTCCACCTTGTGTATACCGTAGAAACTAGAGCTAATAAAATTGTTCATTGTCGTATTTGTTTTTCTCAACCCAAAATTAGTAGTAATTGCCTCATGAAGTGATCGAAACATTCAAAAGGTATCATTTGATTGGCCAGAGTTAGAGTACTTTGTTGTAAACAAAATAAAATGGTCTTTCTTAAATGGCTTTTAAAAGTTAAATTTGTTTGTGGTCGATGACCAAATTACGTAATTAAATTATTCAAATTACCGATAGAAACACTATTATGTAAGTTGCATCGTTCCGTAGCCTACCCAATTTCACATTTCCTGTTATGTACAAATCAATTTTTCCAGAAGTAATCAGAACAAACTGTTAAATGTTTGAAAAGTATGAAGTAACCGTCACATAGTACATGATTAAATAAAAACAAAATTAAGGATAAAATAATAAGAACTTTAAATATCAGCGAGTAACCTAAACCGGTTAATAGCAAAATAGACGTATAACAAATAATTTAATTTTACATTTTGAAGAGTGAGTGAGTGTGTGGTGTTTAAGGGCCCGTCGACAACAAGGTCATTTGGGCCCACATTTTGAAGATGATGAAAATTTTACCTTTCAAATATAATTTCTATAATAAGGGTCAGTATTACTAGGTAAATATAAACTTTATTGGTTGAATTATATATTTCGGTCCTTTTTTCTGGAAGTTTGATATGAATTCACTTAATTTTTATTTAAAATCAATTAACACATTTTTTCTCTCAATACAGTCTATAAGTACCTATATTGTGTTTTTTGCGAGCATTGTTGTGAGGCGGCGCGGCCGACGCGTTCAAAGAGACGGGCAGTGCAGTGTGGAGATAAAAGCTTGCCGAAACGGTGGGGGGAAGGAGACGGATTTCCGGAGAGCTCCTCTTTCTTCTAGCGCCGTGTTGATTGAAAACATTCCACAAATGTACGGAATATTGAGTAACTATGAAAAGGAAGCCGCAGCACGTCAACGTGCAACAGTTATCAATTGAACTTGTGTTTGCGAACAGCTGTGTTTTAAAAGTAAACTTTATCTGTAATCGATGACCTTGCAAGTTGTATTGTGGATATGAGGTAATTCTCCTACTGTAAGGGTAGACCAAAGTGTGTTTCTACGGAAAAAACGAGCAAGTTTTGTGTTTGCAACCTGGACTTTTTATTTCACGAACCCACAAAGTTATAATATTACATCGAGTTTCGTAAGAAGTAAATAAATATTACATTTTGTTGGCAATGTTTCAAATAATCCTAAACTCTAATTAATTTACCTTGTTTCATTATTCCTGTTGATTCCACTTGTTATTTTTTGAATAGTTTCATGGGGTCTAATTTGTGTTTTTATTCTTATCTCTTTTTTATAGGAATTATAAGGAGAAATTAAGGTTGGAATTTGGGATGGCGGTTATTCCTGCCGATTACGGAGTCCCGCATTACCACCTCCATCTTTATCTGTCATTATTACACCTTCTACTAGCTATACTGGCTAGTACCCGGGAATAAATTGGTCCCCTAATCCCCGTCCGGAGACGTACCCGATCTGTAACTGGTACCGGGAAAACACTGCCCCCTCGAGTCTAACCCAATCCGAACTACTCCCAATCAGGGAGGGGCTCGAATGTTTGGCCATAGGTTCCTCTAGTAACGTCAGAGGTACCAGTAGTGCTAGGGGTCCGCAGCATCCACACCATGGCAGCTGAAGGGGACGGATCCCCTCCCCTTGGATAAAAAAAAATGAAATAAAAATATATAAAAATCTGCATTCTATACCCCTTAATACGGGGCAAATACTCAGACGTTTATTAATTTATTAAAACTTCAAAAGCATATATGAGACATACACAATTTACAGATTATAAATAAAAGTGTAATAATAAATCATCAAACATAAAAATCCACACTGCATTTCTAAAAATAAACATATACAAGACTAATTTTATTTAATTAATGGAAATTAATCTTTTGTTCACACTAGCCCTATATGGGCTAAGGTTTTTGATACAGTGAACATGAAAAATTCAATGCCATGGCCGGGATTTGAACCATGAGTCTCCTGGTTTCCATCCAGTCGCTCTTAACCTTTGAGCTACCATGGCCAACGTGCCGTCCTGACATTAAATTCTCCGTTTACTCGTGAATGGAGAGCCCCTTTTTTGTACCTGGGAAACATACGAGTCAAGTGGAGAATTTAATGTCAGGATGGCACGTTGGCCATGGTAGCTCAAAGGTTAAGAGCGACTGGACAGAAACCAGGAGACCCGTGGTTCAAATCCCGGTCATGGCATTGAATATTTCATGTTGACTATATCTATATATTAAACTAAATTTAATTTCAAGAATATAATTAAAAACTTAATTTTTTTCTAATCCATCCCTTTCAAAATTTTAGTATGTCCTTGGATACTAAAAGTTCATCCTCCTTTTCTCCGGGCCGCGCCGTGTTTCAGTGGTTAGACCGCTTGGCTGTCACCAAGGCGGCCCGGGTTCGATCCCAGGTGACCGCAAAGTGAGATTTGTAATGGACAACACGGTGCTGGGGCGGGTTTTCTCCGGTATCTCAGGTTTCCCCCGCCATCTCATTCCACCAGTGCTCCATCTTCATCTATGTATCATCAGTGTCATCGCCTGCGGTGCCGTATGTAGTAAAAGCAGGCGTTAAACACTATATATTTCATTTTTTTTGTCTGAAACCTTGTTTATTAATATAACGTTTTTTTATTCTTAAAAATTCGTTCTAGCATTCAGCCATCATAAACATAATTTTCTTAAAATCTCACTGTCTAATATTTTTGAGTAATATAACTTCATAATCTACCACAGCTAAGCGATAACGAAAACCACATATCCTCTCCCCTTGGATAAAAAATAAAATAAAAGGTATAAAAATATAAAAATCTGCATACTATACCCCTCAATCCGGGTTAAATACTCAGATCTTTATTCATTTATTAAAACTTCAAAAACATATACAAGTCATACATCATTTACAGATTATAAATAAAAATACAATAAATTAAAAAATATACAAACAGTTTAAAATATGCATTCATCATACATGGATAAATAGATAGTTTTATTCACCTTAGGAATATACAATATTCATGGCTTCGTCAAATTTGTACCCATAAGAATAATACATTTCTTATGAGTAATACAATTATGAATAATACAATAGCAGGTAAATAATACAATAGTGATTAAAGTAATGCAGTAGTAATTAACAGAATAATAATACAAATAGTAATTAAGAATAATGCAACTTAGGTCACATAAAAATCCACACAACATTTTTTTAAAATAAACATGTACAAAACTAAATTTAATTTCAAAAATGTAATTAAAAATTTAATTTTTTTCTAACTCGTCCTTTCAAAATTGTTGTATACCCTTGGATACTAAAAGTTCGTCATTGTTGTCTCGAACTTGTTTATTGACATAGCGTTTTTTTATTCTTACGAATTCGATATGGGGTTCCGCCATCATAAACATAATTGTCATAAAATATCGCTGTCTAATGATTTTGAGTAACAAATCATCACAACCTACCACAGCTAAGCGATAAGGGAAACCACATGTCGCTCCAAGGTACCTCAAAGTCAGCTGTACAAGGCGTCTTCTTAAAGTAATGAGAACAACTGCGTCAATCCCAAACCATATAATCTCTTAAAAGGTTTAGTACAAATAAAGAGTTAAATAAATAAAGCGAGGATGAAGTTCGATGCTGAGTCGCTAGAGTACTTTTCTGTAAATAGGAAATAATGTTAGACGTATCCCACAAGCCAAATCTCCTGCATTAGAAACGGGAACGTGCATTTACAGAATTGCACAATAACGTCTGTTATTCCCTGTGCGCTGCTAGACGATTATATTTGGTTATCAATTAAACATGCCTTGAAATTAACGTCCGTTGTACACGATACAATGGTTCAGTTTACCCGTTAACGCCATTAATCGTGTAATTGATCTAATGGACCGTGGAAATACTCAACGTATTGAAGTTCCCAAAACGGAATATTGCATAATCATAGTGAAACGGCAGCTAGCTTCTCTATTGTGTACTTCATCGGGTACAAAGAACCGTTCCGGGTTAACTTTCTTTGCCTTTGTTGGCTCATTAGTTAAGGAGGGACTAACACAGATCAGTTGAGAAACTTTAAGCTATCTGACTGATACACTTACAGAACGTTTAGTCTTTCTGTGTGACATCTTTACTTTTTCATATGACGTCCAAGTTAAAGTGCCCCAAACCGATATGGACGTGTATAGACGTCCTGCGCATACATGCATTTAACGCTCATTTAACGTCAATTATTTTAATCTTGCTATTTTGCAATACATTTAAATTAATTGTATAAGGAATGTGAGCGTACCCTTAAAGGTTTCTTTTTTAATTGTACACCTACAAACCTGGATAAACACCCTAGGACACATCTCAAGATTCACAATAAATAAATTGGTTTCCTTGCGAACCTCTTTTTCGCAACACACTACATATCTTCGAAATGGTTACAACTGTTTTTGGTTGTGGGTGGTATACTTTTAGGAAAATGTTTTCTCTCAAGTATGAGGGGTGATGTGGTGAATTTCTTGCCCCCTAGTATTAAGAGGCCTCTGACTATTATAATACTCAATTATGTTACGAGCTATTTATATGCGCAAGTACAGGTAGATGAATGTCTTGAATGAACTTACAGCTCTGAAAATTACTAATCATCTGTGCATACTTACATCCAGTGGTATGAAAATATTTTTTTACCATTTGACTGTTTTCGTAAAGAGGGATAGCTAGTAATAGCTGATCCGCATCACCCATATTTGATCCGCCATTTCCCCAAACAATGGAGTAGCCAACATGTCATCTGTAGACCAGCACACGTCACTGCTACTTATGTCCTAAAGATCTCCTTCATAATCATAAAACAAATCTTCCAGATCTTCTACAGTAATATCAGAAGCCTGTACACATCATACCCAAGGTAATTTATTTGCTACATAATGGGGATAAGCCATGGTTAACATTGAAATTTAAAAATTTCAAATGTGCCATTAATTTAGCTCTTGATAGCTATAAGAAATCATTCTGAACACTGAGAGAGAGCGAAAACAGCTGCATAAGGCTACCAAAAACCTTGGTTGAGAAACACTGTAATAACAGATGCTGACAGAGAGTTTTCTTTCCAGTGTGTGAGTGTGTAACGCAATATATTCTCGTATGATTATCGCTTGGTATAGCATAAATAAACTAAACTTGAACCGGATAAGTCGCTTACGTAGCTATACATACATTGGTTCGTATACACACAAAACAAAATGATTCTATTAGGCGTGTTCGGGGCAAAGAATAGCTTTTGCTACAATAAAACAAAGTAGTGAAATTTCAACGATTTATTAATGTAGTCTCAACTTTATTGTTACTGTAGATGTATACTGCCTTTAATGAGTTGTAAAGCAGTTTTTGTTTCGTTTAAATAACTTAATAAATACGGAAGATACGGAATTGTATTTATGATGCATTTTTACAGCATTTAACAATTTAAATGTCCTGTTCTGTTTATTGGGTATCCGTTTCCGGCCCCTGAAGGGTTTAAATGGCCATCGGCGAAGCGGTGGAAGATTGCATTATTGACAGAATCACATTGTACCTTAATTTAAAAATATCCCTAATTACACTGGGCAACAAGATTTTAAATTTCTGGCGCCTTTTTGGGAGGGGGGAGTTGGCACACCTGTCAAAATACCGTAGATGAGAACTACAAGCACTTGGTGACAGTACTCCTGCAATAATACCGTAACCTTGGATGCAACATGTCCCTTAAGATACATTTTCTCCACTCCCACCTAGACTTTTTTCCTCCTAGTTGTGGAGCTGTTAGTGATGAACATGGGGAGAGATTCCATCAGGACATTTCTGTTATGGAACAAAGATATCAGGGCCGTTGGAATGAAGTAATGCTTGCGGATTACTGTTGGTCTTTGTATAGGGATTCTGCGGAACTCCATCACAAGAGGCAAGCTAAAAGACGACGAAGTCAATAGGCCACCACATGATGCTCTTCAGACACGACTATCTGCGAAGTATTTTTCCAGCAATTTAGAACTCTTAGCATGTAATTACCAGTTAAAAAATCAAATGCACTTTCATTGTTGTTAGCATGTATGTAATTAAAATGTATCCTTTTCTCTCAATCCGTTAATATGTAATACTTCCACCTCGTGTATATCATAGAAAGTAGAGATAATAAAAATTTTTCATTGCTATATTTGTTTTTCTCAACCCAAAATTAGTAGGAATTAGGAGAACGGCCGCCGATATGACCATTGTAGTTAAAGGCGGGTTATAAATGTTTACTTGAACTAATGATTAAAACCCAACGAATACGAGTTGACACCTCCGATATGTTCCAAAGGAGAACAGCCGCCGATATGACCATTGTAGTTAAAGGCGAGGTATAAATGTTTACTTGAACTAATGATTAAAACCCAACGAATACGAGTTGACACCTCCGATATGTTCCAAAGGAGAACGGCCACGGATAGGACCATTGTAGTTAAAGGCGTGGTATAAATGTTTACTTGAACTAATGATTAAAACCCAACGAATACGAGTTGACACCTTCGTATATGTTCCAAAGGAGAACGGCCGCCGATATGACCATTGTAGTTAAAGACGAGGTATAAATGTGTACGTGATCTAATGATTAAAACCCAACGAATACGAGTTAACACCTCCGATATGTTCCAAAGGAGAACGGCCACGGATAGGACCATTGTAGTTAAAGGCGTGGTATAAATGTTTACTTGAACTAATGATTAAAACCCAACGAATACGGGTTAACACCTTCGATATGTTCCAAAGGAGAACGGCCGCCGATATGACCATTGTAGTTAAAGGCGGGGTATAAATGTGTACGTGATCTAATGATTAAAACCCAACGAATACGAGTTAACACCTTCGATTTGTTCCAAAGGAGAACGGCCGCCGATAAAACCATTGTAGTTAAATGCGAGGCATACATGGAACAATTAAAAAGAATTACGTGCGGATTTTTATGTAATTTTGAACCTTATATTTTCTGTTATTTTTTATTTAACTAGGTCTTTGTCAGTATCATTAAAGAAGTTAGTTAGTGTTTTTGCCTATTTTTACGATTACGGGGAGATGACCGTAAAAATTTATCCTATTTTTTTACAACGTGTCTGAGAGTTTTTCAATTTTCTTGCAAAGAGTTTCATTATTAATGTATAATTGTCTTGAAGTTTTGTTCCTATGATATTTATTAATATTTTATGCTCTTTTAATTCGAGCTTCTCTATCTGACCTTGAGTATTTCTGATATGTACAGTGCTTCTGGTTTAATCATTTTTTATAATGTTTAATTTTGGATCTCCATGATAGCGGTTTCTTGTTGATTTCTTATAACAGATAACATAAACTCCTTGGCATAAACTTCAAAGGAAAATTTAGGTTAGCATCAGTCTGAAAGTAATACAAACCAGATGTTAAGAGACTCTAAGCAGTGATGTGCACAGAACTACAACACTTCAAGTTCCAAAAATGCCATCTCGCAGAGAATTTTCCTTATGTAACTTCACCCTCATTTATTACCTCTGTTGTACTTGATTAATTGAAAGATCTTTAACAAATGAATACCAACATGTTGCCTTCATATTGTCGTGCAATTTAACAGAGGACTACGAATAGGCTATTTCGTTTACGAGGGCCGTCCACTAAAGAATAATCAGATTTTTTTTTTTTTTTTTTGACAACGTATCTTTATTCTTCCTCATAATTTTTATGGTCGTTCTCAAAATACTCTCCCCTGAATGCTATGTACTTGTCCCAGGGTTTCTGCCATTCTTCAAAGACATGCTGGAAACTATTTTTTTAAAGATCCTTAAAATTTGCCTCCGCAGCCTTCACCACTGCTTCTGATAATGGATAATGCCTCCTACGAAGGCGTTTCTTCAAGTTAGGGAATAGAGAAAAGTCACATGGGGCTAAATCCGGACTATAGGGAGGTTGAGGGATGTACTTCACGTTGATTTTTGTAAGATATTCAGCAACAACATTGGCAATATGCGGCCGCGCATTATCGTGGTGCAGAATCCCGCCTGCTTCACGGAAATGTGGTCTTTTGCGCCTGATATTGACTTGCAATTTTTTAAGGATAACCCTGTAGTATTGTCCAGTTACTGCTGTGTGTGTAGCTACAACATGCTGATAAACCATTCCATAAATATCAAAGAATGAGCTGACCAAATCATTCCCAACAGAAGTAACCACTTTTGATTTTTTGGTGGTTGGTGATGAAGGATATTTCCACACTGAGATTTGCTGTTTGCTCTCAGGATCAAAATGATGTAGCCAAGTTTCCTCAGCAGTGATTACGTTTGAAAGAAACATCAGATCTTCCTCTAACATAAACTTTAACTGCAAGCAGACCTGCATGCGAATGTCCTTTTGTTCGGGAATCAACAGTCTTGGAACCCATCGTGCCCAAACACATCTGACGTGTAATATTTGTGTCACCAACGTGTGGGTGGCACCCAATGAAATGTTCAGTATTTCAGAAAGAGATCTTAAGGTAATTCATCGATCCTCTCTCACAATGGCAGCAGCAGTGTTGATGTTTTCTTCCGTAAGAGCAGTAACTGGAGCACCGGGTCCACCTTCCTTTGAAATTGACTGTCTCTGCTTTTTAAACGACATTCGAGCTGTGCTGTAGGGAAGAACAGACTCTCCATAGACCTCCTGTAACATTGTATAGGCCTCAACTGAAGATTTGTTGAGACGAAAGCAGAATATCAAAGCCGCATGTTGTTCCTCGCGTGTTACCTCCATTACAGCGGTAGGCGATATTGAACATATCTGAACTTGCCTATTTCTCACAGGTGGGAACCAGGAGTACCAACAATGAAGCTTCTCCGGTATGTTTGTTGTATATTAAAGTAACAGAATATAATAATTTTAGTTAATTTATGGAAATTACTAATTTCTCCACACTAGCCGTATATAGGCTAAGATCTTTGATGAATAGAGTCAACATGAAAAATTCAATGCCATGGCCGGGATTTGAACCACGGATCTCCTGGTTTCATTCCAGTCGCTCTTAACCTTTGAGCTACCATGGGCAACGTGCCGTCCTGACATTAAATAATCCAGTTGACTCGTATATGTCCCCGGTAGACCACTAGGGGCTCTCGCATCCGAGATACACCGTTTGTGGCAACTTACTATTGTAAGTACTTAAGTCCCAGGCTTCATCATTTAACTCTTTTTGTTTTAGTTAATTGATGGAAATTAATCATTTCTCCACATTAGCCTTATACAGGCATGGCATTGAATTTTTAATGTTGACTCTATCCATCAAAGAATATAATAAGTTTGATTTTTAGTGAAAAAAATTATTACCGTAAAAATACTCTAATCATTCTATATTGAACAGCCCTCCTATACTATATTATTATCTAGAAATTTTGGTCCTATGATTTTTCATAATATTTTCCGTTCTTTTAATTCGAGCTTCTCTATCTGTCCCGGAAAATTCATGTTGAGTCTTTCTGGTTTAATCAGTGTTTAATCACTCTAATTTTGGATCACCATGATAGTGATTTCTTGTTAATTGATACTAAGAGAGAACATAAACTTTTGGCATAAACATAAAAATAAAATTTAGTTTAGAAGCAGTGCGAAAATAATACAAAGCTGATGTTAAGAAACTCTACGCAGTGCTGTGCACAGAACTATGAGACTTCGAGTTCCAAATAGACCATATGGCAAAGCATTTTCCTAATGTAACTGCAACCTGACTTATTAACCTTGTTGTGCTTGATTACTTGAAACACGTTTGACAAATGAATACCAACAAGCTGCCTTCACATTGTCGTGCAAGTGAATAGAAGACTGCGAATGGGTGTTTCTTTTATGTTTATAATTTCATAAATGAAACAACTGAGGCAAAAATGGTTTTAACCCATTTGTTTCTAACTCGACCGTAGAATAGATTTTGCAAAACTTCCGCGGGATGCATGGATATCTAGTATGCTATTAGATTAAATTAGAAATTCCTTCTTAGAAAGTGGCTACTGGTGACATGTGGTCCCGCTTTTCTATTTTTAAAGTACACCTTTCGCTACTGTGAAGCATTGTAAGTTTTTGAAATATAGGAAATACTAAAGATTTTCGTTTCAAATCAGATGCAATATAATCTATTTTCTCCCTGGTACACAGATTTCATAAAAAATTCCGTATTAACTCTTTCTCCGTCCTCTTATTTCCTTCGGAATCCTTACATTTCATTTTTCAGAAATCAGTTTGTTACTGTAATACGAGAATGAATTGTAAAACCATCTAATTAAATGCCTCTTGAATATCCTTTGTGGATAAAGAGAATTCCTGACTCTTTGATCCCTTTTCTCTTTGTACGTAATAAATGTCGGTTCAATCCAAACTTGGCTTTCCTTGGGATTATTTTGTTGCCGGTTAAAGGATACTTTACTGAGAAACAAACGACGATCGTTTTTGCGAGGTTTAATTTTGTAAAAAGTTCTAGACAATTATTATACTTCTAAACGAATATATAACCTGGAGCCTTACATCCCAGTTCGATCACTCCTTATTTTTAAAACTCTTATTCACTTCCTTTTGTTTTAAAACAAAATAAAACTTAAAGAATGAATACCCTAAAGCTCAATGTCAATTTTATGTTACAAATACATATCACACTAATTCAAGCGTTTAAAAATGCTTAATACTACACATTTCTTTGTGTAATATTAATAAAATGTCTAATAAGCAATGCAAAGTTTCATTTAGTCACGTCAAATCAATGATTCGATGTCAGAGTTAACAAATTTCGCATTTAATTTGGTAACTCGCCTTGGGCAGTCTTATTCACTAAACTCGTAAAACGATCTAGTCTCTTTGGTTTATTTATTTTTTTGTCTATTAATATTATTTATTTTTATTTTTTTTTTTTTTTTCTTCATTTGTGCTACAACAGAGCAAAGCTCCAATTACAGTAGCTACATGCAATTTAGTTACACAAGTTTGACTAAATGCAAAACAGAAATACAAAAAGGAATACAGACAAACTAAAAATACACTATATATTAAGCTATTATTGAAGACAAGACATTGCAAATTGTATACTAATCAAGCAAATAAGTGATACAACAGAGTAAACAATAATTGATCAAAGTTGAATGTAAAGAAAGAGAATGCAATTAATGGAATAAAATATTAAAAAAAACTAAGACTAAAAATGAAACATATTAAACTACTATATAAGACTAGAATTGCAAATGTTAAACTCATTATGCAATACAACTGAAAATCACATGCAAATAATTCCCATATTTAATTGTTTTTTTAAACTTCTCGTAAGTTAAACTAAAATCCAGCTCTATTTTAGTAGAGAGTTTATTGTATTTCGCACACAACCTAACAACGGGAGAATTTTTATGGGATACTGTTTTGGGAGTCTTAAATTGAAAGAGCTGACGATTTCTAAAATTAGCAGAACTGACATTAAAACATATTCTGTCAAGCAGTTCTTCAGTGGATACCAAGCCGTTTATGAGTTTGTACAGAAATAATTGTTCGGCTATTGTTCTACGATCAGAGAGTGAGACTGTTTTGAATTCGTTAAGCAATTGACAAAACTATAACAACAATAAAGAATTACACATAATTTATGCACATAATTTATTTCCTTACAATAAAGAGAGGTTAAATTTGGAACACACGAAATCAAGAAAACGATTTTTTCCACTTTGTTACAGCTCATGGTGCACATAATGAATTTTTTTAAAAAATAGGGAAGAAGAACTTAGATTTATGTGAGCAATGTAACTTTTTAGATTCGTCTGAACATGTTATTTTTGAGTGCAATAAATATAGTGAACTAGTAGAGGAAGCTCAATTTCTTCTCGGGAAGCAAACCAAGGGAAAAGACGATTAGATATTGACGTTTCGCGGATAATGTGTGTAGTGTTTAACGTCCGCTTTTACTACATACGGCACCGTAGACGGTGACTCTGATGGTACATGAGATGAAGATGGAACAACGGTGGAATGAGATGGCGGGGGAAACCGGAAGTCCCGGAGAAAACCCGCCCCAGCGCCGTGTTGTCCACCAAAAATCTCACCTTGCGGTCGCCTGGGATCGAACCCGGGCCGCCTTGCAGACAGCCAAGCGGTTTCGGGGGTGTGCATCGCTCCGATCATCAGGATATTTATTAAATGGTATAACTGGATATAACAAATATAAAAAGACAAAACACTTTCAAAATTCGCATTACTGAACAAAAGGCTGTGTTCAGTCAATTAAATGCCAGGTCAGGAGATGGCGTGTGTCAAAGAAACGTAACTACCTAGCTTTATTATCAAGCTGTATTGAGCTTTGTTTCTTAAATCGACGGATTTCCATTTTTGAGGCCGGTTTCCAAGAGGAAGTGAACTGAAATCCAACATCACGATTAAGTGTGCTCCTTTCAGAGGAAATCGTGAAAGCCTCCTTAACTCTCCACACCCAGTAACTGTTGCATTTTTCCAAGATGGTCTCTCCCGAAAGCTGACTATGGTCTTTATCAAAACAATGCTCTGCCAGTCCAGACTACTCAGGTTGTATTAAACGAATACTGCGTTCATGGTCACGATGGTCCTTCCGGTTTGTCCTATATATGGTGTCCCACATTCACAGGGAATGCGGTACACTCCCGGAACTTGGAAGTCAATTTTGTTTTTCACTGGTCGCAACTGAAGTTTAATTTTCGGAGGTGGTTTGTGGCCACAAGTTATTAAAAAAAGACAAATGAGACAAAAAATCAAGTTAAAGACAAATGAGTTAATAAGTTAATATGAGTTGAGGATATTCGCCGACAGGAAAGCTTCAGGTCTTAATTTTCAAGGACGATATTTGTGGAATTCATTTAGATAAGCAGAAGCTTATGTACATTTAGAAAATATGTATCAGGAAATATCCGGTAAGGCGTTGGAGGAATATATGTCCCGCGACAAAAGACTTCAAGAAGGAAATGTTGGAACAGTTCAGTCTACGAGTAAAGAATATAACTTAAGAGATCGTCGGAGGGAAATAGGACCAAGAGAAAATGGGACTAACGATCCTGTAAGCTGACACCGCGCAGCATACTCTAACCTTTTCATCATACAGTGGAGTTTCATGGATCACTTGGGGGTTTACAGCAGCCTAATATCTGGTATTTTGTGTGTTTATGTAACCTAACAGATAAACCAAGCCTGATCTGTAAACCACGTTATGGAGAGAATGTCTGGACGTGGAATAAGAGTAACCTGAAACCATCGACAGTAACTGATTCGTCTATCATAATCTGCTTCTTTCAGTTGATGGACCATATGCATGTACTCTGTAAGGTCACAGCTCTTTGACATGTTACATATGAATACCCTGATTCCTGGCTCAATCGACACAACGATTTGTTCGGAGAATTAAATAGCCTTCTGCGAAAATCTGTAACAGATGACGGTCTATGTTTTCCACTCTCACTAATGAGTATACCAGTTATCTCCAGCTTTCTTACGAGCGATAAACATCGGAACATCGCGTACATGAAATTCTCTTTGAAATTCCCGTTGTGTTGTTACCAAGGAATTTGTCTTCCAGTATGTTTTCAAAATGTAAACACCCTCTCGTAGTGAGTACTGCATGTTGCTGTTATGACTCTACATTTAAGACTGTCAATTGTTGACAATTGCCAGTGTTGTCAATTCTCCCAGAGCCACTGAGAACATTAAAATAAATTTCTACTTTCTACGAACTTTCAAAGGAAATTATGGCCCATTGAAGTGGTTCAGTTTTAAATGGATCGCCCTGTATTAAAGAAATTATTAAACAGAGTAAATGCCAATACATAAGTAATCATTACTTTTATTCACATTAATATTGGTCACATTATACAAATTCTTATATTTAATGAGAAATATCAGTCCTAAGTTGCAATGTTGAAACACTTATGATCTCTGTGGAGGTGAATATTTTGCTGGAAATCTTGAACCTATGAGATCGCCTTGACTGTCCCAGCTGCTTTTGTACGTAACCACTCAATAGCACTAAAACTGTTTGAACGTACCATAGAAGGGTTTAGCGAGACGTTTGTGCCAATAATCTACACATTTTGTGCACCTCCCTGACAAATTATTAAACAAGTTCCTGCACCTGCTTTCTCTCAGTGGCGGAACCATATTTGTGTTTGTGGTTTACAATTCACAATTGTTTTCGCACATATCTTAGCGAATGTTATGACGTTTAGATGTACATTGTCCCTAATATGTAACACAGTACTCTTTTTAAATCCACTAAACAACAGAGAGTGTTGTAAACAGCTACTAGTCTTACCAAGATCAACATCTAGGGAAGTAGCTTTAGTATAATTAGGAAAGACAAGAAGAAATGGAATAAAAATGGCAAGAATAATAACATCTTGGTATAGGTGCTTGGATGAGACAAGAAAAAAGATTAGAGAAATCAAATAATTGGTGAGTAGAGATAGGAGGAATTGTGGAAAAAATAGGAATGGGAGATATATGGAGATTAGAGAAAAGGAATACAAGAGATGTGGATAAAATAGTAAAATGCAGAATAGAAGATATAGAAAGACAGGAAATATGTGGAGGTCCAGAAAATATGAAATCATTACAATTTTACATGCAAATAAAAAGAAATTGGGGACGAGAAGCATATGTAGATTACTGCAATAGACAAGAGAGAGAAGGGTTAGCTTGGATGAGAACAGGATCAATATTTATAAGAGGGATATGAGGTAGGGAAAAGGGAATTTGTGAATTGTGTGGGGAAAAAGAAAGCATAGAACAATATGTAGCAGAACACCAGGAGGTTGCAATGTGGAGAAAAATAAGAGAACGTTGAGAACACAATAGTAGCTATAAAAATATTAACGGGCAGGGAGGAAAAGAAGGTAAGAAGTATTGGTGAGTTCTTGCAAAAAGTAAAAGAAAAATGTACAAGAAATGTAAAGAATATAAGAAAGGAGGATGAGGGGAAAGAAAGGGACTAATTAAGTAACAAGGAGACATGGAGGTTAAGAGCTACCTGGCAGAGCAGAAGACCAGGGTGTCATGTAAGCCAAGGTAGCAACAAGGTAAAGCCAAATAAATGTAAAGAATATAAGAAAGGAAGATGAGGTGGAAGAAAGCGACTAATTAACTAACAAGGAGACATAGAGTTAAAGAGCTACCTGACAGAGCAGAAGACCAGGGTGTCATGTAAGACAAGGCAGCAACAAGGTAAAGACAAATAAATGTAAAGAATATAAGAAAGGAAGATGAGGGGGAAGAAAGCGACTAATTAACTAACAAGGAGACATAGAGTTAAAGAGCTACCTGGCAGAGCAGAAGACCAGGGTGTCATGTAAGACAAGGTAGCAACAAGGTAAAGACAAATAAATATAAAGAATATAAGAAAGGAAGATGAGGGGGAAGAAAGCGACTAATTAACTAACAAGGAGACATAGAGTTAAAGAGCTACCTGACAGAGCAGAAGACCTGGGTGTCATGTAAGACAAGGTAGCAACAAGGTAAACACAAATAAATGTAAAGAATATAAGAAAGGAAGATGAGGGGGAAAAATGGGACTAATTAAGTAACAAGGAGACATGGAGGTTAAGAGCTACCTGACAGAGCAGAAGACCAGGTTGTCATGTAAGACAAGATAGCAACAAGGTAAAGACAAATAAATGTAAAGAATATAGGAAAGGAACATGAGGGAGAGAATGGACTAATTAGGTAACAAGGAGACATAGAGTTTAAGAGCTACCTGACAGAGCAGAAGATCAGGGTGTCATGTGAGACAAGGTAGCAACAAGAAAAAGACAAATAAATGTAAAGAATATAGGAAAGGAAGATGAGGGAGAGAATGGACTAATTAAGTAATAAGGAGACATAGAGTTTAAGAGCTACCTGACAGAGCAGAAGACCAGGTTGTCATGTAAGACAAGATAGCAACAAGGTAAAGACAAATAAATGTAAAGAATATAAGAAAGGAAGATGAGGGGGAAGAAAGGGACTAATTAAGTAACAAGGAGACATAGAGTTTAAGAGCTACCTGACAGAGCAGAAGACCAGGGTGTCATGTAAGACAAGGTAGCAACAAGATAAAGACAAATAAATGTAAAGAATATAAGAAAGTAAGATGAGGGGGAAGAAAGGGACTAATTAAGTAACAAGGAGACATAGAGTTTAAGAGCTACCTGGCAGAGTAGAAGACCAGGGTGTCATGTAAGACAAGATAGCAACAAGGTAAAGACAAATAAATGTAAAGAATATAAGAAAGGAAGATGAGGGGGAAGAAAGGGACTAATTAAGTAACAAGGAGACATAGAGTTTAAGAGCTACCTGGCAGAGTAGAAGACCAGGTTGTCATGTAAGACAAGATAGCAACAAGGTAAAGACAAATAAATGTAAAGAATATAGGAAAGGAAGATGAGGGAGAGAATGGACTAATTAAGTAATAAGGAGACATAGAGTTTAAGAGCTACCTGACAGAGCAGAAGACCAGGTTGTCATGTAAGACAAGATAGCAACAAGGTAAAGACAAATAAATGTAAAGAATATAAGAAAGGAAGATGAGGGGGAAGAAAGGGACTAATTAAGTAACAAGGAGACATAGAGTTTAAGAGCTACCTGACAGAGCAGAAGCCCAGGGTGTCATGTAAGACAAGGTAGCAACAAGGTAAAGACAAATAAATGTAAAGAACATAAGAAAGGAAGATGAGGGGGAAGAAAGGGACTAATTAAGTAACAAGGAGACATAGAGTTTAAGAGCTACCTGGCAGAGTAGAAGACAAGGGTGTCATGTAAGTCAAGGTAGCAACAAGGTAAAGACAAATAAATGTAAAGAACATAAGAAAGGAAGATGAGGGGGAAGAAAGGGACTAATTAAGTAACAAGGAGACATAGAGTTTAAGAGCTACCTGGCAGAGTAGAAGACCAGGGTGTCATGTAAGACAAGGTAGCAACAAGGTAAAGACAAATAAATGTAAAGAACATAAGAAAGGAAGATGAGGGGGAAGAAAGGGACTAATTAAGTAACAAGGAGACATAGAGTTTAAGAGCTACCTGGCAGAGTAGAAGACCAGGGTGTCATGTAAGACTAGGTAGCAACAAGGTAAAGACAAATAAATGTAAAGAACATAAGAAAGGAAGATGAGGGGGAAGAAAGGGACTAATTAAGTAACAAGGAGACATGGAGGTTAAGAGCTACCTGGCTGAGCAGAAGACCAGGGCGTCATATAAGACAAGGTAGCAACAAGGTAAAGACAAATAAATGTAAAGAATATAAGAAAGGAAGATGAGGGAGAGAATGGACTAATTAAGTAACAAGGAGACATGGAGGTTAAGAGTTACCTGGCAGAGGATATTACCAGGGTGTCATATAAGTCAAGGTAGCAACAAGGTAATATATGAAATTGTGTGGGATAGATAAACAATTATAAGGAATAATGTAAAAGTTTGTAAAAAAGAAAATTCACTAATAAATTATTTCTTCATGTGGATATGTGGGGAAAGTATTGCATTCCATCCAAGAATTCGATATTGAAATTTCAAGTAGATAAGCCCCATTGTCTTATACTGGAAAACGTTATGGAAGTTTTTGCTGTTTTAAAAGTGGCTAATGATTGCATACAGTCATACGACATATTTAACTATAAAATATGTTAATCAAAGTAGATAACGCGTTATGCAGGTATCGAAGCGTCATATTACAATACTGGACTGGTTATAATACTAGACCTACAGTCTCGTCTGATAGTCTCCTAGTGTAACTGATATCGTAAATAGGTTTTTGATTACATAACTGCTCTCACTTAAAGTACAAAGTTCTACTGGTACATCATACACCACTTTTGTAATAGTTTTTCCGTCTAGTTCTTATGCCTTACTTTTCTCATGAACTGTCACGTCTATCTAGGCAACAGGTCCAGTGCACAACTCTCGCGTGAACCGCACTGCCAGAGCCACATGCCTCATTTTGAATCCCACTCTGCGGGGAGCGGAATTTGGGTTTCATGCCACGTTCCGCGAGCATAAAGGAGGGTTTTTCAGGCAATAAAAATAGAAATACTGCTAGAGATGGGACTGCGCTCTCTTCTGGGGGCGACACGTTGCATTTATACATGTAATAAGTAAATTGTGAGTCTCTGCTCGCCAACATCTTCCCACAATATCTCTAATGTTCCTCGCGTTTGTCATTTGTTGTTGCTGCTCTCCACAACAGTGCTATTTGTTGCCTACATTACTTTGACATACAGCCTCGACAGTTGCATTTTTGATACGGCGTTTCCACATGTACACAGATGGAAAAGAAAGATATAGCAGTAGTTGTTTAGCTTAACACGTGTCAGCAGACGTAACTGCATTACGGGAATGCTGCACGCTGATTAACCTCATAATGCTTATCCACAAGAACCAGAAGAATGTGTACCTCTGTGGTCTCTTTTAGTCAAGAATTGAACCACTGTTTTTCTACTACAGGATTAATTACTTTTTGTGATAAATGCAGTTCGAGTTTAAGGGTATGTATGACTGAAATTCTGAACTAATAATGCTAGGTTTTTCAAATTTACACCATAGGTGTAGTATAATGTAAACATGTTACAAACTAAATTTAAACCATTTTTCTCTAGCAGTTTAGAAATTATGATAAATTGTGTATGTTTTTTGTTACGTCACTAAAAAAGTCCCTTGCGACAAAATATTTTGAATTTTGGTCTAATATTTTAACCCTATGTTCATAATACACATACTTTTTGAAATTGCTCTGGGTTTTTCTGTGTCTCCTTTAGTTTAGGTCACAAAATTTTTTTAATTTACAAATATTATTTTTTTGCCTAAAAAACTGTAAGTTTTGTGTTTGAAAATTAAAAATATATGCTTATATACATTTCACAATAAAACCTAGGGTAATTTCCATTCCTCATGATATTCTGAACCTGTGTAGGAAATTTCATGAATGTAGTACAAAAATTGCATCGCAAGGAGCATTTTACAGGAAGAAAAATGCTGAAAATATGAACATTGAGAAAACAGCGATTAAAGATTTGATTGCATAACTCACATTAAATTCCACCAGACTGATAGGTTAGACCCTCAGATTTCTTTTTCCTCTCCTCTGTTTCTGCATTTTCCACCTTTTTCTTCTTTAGATGTTGCTTTTCTTCTGCACAACTTCGCTTCTTGCTTTGCAGGATACGAGTCTGATCTCGCTGCACTGAAGTTTTCCTTGCTGAATCTACTACACTTTCACCTCTGATATTTTGCTGCAGCTCCAATGACTTAAGACTACCCATGTTAAACTCACTGATGCTTTTAATAACAGCAAGATCCAATTTTTGTTTTGATATGAAAACTTTCTTTGGGCACTTATTCCATATGACATGATGCAAAGATTCATTGGCATTCTGTGTTTTTCCTGTTTTGCACCTCTCTAGTAATGTTGTAGAAGCCAGCCTCTGATATATTGGCAACATTTTAGGAACTATTTTGTCTGAAAGCCTTATTTTTCTTTTCTTGAATTGAAAATTTAAGAACGGAAAACAGACAAAGAATGTGGATGTAGGCAAAAGAGGGCGTGACTCTGACAGAGTTTAAAGGCCACCGACATTTAAATAAGCATTTTAAAATGGCGTTCGGAGGCAAATTATGCATTTTTCACTTTCGGGAATGTCTAAATTATTTTATAGAATTAAAATAAAAAAAGTCGTTATTTTCACGATTTTCATGAAATTTCAGCCATACATACCCTTAAGGGGATCTACGAGGGCTGTTCAATAAAGAATGATCACAATGTTTTTTCTTTGACAACGCACCTTTACTCAACCTCATAATTTTGATGGTCCTTCTCAAAATAGTCTCCCCTAATTGCAATATACTTGTCCCAGCGTTCCTGCCAGCCTTTAAAGATATGCTGGAAACCATTTTTGAGAGATCCTTCAAAATCGCCTCCGCAGCCTTCACCACTTCTTCTGATGATGGATAATGCCTCTAACGAAGGCGTTTCTTAAAGTTAGGGAATAGAAAAAAGTCACATGGGGCTAAATCCGGACTACAGGGAGGGTCAGGGATGTACTTCATGTTAATTTTTACAAGATATTCAGCAACAACATTGGCAATATGCGGCCGCGCATTATCGTGGTGCAGCATCCAGCCTGCTTCACGGAAATGTGGTCTTTTGCGACTGATATAGACTTGTAATATTTTCAGAACATCCCTGTAGTATTGTCCAGTTACTGATGTGTGTGCAGGTGCAACATGCTGATAAACCATCCCATCAATATCAAAGAATGAGATTCCCATAACTTTCCCAGCAGAAGCAACCACTTTCCCCCCAGGTTGGTGATGAAGGAGATTTCCACACTGAGCTTTGCTGTTTGCTTTCAGGATCAAAATGATGTAGCCAAGTTTAATCAACAGTGATTACGTTTGAAAGAAACTCCGGATCTTTCTCGAACATCAACTTTAACTGCATGTTACCTCCATTGCAGCGGTAGGCGATTCTGAACATGTGTGGTTCTCATAGGCAGGAACCAATGAAACTACTACGGCCTGTTTGTTTCACATTAAGATAGCAGAATATACTAAGATTGAATTTTAGTGCGAAAGATTGTGACCGTAACAAAATTATGATCATTCTTTATTGTACAGCGCTGGTATTTTGGTAATGCATTTCTGTAGAACGTTTGAGGCATTTCTAATTTGACAACAGCGGGGAATGTGCCGAGAAATATATCCTTCTTCTTCATTGAAGGAGAAATATTTTGTAACATTAATCCAACAAGCCTTAGCTCTTCACAATTCATTATTCCATTGTTTATCGTTTTCGTTATAACTCATTTCAAATTTTTCCATAACAAAAGCGCAACTATTAGAGGTAATGGAAAGTGTTGTTCAGATGTTATTTCTATTTGATAGAATGTCTTGCTGATTCAACTATTTTTATCCTTTTATTTTAACTTGTTTATAGTCGCTTTAGCTCTGAAAGTCATATCGCGAGTTCACAACATTTAAAACATTTTAAATATCTGTTGTACAATAAAGTATACATAGTTCTGTACACAAGAATAAATAAGTGGTGCAAGGAGAAACATAATCATTTTAACATTAAAAGTGACTGAACATTATATATGATTATGCATATTTATCTTGGAAATTAATTGTTCTTTCACAAGGACCGTGTGTAGGCTAAAGTATAGAAAGACAGTGAGACTGAAAAATTCAATGCCATAGCCGGGATTTGAACCACGGATTTTCTGGTCTCCGTCCAGCTTGGCGACTTACTATGTATGCTGTAAGTAATTTAAGGTCCGGGCTTTATAGTTAACCACTAGTAGTCCTCATAAACACATGAGACAACTACCTTAATGACGACTTACTATGCTGTAAGTACTTTAAGACCCGGGCTTTATAGTAAACCACTAGGAGCTCTCATAAACACATGAGACAACTACTTTAATGACGACTTACTATGCTGTAAGTACTTTAAGACCCGGGTTTTACAGTAAACCACTAGGAGTTCTCATAAACACATGAGACAACTACCTTAATGACGACTTACTATGCTGTAAGTACTTTAAGGTCCGGACTTTATAGTAAACTACTAGGAGTTCTCATAAACACATGAGACAACTACCTTAATGACGACTTACTATGCTGTAAGTACTTTAAGGCCCGAGCTTTATAGTAAACCACTAGGAGTTCTCATAAACACATGAGACAACTACCTTAATGACGACTTACTATGCTGTAAGTATTTTAAGACCCGGGCTTTATAGCAAACCACTAGGAGTTATCATAAACACATGAGACAACTACCTTAATGACGACTTACTATGCTGTAAGTACTTTAAGACCCCGGCTTTATAGTAAACCACTAGGAGTTCTCATAAACACATGAGACAACTACCTTAATGACGACTTACTGTGCTGTAAGTACTTTAAGGCCCGGACTTTATAGTAAACCACTAGGAGTTCTCATAAACACATGAGACAACTACCTTAATGACGACTTACTGTGCTGTAAGCACTTTAAGGCCCGGACTTTATAGTAAACCACTAGGAGTTCTCATAAACACATGAGACAACTACCTTAATGACGACTTACTATGCTGTAAGTACTTTAAGATCCGGGCTTTATAGTAAACCACTAGGAGCTCTCATAAACACATGAGACAACTACCTTAATGACGACTTACTATGCTGTAAGTACTTTAAGACCCGGGTTTTACAGTAAACCACTAGGAGTTCTCATAAACACATGAGACAACTACCTTAATGACGACTTACTATGCTGTAAGTACTTTAAGGTCCGGACTTTATAGTAAACTACTAGGAGTTCTCATAATCACATGAGACAACTACCTTAATGACGACTTACTATGCTGTAAGTACTTTAAGGCCCGAGCTTTATAGTAAACCACTAGGAGTTCTCATAAACACATGAGACAACTACCTTAATGACGACTTACTATGCTGTAAGTACTTTAAGGCCCGAGCTTTATAGTAAACCACTAGGAGTTCTCATAAACACATGAGACAACTACCTTAATGACGACTTACTATGCTGTAAGTACTTTAAGGTCCGGACTTTATAGTAAACTACTAGGAGTTCTCATAATCACATGAGACAACTACCTTAATGACGACTTACTATGCTGTAAGTACTTTAAGACCCGGGCTTTATAGTAAACCACTAGGAGTTCTCATAAACACATGAGACAACTACCTAATGACGACTTACTATGCTGTAAGTACTTTGAGTCCCGAGCTTTATAGTTAACCACAATTAGGTCAATTAATGGAAGTTGCCATTAAGGTAGTTGTGTCACATTTGTATGAGAACTCCTAGTGGTTTACCGGGAAAGACACGTGTCAGTTGGAGAATTTAATGTCATGTTGGCACTATGGCCATGGTAGCTGAGGGGTTTGAGCAGCTGCAGACCAACAGATCCGTGCTTCAAATCCCGGCTATGGCATTTAATTCTTTAATCTGACTCTATCTTTCCATACCATCATACAGTACACTGGAAATGAACTGAGTGGTTCTTGGAGATCATTGGGTATCTTGTAGTGATGTCTCCATTGGCTGTACAACGGCCATTCCACGGCGATGTGTGTCACACTATTAACAGATGGGTAGGTGATCCTTTTCTAGAAGATAGCTGTGGTTGATTTTCGAGTGGCCCGTTCCTAATCTCTATATTAAAACCTGATCTTGAATGCATGTTGTGTTCCAAGGTTTGTTGTTATTTCTTTTAGTTTGCTTTTCGAAGTGATAAACCAATTTGTCTTCCAACTGGTATAAATCTTGTTTTTAACGTATGTGATTACGTCACTGTATGGTGTAGATACAGCGGGGAGCATTGCTAATAACGCCGTACGAGTTTAAAACATTCTTGATACCCGAAATTATTTGTAACAGAAAATGTAAATTTTACGCCCCCACAATGTGGCCAACTGTTGGCATTTTGAGAACATGTTTACAACTGTTGTAGCCGAGAAAGAGGTCTATACAGAGAGGACAGCCAAGCTTGTAGCTCCTGCCATTACTTTGCTACAGCTCCGCCCTTACAACTGCGCAACAACATGCTCTATAAGGAATGGTGATAAACATTAGTAGGTTTGTATTGATGTATAAAGCCATTAAACTAAACATTGCACATGAAGTTGTAGTTAATGCAAATGTTAAACATCTTAGTACTGAAAACTAAATGTACAAAATATTATAAAACAGAGAGGCATTACTAAAGTTTACATTTTTAGGGCAGCAACAACGAGTCATAAAATAGCTTGTTTTTTGCAGTACTTGGATTTCAAGTTAGTCATTGTGAACACGTATTTGGTTGTGTAATTAACTTTACAGTTGTCATGGCAAGGAGGGTGCAAGAGGCCATTAATACTTACGATTTTAGTTTTCTATACTTACAGTACCAGTAGGAAATGATGTAATATCCAACAGAATAGAAAAATATAGATTTATTTCTGTTGTTTACAAGCATAACAAAGGCACGAACTGTAAGTCACATATCAGATCTCGATCCTGCTTGCCTCGTACTCCTAAATGCATTCTCGACCTGGCAAGTATCACTTACAGGTTTTTGTACGTATTATGGTATACTCCGTCTCTTCCTAATTTAGTCATCTGCACCATCTTGAGGACGAGGATTTTGCCTGTCGTCGGACAAATGTGTTACGGCCTGCTGGAATGCGTAGAGAATGAGAATTTAATGGACAACACTCTATTCTCCGATGAAGCCACTTTCCATGTTTGTAGGAAAGTGCACAGACACAACAGCCGAATATGGACATACGAAGAACCACATGAGGTATCGAGTGGGAACGTGATACACCGAAAGTCAATATTTGGTTGGGTATGATAAACGCAAAATTTATGGACCATTTTTCTTTGCCGAAAGGTCAATAACAGGTAGCATCTACCTCAACATGTTAGAACTGTCCCTTGAACCGCAGCTTCAAGAGGATGGCATAATGGATACAGTTGTGTTTCAGCTAGATGGTGCGCCTCCATATTTTACAAAACATCGTCTGTGATTACCTGAAGAGAACCTTTCCAGGAAGATGGATAGACAGATGTTCACCTCGGCTGTGGACTCCCTGATCACTGGATCTTACTCCTTTAGACATTTTTGCATGTACATCAAATCTAAAGTGTACACTAGCAAAGTGAATGGTCTGCCTGAGTTACGGAATCGTATCAGGGAAGCAGCAGGTCGAATTGCGGTTGATATGTTACAGTCTACATTTCGCTCCACTACTGAAAGATGGTTTATGTGTTTTGAGCTAGATGGAGATTATGTAGAAGGGCACTAGAATATGTGTAACACTTTAAAACAATATTGATTTTTCAATCTCTGTCTTCCTTTATTGAAATGGATAGTGACTTTAGAGACACCCTGTATAAACTGTTGATATGTTTCTGTTTCTGTGGTTGTAACTATTTTTTTTTAATTTGAGTCCTCCAACGTTAAGTCATATCGGACGACGAATGGGATGGGTGAAATGATGCTCAAATGAGTCCAGAATCCATAGAGCTTAGGGTTACCCGACATTCGTCTTTCAGGATAAGGGAAAACCTTATAAAAAACCTTACCCAGGTAACTCACCCTGACCGAGCTTGGAACTCGGGACTTCTTGAACGTGAGGCAGACACGCTACCGAGGTGGGCTTGTAACTATAAGAAAGTACTGTATGTATAAATATAAATAAACTAACTAGCTAATAGGAAATAGATTGTAAATACCACTAGATGCCTTTACCAAGAACTCGCTATCACCAAATTAATACTTTGATACTGTTTACATCTGATCTTTACACAAGGGTGAATTGGCCTCAGGGATGTTGGGTTTTTGCCCCAAATCTCATATACACACTAATGTGAAGTTATACGAGAGCAAACAGAGACGGTGTTGATATATCAGCGTCTGATGCGAGTTGCTTGTAAACTTTGTGTGTTCTTAGTAAGACGGGAACTTTGGTGTTGCTACAAGTGTGCCATTTAAGATGCGAAACTTATCCTTACACAGCAGAGACTGCTGCTCATTTTTCTTGTTGATTTTTAGCGTGCACTTTGCTTTTACTTGAGCTCTTGAAAACTTAATTAATTACACTCTCGCCAGAAATCCCTTGGTGCAGTGGCTGTTGGTGCTTGGCTGTTTATTTTTATGATTACGTTAGCCCAAGATGATACGATGTAAAACTCTCTATGTAGGTTTTGTTTACCGCGCCTTCTTACTGTTTATACACTATAAACTTAACTGATTTGTTATTCCTGCAAAATACTCACTTTTACTCTGTTTTATATTAATTACAAATATAAAGACAATTAATGTGTCAATAATCTTTCAGATCTATTTAATACCTAAGGGGGAAGAGAAGCGTGACTTGTTTATGCTGTAGACCGTCTAATTACAAACGAGCAGGTGGAGCAAATGGGGTCATTTGAACATCTTGGTTCATTATGTGGAAGATTTGTCACACAGGAAATTTCGGAAATTTTTACGAGTCAAATACGCTAATGGAGCAATATTTTCATAACTGGGTTATCCGCGGGAGGAAGGATGAGGTGAGAGGAGACAGAGGGACTAGACTGGACTACACTACGGAGAGTATTCGTTTCGGAAGTTCAAACTTGGTCTTTTATACCTATGTCCCCAAGTGGGACATCCCCGGGAGGAAGGATGAGGCGAGAGGAGACAGAGGGACTGGACTGGACTACACTACTGAGGGTATTCGGTACGGAGGTTCAAACTTGGTCCATTGTACCTATGTCCCCAAGTGGGACATCCCCGAGTGGAAGGATGAGGCGGGAGGAGACAGAGATACTGGACTGGACTACACTACGGAGGGTATTCGGCACGGAGGCCCAAACTTGGTCTATTGTACCTATGTTCCCAAGTGGGACATCCCCGGGAGGAAGGATGAGGTGAGAGGTGACAGAGAGACTGGACTGGATTACACTACAGAGGGGATTCGGTACGGAGGTCCAAACTTGGTCTATTGTTTCTATGTCCCCTAGTGAGACATCCACGGGAGGAAGGATGAGGTGAGAGGAGACAGAGAGACTGGACTGGACTACACTACGGTGGGTATTCGGCACGGAGGTCCAAACTTGCTCTATTGTACCTATGTCTCCAAGTGGGACATCCCCGGGAGGAAGGATGAGGTGAGAGGAGACAGAGCGACTGGACTGGACTACACTACGGAGGGTATTCGGCACGTAGGTCCAAACTTGGTCTATTGTATCTATGTCCCCTAGTGAGACATCCACGGGAGGAAGGATGAGGTGAGAGGAGACAGAGCGACTGGACTGGACTACACTACGGAGGGTATTCGTTACGGAGGTTCAATCTTGGTCTATTGTACCTATGTCCCTAAGTGAGACATCCCCGGGAGGAAGGATGAGGCGAGTGGAGACAGGGGGACTGGACTGGACTACACTACGGAGGGTATTCGGCACGGAGGTCTAAACTTGGCCTATTGTATCTATGTCCCCAAGTGGGACATCCCCGAGAGGAAGGATGAGGCGAGAGGAGACAGGGACTTGAGCGAGGAGAGAACACATTTACAAATGGCTAATAGGGCGCCTGGCACACTGTGCGGCCTGTTAAATATAAGTGTATTTAGGACTTTTAAAGGTATAGAACAGGAAAGTAGATATCGTCTTTCGGTTCTACAAACACCAAGGAAGATTACTTTGGGAATAGCTCATTTTATCAAATTTCATCCCAGAATGCCGTTCTGGCTCCCGGTAACAATTCTAGATATACCACTCATGTGTCTAAATTGTCCTATAATTAACTTTTCTGAAATGGGAAGTCAATGTTTATGTTTTACCTCTTGACCTTGCAAAGAGAACTGAATTTTAAGGGCTATCACAGAGCAATATTTTACAATATATTGTATAACTCGTTTTCTCTTGCTCCGACATCAAAGTCAATAAGACAATTTCTCCAAAGCTTTTCTCAGATGACAATAATATAATTTGTAAGAATAGGGAACGCCATGTGAGAGTTATACCACAGATTTTACCTTTGGAATTATCCCTTCTTGGAGATTTTTAAAAGTATTACTTATTACGAGGTCTCCAAGACGCTGGAGCCGTGAGGAACGCTATTACGCGAGATCTGGCAACGCGGGCGTGTAGTTTGGTTTTACCCCTTCAAAACCCCGCCACAAAAAACCCGTTACAACAATTAGTCTTGGCTGGGCAGCCGTTTGCGATGGAGCTCCCTATCACTTCCGCCGCCAAGTACAAGTTGCGTGCAGTGATCCGTTTTCTTGAGTGCCAAGGGCACTACACCCAGAATAATTCATCGTCAGTTATGCGAAGTCTATGGGCCACAGTGTATGGATGTAAAAAACAGGCGAAAGTGGGTCACAGAGTTCAAAGACGAACCTGCAGACGTCCATGACAAACAGGGTTCTGGTCGACCTTTGGTTTCAGCCGAAACAATTGCAAAAGTGGAGCAAGAAATGCTTAAAGATCGGTGTGTGACAGTTGACGAGCTGTGTGAACTTATCCCTGAAGTCAGTAAGACTACGATTGAGAAATTTTTGACCGAACATTTGCATTATGGCAAGGTGTGTGCGAGGTGGGTCCCCAAATGCTCACCGAGGACCATAAACGATAACGTGTTGAAGCGGCCCAGCGATTCCTGGAGCGCTATGCAGAACAGGGCGAGGAATTGTTGGATTCAATTGTCACTGGCGATGAAACCTGGGTGCACTACACAACACCAGAAACTAAAGAACGTTCTCGTCAGTGGCGGCATTCAAATGTGCCGAAGCCCCGAAAGTTCAGACATTTTCTGCCGGGAAAGTGATGGCCAGTGTGTTCTGGGACAGGAAACGTGTATCGTTGTGCCAGTTTATGTCTACCGGCACAATAGACGGCGCTAGCTAGTGCGACGCGCCATATAAAATCGAAGGAGGGGAATGCTGACGAAGGGAGTGATTTTCCACCACGACAACGCTCGTCCCCATACTGCACATTCAATGGCTGATCTCCTGGCGCAGTTTGAGTGGGACATCCTCGCCCATGCCCCCTACAGTCCAGACTTAGCACCTAGTGATTATCATCTGTTTCCTAAGTTGAAGTCACACCTGAGTGGAACACATTACCAGACCGACGATGATTTGAAAAACGAGGTTGAGCGCTACCTGCGCAACTTGGCGGTAGAGTGCTATGACAAGAGTATACAAAAACTGCCACAACGCATGCAAAACTACAGCGATCGGAATGGCGATTACGTTGTAAAATAGCTGTAAGTCCCGCCTTTCCATCAATGTAACATTCATTGACAGTAAATATGTTTTATATATTAAATAAAATTGGAGATTTTATTTTACTGACACGCTTTGTAGTTCCCAAAAGTATTGTGATTTTGTGGGTTCGTGAAATTAAAAGTCCAGTTGCACAAACTCAAAATGTTCTTTATTTTCACTGAATTACAGTTGGAACACTTGCCGGTTACAGAGAATTATGTAGTGCACACAATTACAATTCGCCAGTTCATCTGTCACAGGTCCACTGTACACTCACAATTACGTACCACTCCTCTGATACACGTACACAGTCTTCCAGTCCGTTCATTAGCACGGCGCTCCTCACAGCTGCTCGCCAAAAACTGAACTGAACTCCCGTTTTTTTTTTTTTTTTAAGTGGAGGAAAAATCCATTTATGGACTAACCCCGACTGTACTGGGATGGTGCAGCCGGGAGTGTGAGCTTCACCTGAAGGTACTACCCACTAAAAAATCTCCACCGGAGGGAAGTCAGGAGAGGAATTCCAGCAGTACCGCTATATGCACCTGCGGATTCATGGAGAGCGTGTAGAGGTTGGCCGTATACCTAACCAAGGTGAGATTGGCTGCTAGGACATAAGCATGGCCAAAGCCCTGAATATGCTCTCGCGGATTCGTGGTGAGGGATGTAGTTGGGTGTAGTGTCGTTTCCAATAGGAATTACAGTCCTAACATAGTGGTTGCATCCTCCATGATAGAGGAAATGGTCATGTGTGAGTTATACTACTTTGTTTGCATTAGTTTATTGTCTACCCATAGAGGGTAGAACGTGTCATTAAAGTTAGTGGTGGTCGCTAAGATAGCGTTAGTCATGCATTATCTTTAGATGTTAAATTAGTGTGTATATATGTATGATTGTTAGTTATATGCGTAGGCTACGTCTGGTATGAGGTTAATTCTAAGTTGAATTTGTTCGCATTAGATTTTTCATAACCATTGTTCATAGCGATATGTCGTGTAAGTATGGGGGAGGAGGTTGCCTCCCCACCAGAGCCACCTTGACTGAGAGCAACGACTTTGTGCACTACCAAATGTCAGGGTGTGGTGTACAGTCATGGGTAATCTTACTTCTATGGAAGTCTTACGAGAGTGCTCAGGTACCCTTGGATGTCTATATCTGGGTCTCTCATCCCTATGGTCCTATCAAATATGGACAGCGGTCTTTTATGTTTATTGTATTCGGGTTCGTAAGTGCCTAGTTGCTGTATTAGTGCGTTAGTGTTTTTATCTTTGCGCTTATATAGGTTGAAGCTGAGAATTTTGATAAATTCCTGAATTGAGTGTAGTTTTAGTTCGTTGTGCAACAGATTGGCCGGTGCTACCGGCGGTTGCTTTGTAATTATTCGGATTATTCGGTTTTGTAGCGCTTGCAATTTGTGTAAGTGAGTTTTTGCAGCGTATCCCCACACGGGGGCTGCATACGTGATAATAGGCTTTAGCAGTGTCTTATATAGTGTAAGGCCCATATGTACTTTAAGCTGGCTGTTTATATTAAATATTGGAAATAATTTATTTAGCTGGCCATTGGCTTTGGCTCTGATCGTAGTAATCTGTTTGCCCCGGATGAGTCCCTGGTCCATTACAAGGCCTAAATAGGTCACTTGGTCCTTCCAGTCGATTCCTTCGCCTTGATATATTAGCGGCTGAAGGGCACGCTTGTTTTTCCCTATGCAGGAGTCTTTTCGTGATGATTATAGCTTGCGTTTTTCGTGCATTTACTTTAATTCTCCACTTGGAGAACCAATGTTCTAGTGTATTTAAGGCGTTTTGAAGACGTTGATGAATTATTCGCGGTTGGGTTGACTGCGTTACTAGAGCGGTGTCGTCGGCATATATATATTTGTTCGTTCTTACTAGATCGGGCATATCATTTATGTATAAGTTGAATAGTGTCGGTCCCAGTAGACTTCCTTGAGGTACGCCTGCTTTGATTGGCTTAACGCAACGTGCTTCTATTTATAGGTGGCTGAATGTTTCTAGAGAATTCTTAGGATATTTCGCGTTCTTTCAGGCGGCAGGAGGAGGGGGAAGAGATGGCTAGTTATGTTTTTCCAATCATCCCCTCGTTAGTGGTCTGAAAGGTTCCCGTCCCTTATCCAGCTGCCAGTTGGTTCTGCCTTCCGTTAATTGGGTGACAGTATTATAGACACTAGCAAAAAACGACGAAAAATATTTTTATCATTTGATCTGCCCTATCAGACCAGCATTAAAAAAGTACGGTACACCAGTTTGAACATTCTTCTAATGGAGATAAAATCGACAATGGTACTTAATAATATTAATTAGCAGAACACTCATTAGTTCACTAAAGGTGTCGCAAGTACAGAAATTCTGTTACAATAACTAGATCGTTTACCTACTAGGAAACTCTTGCATATACTCTATATGAAATGTTTGGCGCTGTACTTCAAATCCGAAACTTCAGTGTCAATACGTCATACTAATCTAGTGAACTGCTTCACTCCTAAACAGCCAATGTATGTGCCACAGTGTGGTTGTCAAAAATCAGTGCGGAAAAAATCAGCTATTTCCCTTGACTGTACATTGCATATTCAGTTGGAGTTTCCAGAGGGATCTAACCACGCAGTGGTAAATATCACTCCATTTAAATCAATTAACAGCCTGTTGGGATAGCTGCGTTATGTTGTTTATTGTGAAAATGTTATATGGAGTGAATACCTCAAACGTGGTACCTGATCATTTATTTTATACAACGTGGCTTCCTCTCCCTTTGAAGCAGGAATAGCACAGTGCAACAATATAGTCGTAAATTCCTTCCAGCAAATAACATAACAAGAGATTCAGCTACATAACAATAAGTAAGCAAGGAGTCTGAGTCAGTGTGATTCATATAAACCTGAACCATTTCAATAGGCCATAACCTTTGAATAGTAATAATAGGACACACGTGCAACTTTAGGAGAGTGTAATATACAATTGGAGCTTTACATTAAAGCTTAAAGATTTACATCTCAGAGAAAATGTTGGAAGTGCCCTCTACCAGCTTCTATACATGTTTACAGTCCTCTCATCATATTCTTTGAAATTTTACGCATTCTGAAGGCCCGGGTTCGATTGCCGTGGCCGACCTACCTGACCCATGGTCGCTAGGCGCATGCTGGTTAGGTTAATTACATCCCCGAATTTCCTGTCCGTCCATTTTATCTCCATAATCATTTCACATCATCTCTCATCTGGTAGTCTCTTTCACGGTAGAAGTGTCGGCGGGAGTCTCGGAGGTACATGGCAGGATGATATGATCTGAGGTCGGATCGCCTGTATTGATACCATTAGGGCTCGATTGCTCGGCTTTTTTTGCGGGGGGGAACGGGAAAAAAGGTATAGGAAAAAACCAACAACAGAGTATATTGGGTATCTGGGCAGGAAGAAGGATGGGGCATGGGAGGGTTGCTTTTCTGGGGTGATTCTGTTTATTGGGGCCTGTGGTGCTAATTTAGTTTGGACTGTTGAGGCAAAGTTGATGGCCGGTACCGCCGAATCAACCCCGCTGTTCGTGGGTAGAAACTAGGGGTTTGTGGAAAATGCGCTTGTGGTGTTCAGGGAGCAGCCATGATCCAGGGGTTCCTGACTGCGACATGTGAACTGTTGTGACTACTGAAGTTTAATTTTGGCAAAATGCACAACCGCCAGGGCAGCAGTCATCGATGGTGTGGCCGAAGCCTTCAAGGGCTCAGTTTCGTGGAGGGTTGTGGCGAGGCAGGTCCTGTGACGGCGGCGTCCAATGGGCGCGGGAGTCTCTGCGAGGCTGGGCGTGCGCCGGTGGTGCTCCGTTGTCTCGAGCCAGGGTTCTCCTGAGGTCATCAATGCTCTGCGTGATGTAGCCCTGGTGTGTGCGGAGGGCCTCCTAAAGCTTCCAGCTCGGCGCTCAGGTGTCGTTGATATAGCCGACGATCTTCTCGAGCTTGGCCTTGCAGTAGCCTAAGGCCTCAGAGGTGGCACTGGCCTCTTCCTGAGAAGCGCTTTGTGGGGCTCGGGCGGCTTGCCTGACATCATCCAACGTCTGACGCACGGCTTCCTCCCATGTAGCTACCCACGCCGTCAGCTTCTCGATGGATGCCTGCAGGTCTGTGAGTGTGGCGGTGACGGTGTGCAGAAGTTCTCGGTGCTCGGCACTGGTCTGCGTCTCCTGGTGCTGCATGGTGATTTGTGCATATATGTGGCGTTGTGTTGTCTGCTGCGGGCTGTGGCGTGAAGTATGAGGGTGAGGCTGGTGTTGGCGGTTAGAGGTTCGGCGTTGTTTGGGATTTAGAGGGCACGAAGCTTGTCCCGTGAAGTGGCCTGCGGTGTTGCAGGTAGCACAGTAGAGGGGACGCCGCGACAGGTCGTGTCCCTTGCAGACTGCAGTGAGGCACGCTGCTCCACAGTAGTGGCAACGAGGCTCCTCACTGCAGGTGACGGTGGTGTGGCCGTATTGGCAGCAGCGGCGGCATGGAGTGGTGCGGCTCTTTGCCGTCGCGCATTAGAGGAGCGAGTTCGTTGTCCTGGCCTGTCGGTGGAAGTCTCAATCTAAGTAAACTGTAGGGACCCTGCCCTCTGTACTGTCGTGGCTCCTTGGGTCGGCAGCCCTGTGTCTCCTTCACCTCATCCTTCCTCCCGGGGGCGCCCAGCATGGTAGTCTACGTACCGAGTTCCCTCCGTAATGATATCGCAATAGCGCAAAGAAATACAAAGGCAAGAGGACTATTGGCTGACCCCGGAGTGGGAGTTGTTCGGATTGGGTAGGACTCGAGGGGGCAGTGTGTTTCCGATACCCGTGGGAGATCGGGTACGTCTCCGGACGGGGTTGAGGGAAGTCATTAATATTCCCGCGTGCTGGCCTGCATAGCTAGTAGAAGGTGTGCTAGGTCACCAAACGGTCCCTCCGAGGTATAATCGGTAACCTTCCCCTTTGGTGTTGACGTGTGTAAGTTGCGTATCCACTTCCATCCCGTCTTGTGTCCATAGGACCAGTTGAAGGGGCTTGTTAGTCTCTAGGTCTTGCACTATGGAAAGCCCCATGGAGGCGCGGGCTCCCTTTTGGGAAAGCTCGGTTACTTCCTGGTCGTTAGAGGGGAGGTCAGTCTTCACTTTGTGTGGATTACCCTGATAGATAACCTCGAACTTATATTATATTGGCTCTAGGTAAATCGTTAATGATTGTACTAAAAATTATAAAAATTCAAATGTGAATCACAAAAACTCCTGCCTGATTGCGAAAAACTGAAATGATATTTCAATTCTAGGTGAAAAATACTTCGAGACTTTGGTGTTTTCATTCTCATGAAAGAAAACCGTTTATTTTTGTCGACCAGTGTAAGTTTTAAGGCGTTTAGAGTATATTTCTGCAACATTGCTATGCTGTTACTACGTAACCTTATTAAAGTAAGTTTGTCGTGGTTTCAAACTGGAATTCTGCCCTGCAGACAGGCAGATGCATTAGGAGTCATTTCTCATCTCGAGTCGTCAGAATATGTGCGTCACAGGACAAATGAAGTAGCAATGTGCCACACCAAGATGAAACAGCAGAAAGTCTGGGCTTTCACGTATACACCTTTAGGTCGTGCTTTGGCAGCTTACCTCATGAGAGTGCAGAGATGTTTTACCTTAGAGATGAATAATGAAGCCTCACTAATTTCAAAGCCAGGTTTATGTAAAGCCTGCAACCCAAAGTGGACATGGTGCATAACATTTGTATGTGAGACTTTTAGAAGTTTTGGCACTTAAAAATATGCAATAACATTTGAAAGGACAATAAATGCAACATGTTACACATTCCATGAAGTAAGTTATAAGACTAATTTGTAGAACTTTAGGCACGTAAATTCAAATGTATATAAACAGTTCACTTGAATACTTAAAATATTAGAATATTAACAGTGAAGCAAATATATACAAATATAACTCTTTGTATTTTAGAACTTCACTTATCATTCAACACAAGAAGGACCGGTCCGTCCTGTTGACGGGTGTAGTATTATTTTCTCTTTTTAAATAGTAAACAAATTTGAATGCATACCAGTTTATCTAATATTATTTATACAGTTTACCAGTATATAATTTTACGATAGTCTGAAGAATTACATAGTAAAATGAACATGTTAAGCCAAAAAATTAAATCAAATATATACGATATCCAAATGTAAAATGGACAACTTCCGTTAGAAAACACATGTGTTTCAACATAACATTTTGAATATCACAGTATATAGTAGAAAAAACCCTTATAAACCTGATTTCGCTCATTCAAAGCCACCTGCAGCATCGTAGCACCTAACACACGTGTATACAGCATTGTCTAAACATGGTCCACAAACATACTTACTGCTAAGTTGTATATGAACTGACGTCTGTTTACTTTTTCACTTGTTACTTCCTTAGAGCATTAAGAGCTGTCAAGACCAAAACATTGAAGAAGAAGTGTACGGTCGAGCCATTTGATCGACGACGTCAACGCCGTACTTGGCGTTATTGTAGTACACCACTGATTCGAGTAGCTTTTTAGGATGTTGTTTATTTATAGTAACTGTGTCATGCATTGAACTCAAAAGAAGTATGTCAGAGTTATGTCACCTGACTTATAAAGTACAGTTATGTACAAAGGTGTTGCAGGACATTTTGCTGATTGAGGAATTTCCCTTCTACATTTCTCTCCTGTACCCACAAAGCTTGTACTTTTACGCTTCAAACTTTTTGCAAGGAATTTGGTTGTGGAAAAGTTGTCACATGTAATATTTCTTCCTGCAAAAACAAAGGGCTGTATAAGATGCATTACAACATGCTCTGCAAGAGGAACACCTTGGGGCGCTGATCGTGTTTGCCCAGGTGAGGAAAACCATTCACCAGATACTTTGAATTTGCATCAACTGCAAGCTAAAACTTTATTCCGAATTTATCATATTTATTGCTCATATATAGAATAAAAGAGCATCTAGCCTTGCAAGGAAACAATTGCTCATCTACAGTGATATTTTCACTTAGAATGTAACACTGCAAGGAATTGGCAATAAAAGGATTCCAGACAGGAGTAGCAGCTGCAAAGCGATCTGTACTTAGTCTTTGAGAACGCGTGTCTTTGTTATCAAATTGCATAAACCACAAAATTTCACCGAAATTGCTTCTGCTCTCAATTTGTTCCTGAAAAATGATAGTCCCAGGTATTCTACCATAACAACTTCAGCTCCAACACCTCGTAAATTCATAAGTGTTAGCACGAATTGCGCCTCTTGGGCAATAAAGCTTTCTTACTCATCGACAAAGGGTCTACAGAGTGCCATAAACCAATCAGGAAGGAAAACATCAACAGATGTGGACAGATCCAGAGGCTATTGTTCACACTTCCGTACCCATCAAAATGACAGATGACAGTCATTCTTGTAGGAGTTGTTAATACCAGCTTTAGAAAGGTACAAAATGCTTAATTCTTTGTGGACGTGTTTGTCACAAGTATTTATTAAAATTCGTAAAAGAAGGAAAGTATAGAAAAAACATAAAATATAGCGACTTTTCTCACTAATTCAAAGTATATCCTCTATTTTTCTCATAACATCACTGATTATAATCTAGCCTCGCATATCGAACTTCTCTCTTCAGTTGTTATCCATCTTATTTAATGTTATTATATGTGTTAGTTATTCTGTTATATACTTTGTATTTTATTATATTTCATTTAAATGCGTTCCTAATTGCTTTTGTTTGTTTATATTATAAATTTATCACCTATTGAATATGTTAGACGACAGTAATTCCTCAGTTGTTAATTTATATGTAGTACTTATGTAATTTATCAATGTCTTGTATAGCAATACTGTGGTCAGCCAAATAATAAGTAAAATAAATTAAGCAAGAAATAAGCCTTCTAAAGTAGCGCATCCGCCAAATGACGGGTTTGGTCCTTCTAGTGATAAGAAGTGATGATACTTTTCTTAAATTGTCCGGGATCGCGATTTCATGTAAAACTTAGATGTTAATATTTTCTTGTTAGTACTTGGCCACGCCGTGGCTCAGTGGTTAGATCGCTTGGCTCTCACCAAGGCGGCCCGGGTTCGAACCCAGGCGACCGCAAAGTGAGATTTTTGGTGGACAGCACGGTGCTGGGGAGGGTTTTCTCCGGGACCTCCGGTTTCCCCCGCCATCTCATTCCACCGATGCTCCATCTTCATCTCATGTACCATCAGGGTCACCGCGTCGGTTGCCGTATGTAGTAAAAGCGGGCGTTAAACACTACACATTTTATTTCATTGTTAGTACTACCAACATCTTAAATAAAACAAACTTATAAACAGAAGCGCCTACCGGTATTTCAAAATTCATTTCGCGATGTTTGTTTCTTTAAAATAAATATATTTTCCCAAACCATTACGTCTATCGGGACATTTAATTATTTTAATAATTTAACTTGTGGATTTATTTTATGGTTAAATGAACAAAAATGATCTGCTACGACCGATTTATCAGTTTGACAAAGAGTAGTCACATCGAACATTTATAAGGTTCTTAGTAAAACTGTTTGAGTTTTCTATTTGACATATCATTTACAAAGGCAAGTTTAATGTGTAAATATTATAAAGAGTTAAAAACCGATAGTCATTTATATTCATCCTGTATATTCCGACATTCCTTTTTTATTTTCTCACTGATGCCATTTTATAGCATCAGCGATTGTTAGTAAAACAACAGAATACATTCTGTTCATTGGTCCGGAAAGCTTCCTTATCAAATACGTCGCTCTGATAACGATTTTACGTATCCAGGTAACTGACATAATAACGTTGTTATCTGGAAGTATAAGTCGGCACAAAGGAAAACGACCTTTTTCTCGTTTGTGACGTCGAGATATATTACCTGCCTACACAATATGATAAAAAAAAAGCCTCGGGAACAAATTGTTATTAAAGTGTTACGCTTGACCTCTCAGCGTTAACTTCACCCCGGGGAGAAAGATGCAAATAAAGGAAAAGAGTCAGGTCGATGAATACTCGGAATGATCCATGTCGGGAATTCTTACAAAGCTATAGGTAGGTTTACTGGAAACAGCTGCTCGCTCATAGTTTAAGTAGTTTATGGCACCTTTGACTTATTTTGTTGACAACAATAAGTTAATTATCCTCCTCTATATGAGGTCAGGTCACCCTCACGGACGTATAAGCACTGTCGTCCTGTTTGTCTCTCACCATATGTAATATTCTCCCGGCAAGGTCATTCTCTGCTATATTAACAGTTCAGTGGCGATTCCTGATCTTTCGTATAAAGTTTAGTCATCCATGTATTATGCATTGCTAACTTCTATTATCGTGAGAATCACCTCAGCTGTTACTTCAGAAACTTCCCGAAGGGGTACTGTTCCGAACCCTTCAGCTGCTCTTGTACAGACGCTGCGGACCTCCAGCTCTCGTGGTACAGTAGCGACGATTGTTCTGTGCCGATGACCTTTCTTCGCGCACTGGAGATAGTGTATGCCCAAACGTCACTTGCAACTTCTGCTAGCGCTAGAAAATGTAAGAGGATGCAGCAAGGCCATATTTCACAGACTCCTCTTTACTGAAAAGCATGCCTTAAGATGCGAGGGCTGTTCAATAAAACATGATCATAAATGTTTTACGTTCATAATTTTTCACACTAAAACTTAAGAACAAACACGCCGTAGTAGTTTCATTGTTCGTACTCCTGGTCCCCGCCTGTGAGAACCGAGCAAGTTCAGACATATTCAGTATCGTCTACCGCTGCAATAGAGGTAACACGCGAGGAATAATATGCGGCTTTGAAGTTCTGCTTTCGTCTCAACATATCTTCAGTTGAGACCTATAAAATGTTACAGAAGGCCTATGTAGACTCTGTTCTTTCCTACAGCACCGCTCGAAGGTGGTTTAAAACGTTTAAAGAGAGGAGACAATCTATTTCAAAGGAAGGTGGACCGGGTGCTCCAGTTAGTTCTCTTACGGAAGAAGACATCAATACTGCTGCTGTCATTGTGAGAGAGGATCGACGAATTACGAGGCATGTTTTTTAAGTCAGTACCGTTTTGGAATTAAAAAAAAAACGTGCATAGATATCGCAACAACTTTATCTTTACATGGAAGCCTGTACCTCACTCTAATTTTCTATATAATTTCCGTGAATACTGAGGCGCTTGTCATAACGTCGCACCAGATTTTGAATACCCTGCTTATAAAATTCTGCCGTCTGACGTGTTAACCACTGTATCACAACTTTTGATTTCGTTATCGTCTTGATAACGCTCACGGCCCAGTTGTTTCTTCAAGTGCAGGAATAAACGGTAGTCACTGCACGCCAGATCAGGGCTGTATGGAGAAGGATATAGAGTTTCTCATTGAAAATATTTGGTGAGATCTTTGGTCCAATTAGCCACATGTGGACGGGCATTGTCATGCAGAAAAACGATACACATACTCAACTTACCACGTCTTTTGTTCTGGATTGCACGGCGCAGATTGTTCAATGTCTCACAATAAGGCGCTGCATTGATTGTCTCATTACGAGGCAGAAACTCCACTAGTAATACTCCTTTTCTGTCCCAAAAAACCACTAGCCTGCAGAGCTAGTAGCTGGTGAGCTAGACACTGGCGGCCCTACCAAGGTTATTTGGTAGCTGGTTCATTAAGGACTGGCGCGTATGTGGCGTATCCACATCCGTCCTGTTTGCCGTAAGGCAGACGGGGGGGCAGCTTATAAAACAGGTGCTGTCCTAATGGAAATAACAGATGAGGCCCGGGTTCCCGGTCCTACGGGGCTGGGGCTTATGGGAAGTAGACCTCGGCGAGTATGTCCCAAAAAACTGTGCACATGATTTTCCGGGCAGAAATTGTTTGCTTAAACTTTATTTTTGTGGGTGATGATGAAAGTCGCCATTCCATGGATTGTTGTTTCGATTCTGGTGTGATGTAGGCCACCCATGTTTCGTCACCAGTAATAATTTGGTCTAAAAATCTGCATCTTCATTGTGGTACCGCTCAAGGAAAGTCAATGCACTGCATAAACGCTGGGTTTTATGCAAATCCGTCAACATTTTCGGAATCCAACGCGAAGACAATTTCCGGTACTTCAAGTTCTCGGTCACAATGCGATACGAAACACTACGAGAATATTGAGGAAAATGGTCGCACAATGTAAAACGTCTGTTTTCTCTCACCTTTTCGTCCACTTTCTGCACCAAATTTTCAGTAACGACCGAAGGACGCCCAATCCGTTCTTCATCATGCACATTTGTGCGGCCATCTGTAAATGCTCTCACCCATTTCCTTATCATTCCATCACTCATAATGTTTTGTCCGTAAACTTCACAGATCTCACGATGAATATCGATCGGTTTTACGGCTTTAGCACTAATAAATCGTATAACAGCCCGTCTTTCACAATCGGCGGGATTCACGATTGTCGGAGGAATCTTAAACACTCAGTAGCCAACGCATACAATAAAGAATCAGACTGTAATGGCGTCAGTTCATAGACAAGAGATGTAGGTAACCAGCGCGCATGCGCGGAACGCTAATCAGCGGTGGAATTGCAAAACGGTACTGACTTTAAAAACGTGCCTCGTACTTTAAGATGACTTTCTGAAATACTTAACATTCCATTGGGTGCCACCCACACGTTGGTGACAGAAACATTACCCATGAGACGTGTTTGTGCGCGATGGGTTCCAAGACTGTTGATTCCCGAACAAAAGGACATTCGTATGCAGGTCTGCTTGCAGTTAAAGTTGATGTTGGAGGAAGATCCGTAGTTTCTTTCAACCGTAATCACTGCTGATGAAACTTGGCTATATCATTTTGATCCTGAGAGTAAACAGCAAAGCTCAGTGAGGAAATCTCCTTCATCACCAACCACCAAAGAGCGTCATCTCATTCTTTGATATTCATGGAACGATTTATCAGCACGTTGTACCTGCACAGACATCAGTAACTGGACAATACTACAGGAATATCCTGAAAACATTACAAGTCCATATCAGGCGCAAAAGACCACATTTCCGTGAAGCAGGCTGGATGCTGTACCACGATAATGCGCGGCCACATTTTGACTATGCTCTTGCTCAATATCCGGTAAATATCAACATAAAGTACATCCCTCACCCTCCCTATAGTCCGGATTTAGCCCCATGTGACCTTTTTTGTTCCCTAACTTGAAGAAACGCCTTCATGGGAGAAACAAGCTAGAGAAACTAGCAGGTAAAATAGGTCTTTACATCTCTTTCGAAAAAAAGAGATAATTAGAAACTGCAAATACCCACGTGAAGTCTGTGAACAAACAATTGAAATAGTAAAGAACTCAAATATCTTGTAGAATGGATTAGCTGGAGTACTAAGGAAAGTATAGCAATGGAATTCACAAAAACTAAACTTGAACTAACCTTCCAGCTATCAAAAGATGCTTATAACAAGAAATGGAGATCCAAAATTAAACATTATGAAACAGTGATTAAACCGGAAGTACTGTACGTATCAGAGACAATCAACATGAATGTCAATGGTCAGATAGAGAAATTCGAATTAAAAGAAGGGAAACATTAAGAAAAATCATAGGAACAGATTTGCAAGTTAATAAGATAAAATGTCATCAAGAACGAAACGCTCTACAAGAACCCTCTCTAGCACATCTTCTACTAGCCCTGCTGGCTAGTACGCGGGAATATATGGCTTCCCTCAACCCCGTCCGGAGACGTACCCGATCTCCCACGGGTATCGGGAACAACTATCTCCTCGAGTCCAACCCAATCCGAGCAAGTCCCATCCAGGGAGGGGCTTGGATGTTCGGCCCAAGGTTCCTCTAGTAACGTCAGAGGTTCCACGAGTACTAAGGGTCAGCGGCGCCCGCACCACGGCAGCTGAATTGGAAGGATCCTCTCCCCTTGAAGAAATGGTTAATTTCTATAAATCAACTAAAATAAGAGGAGTTTAATTATGAAGCCTGGGGTTAGTACTGTCAACTAATTATAGGAAGGCACGGCCAGCTAGCAGCTGGGTGGGCGACAGAAGGCATTCAGGCAACACCTACCCATTTATCTTGTAGCGTTCACTGAAGGGGATGTTGAGGAAAGTGTCAGTGGTCGCTGGCAGCCTCTTTCCCCTCTCCCTGACGTCTGGAACTTTCGGGATAATTTTCCGAGCCACGAGGCTTCCAGAAACCGCGATCTTCCTATAAAAAGGGACTGCAGTGGACGAGTCAGTTCAGTTCTTGGTGAGCAGCCGTGAAGAGCACCGCGTTAGCGAACGACCATGGTCGTTAAAACGCATGTCTCTATCGTTCCACCGCGTAGAGTGTTGCGGGTTCGAGTCCCGCCCTGGGCATGGGTGTTTATGTGTATAGTGTATGTGTGTGAAACTACAGAAAAAAGATAATTAAACGGAGACAATAAAAACGGTTAAATAAGGAAAAGAAAAAGATATATATATATATGTTAATAAAAAACGGACTGGAAGACTGTGTATGTATATCAGAGGAGTTGTACGTAATTGTGAGCGTGGAATGGACCTGTGACAGACGAACTGTTCGATTGTAATTGTGTGCGCTAAATAATTCTATGTAATCGGCCAGTGTTCCGGTGGAAATAAACAACATTTTGAATTTGTGCAATTGGACTTTTAATTTCACTAACCCACAAAGTCACAGTACTTACGATAGTAAGTCACCACAAATAGTGTATCTCGTGTAGACCGTTTCAGGACCACGGTGGGTGTGATGCAGGCTTCACTGGCCTCTCTGGGAACTTCCAACTGACCTCTGCAATGTCGTGACTCCTTGTGTTGGAGTACACTCGTTGTTTGTACCTGTTAATTTAGTAACAATCAGAACCTAGTGTGCCATGATTGCTCTATTTCCTACGCTATCTCTTCAACATGATGCATAACTCTCGCACTGGTACTCTTTGCTGCAATTCTGTTCAACGCTGTCTCTAATCTATACAGTTACTTGGAAATATGAAGGTGGGAGAACTGGATTCAGAATGGATGTCACGGCTAAAAATATAACATCAAACATATCCAACATGCATGTAACATATACATTGGTAAACAAATCTGATGTGATTACTAAAATATTGTACTTTGATTTCTGACATTTACATTGTTCACTGTTCTACACAGCGTTACTCATTTTAACCGAACAACGTTCGTCTTGTGTACATGGTAGCTTGATGATGACAAAACACTTCTGTAACTCCCACATATTCCCTATAGTCGGCTATATGAACTCTTCAGTGTTCCGGAATGCACGAAAGTTTGCTGTTTTAACGTTTCATGTATATTACACGACTGTCACACTGGTGATGTACTTCCAATCCATTCCATTGATTGACCGCTGACATGTTTGTGTGGCTGAGTTTGTTCCCGAACTACGTATTTCAGGGATGACCTTCCCGTTGCAAGCTTCGTCAGTTTCTGATCAAATGATATTTCTATAGCCTGTTCATGGTTTTCTTATGTATGGATACGAGTTCTTCTTATGATTTTCGGATAAACTGAGTGTATCTAAACTTAATCGTACACAATTTTTCATTGAATACAACATATTATAGCAGCTGCCACCTATGTACGATAATTGTCACGTGTTCAGCATAAATTTTCTTTAAAAGCGCAGAGTCAGACTGTAAAACCAATGCCATAGCCGGGCTTTGAACACCACGGATCTTCTGGTTTCCGTCCAGCCGCTCTAAACCATTGAGGCTCGCCTCGGTAACCTAGATGGTAGCATGTCGGCCTCACTTTCAAGAGGTCCCGAGTTCGAATCTCGGTCAGGGCCACTTGCTTGGATGAGGTTTTCTCCGGGGTTTTCCATTATACTAAAATACTAATGTCGGGTAACTCTAAGCCCCAAGGACCCTGGAACCATTTCAACATCATCTCGCTAATTTCATTCATCGTCCGATATGACTTAAAAGCTCAAAGGACCTAAGTTAACCCTCCCCCCCAAATAAAACATTGACCTACTATGACCAAGTTGCCAACATGACACTAAATACTCCCAGTGACTCCAGAAATACACGAGTTTTAGTGGGCCATAATAGCTCAATGGTTTAGAGCGGCTGGACAGAGACCAAAAGATCTATGGTTCAAATACCGGCTATGGCATTGAATTTTTCAGTTTGGCTTTGCCCTCCTACACTCGGCTAATGTGAAATTACAATTAATTTCCCTTAATTTTACCTAATAGTGGTCCGAACTATAAAGTCCAGACCTTAAAGTACTTACAGCGTAGTAAGTCGTCATTAAGGTAGTTGTCTCATGTATTTATGAGAACTCCTAGTGGTTTACTATAAAGCCCGGGTCTTAAAGTACTTACAGCATAGTAAGTCGTCATTAAGGTAGTTGTCTCATGTGTTTATGAGAACTGCTAGTGGTTTACTATAAAGCCCGGGCCTTAAAGTACTCACAGCGTAGTAAGTCGTCATTAAGGTAGTTGTCTCATGTATTTATGAGAACTCCTAGTGGTTTACTATAAAGCCCGGGTCTTAAAGTACTTACAGCATAGTAAGTCGTCATTAAGGTAGTTGTCTCATGTGTTTATGAGAACTCCTAGTGGTTTACTATAAAGCCCGGGTCTTAAAGTACTTACAGCATAGTAAGTCGTCATTAAGGTAGCTGTCTCACGTGTTTATGAGAACTCCTAGTGGTTTACTATAAAGCCCGGGTCTTAAAGTACTTACTGCATAGTGAGTCGTCATTAAGGTAGTTGTCTCATGTGTTTATGAGAACTGCTAGTGGTTAACTATAAAGCCCGGGTCTTAAAGTACTTACAGCATAGTAAGTCGTCATTAAGATAGTTGTCTCATGTGTTTATGAGAACTCCTAGTGGTTTACTATAAAGCCCGGGTCTTAAAGTACTTACTGCATAGTAAGTCGTCATTAAGGTAGTTGTCTCATGTGTTTATGAGAACTGCTAGTGGTTAACTATAAAGCCCGGGTCTTAAAGTACTTACAGCATAGTAAGTCGTCATTAAGGTAGTTGTCTCATGTGTTTATGAGAACTCCTAGTGGTTTACTATAAAGCCCGGGTCTTAAAGTACTTACTGCATAGTAAGTCGTCATTAAGGCAGTTGTCTCATGTGTTTATGAGAACTGCTAGTGGTTAACTATAAAGCCCGGGTCTTAAAGTACTTACAGCATAGTAAGTCGTCATTAAGATAGTTGTCTCATGTGTTTATGAGAACTCCTAGTGGTTTACTATAAAGCCCGGGTCTTAAAGTACTTACTGCATAGTAAGTCGTCATTAAGGTAGTTGTCTCATGTGTTTATGAGAACTGCTAGTGGTTAACTATAAAGCCCGGGTCTTAAAGTACTTACAGCATAGTAAGTCGTCATTAAGATAGTTGTCTCACGTGTTTATGAGAACTCCTAGTGGTTTACTATAAAGCCCGGGTCTTAAAGTACTTACTGCATAGTAAGTCGTCATTAAGGTAGTTGTCTCATGTGTTTATGAGAACTCCTAGTGGTTTACTATAAAGCCCAGGTCTTAAAGTACTTACAGCATAGTAAGTCGTCATTAAGGTAGTTGTCTCATGTGTTTATGAGAACTCCTAGTGGTTTACTATAAAGCTCGGGTCTTAAAGTACTTACAGCATAGTAAGTCGTCATTAAGGTAGTTGTCTCATGTGTTTATGAGAACTCCTAGTGGTTAACTATAAAGCCCGGGTCTTAAAGTACTTACAGTATAGTAAGTCGTCATTAAGGTAGTTGTCTCATGTGTTTATGAGAACTCCTAGTGGTTTACTATAAAGCCCGGGTCTTAAAGTACTTACAGCATAGTAAGTCGTCATTAAGGTAGTTGTCTCATGTGTTTATGAGAACTCCTAGTGGTTAACTATAAAGCCCGGGTCTTAAAGTACTTACAGCATAGTAAGTCGTCATTAAGGTAGTTGTCTCACGTGTTTATGAGAACTCCTAGTAGTTTACTATAAAGCCCGTGTCTTAAAGTACTTACAGCATAGTAAGTCGTCATTAAGGTAGTTGTCTCATGTGTTTATGAGAACTCCTAGTGGTTTACTATAAAGCCCGGGTCTTAAAGTACTTACAGCATAGTAAGTCGTCATTAAGGTAGTTGTCTCATGTGTTTATGAGAACTCCTAGTGGTTTACTATAAAGCCCGGGTCTTAAAGTACTTACAGCATAGTAAGTCGTCATTAAGGTAGTTGTCTCATGTGTTTATGAGAACTCCTATTGGTTTACTATAAAGCCCGGGCCTTAAAGTACTTACAGCATAGTAAGTCGTCATTAAGGTAGTTGTCTCATGTGTTTATGAGAACTCCTAGTGGTTTACTATAAAGTCCGGGCCTTAAAGTACTTACAGCATAGTAAGTCGTCATTAAGGTAGCTGTCTCATGTGTTTATGAGAACTCCTAGTGGTTTACTATAAAGTCCGGGCCTTAAAGTACTTACAGCATAGTAAGTCGTCATTAAGGTAGTTGTCTCATGTGTTTATGAGAACTCCTATTGGTTTACTATAAAGCCCGGGCCTTAAAGTACTTACAGCATAGTAAGTCGTCATTAAGGTAGTTGTCTCATGTGTTTATGAGAACTCCTAGTGGTTTACTATAAAGTCCGGGCCTTAAAGTACTTACAGCATAGTAAGTCGTCATTAAGGTAGTTGTCTCATGTGTTTATGAGAACTCCTAGTGGTTAACTATAAAGCCCGGGCCTTAAAGTACTTACAGCATAGTAAGTCGTCATTAAGGTAGTTGTCTCATGTGTTTATGAGAACTCCTAGTGGTTTACTATAAAGTCCGGGTCTTAAAGTACTTACAGCATAGTAAGTCGTCATTAAGGTAGCTGTCTCATGTGTTTATGAGAACTCCTAGTGGTTTACTATAAAGTCCGGGCCTTAAAGTACTTACAGCATAGTAAGTCGTCATTAAGGTAGTTGTCTCATGTGTTTATGAGAACTCCTAGTGGTTAACTATAAAGCCCGGATCTTAAAGTACTTACAGCATAGTAAGTCGTCATTAAAGTAGTTGGAAAAAACATCACTAGCCATCTCTTATCCTTCCCTCTGCCGTCTGAAACCTTCGGGGAGATTCACTGAACCGCGAGACTTCCAGAAATAGCGATATTGATATAAAAAGGGGCTGCAGTTGGCGAGTCAGTTCAGTTCATGGCGGGCAGCCGTGAGGAGCGCCGAGTGAGTGAACGAACCGGAAGACTGTGTACGTGCATCAGAGGAGTTGTACGTAATTGGGAGTGTAGAGTGGACCTGTGAGAGACGAACTGACGAATTGTAATTGTGTTCGCTACGTAATTCTGTGTAATCGGCAAGTGTTCAACTGTAATTCGGTGGAAATAAAGAACATTTTGAGTTTGTGCAATTGGACTTTTAATTTTACGAACCCACAAAGTCAAATTATACACTGCAAAAGGTTGCTTCTCGCATTGGTCACTAGTTTGATGTAGCTTATTCTTACGTTGTAAATTTTGCAGCAGTGTGGCCTATCCTCAGAGTAGAGCAAGAAATCCGTCAAAGTGTTTATATAGTTAAGTCATATCGGACGATGAATGGAATGAATGAAATGATGTTCAAATGAGTCCGGGGTCCTTAGAGATTAGAGTTACCCGACATTTGTCTTTCAAGATAAGGGAAATCCCCGGAAAAACCTTATCCACGTAACTCACCCTGACCGAGATTCGAACTCGGGACCTCTTGAGCGTAACGCAGACATGCTACCACCACGCTACCAAGGCGGGCTCAAAGGGTATGCGTGGATATGTATGGGTGTAAAGTGAATGTGAGGATCTACTCCCATTAGTCCTGGCCCCGTAGGACCTGAACCCGGGACTCTCCGGTCTATTTACCGTAGGACAGTACCTATTTTATAAACTACCCCCCCCCCCCCCGCCAGCACACGGCAGACAGGACGGAAGTGGATACGCCACTTACGCTCCAATCCATAGTGGACCGGCTACCAGATAACCTTTGTAGGGCCGCCAGTGTCTAGCTCACCAGCTACTAGCTCTGCAGGCTAGTTCCCGGGACTTATGAGGCAACCCTCTACCTCCTCCGGGCAACCGATGACCTGGCCAGAGATACCCAATTGCCCGTGGGTGACGGGAACACACTGCCCCCTCGAGTCCAACCCAATCCGAACAACTCCCAGAGGGAGGGGCTCGGCATGTTCGGCCCGAGGTTCCTCTAGTAACGTCAGAGGTACCACGAGCGCTAGGGGTCCGCAGCGCACGCACTTTGGCAGCTGTAAGGGACGCATAACTTCCCCTACGGGGATGTATGGGAGTAGGGATGGTTCTAATTATACTGGAATGCAAGTTTCAGATTGGTTTAGTGACTGTTTCTGTTTATCATCATATCGACCTCCAAGTTGCCGACCAAGGGTTACCTATATATTACTCTTCAGGGTTACCGTATATACAGTGCTTATTACATTCACGTAGGAACAGATAGCCACCTTTACTTCTCGGTTCTGATCTGCCTTCAACCGAACACCCAACCAGTTGACTTTCTTAATGGACCGCAGTCCACACACAGCTGCGTTCCTCACTGCAGCTGTGTGTGACTTTCACCTCTCGAAGTCTATCTTTGTATACACCAAAATTCCTTTTGTGACTATTTTGTCCATTGTGATTATTAGTCTTGGTCATATCATAATTAAGGGTCCGAACAATGCCAGGGGTCAAGTGTTATACACCTAGAATACGTGGTATGAACCCTCTGTCTCCTAGCACTTTATTAACTACTCACCCCAATTGCTCGCGTTTAAACAAATATGCATGTTACTTTGAAATCCAACCATTCTTTATTCATTACATCCCTTAATGTATACAATCCTTTCACAGCATTTTAACATACACCTGTTAATATAGCTATTTGTGACAAAGCAATGCTGTACAGGACGTCCTATGATATAGTTAATACTTAACAAATCCTTCGGGATAGTTCTCGTTGACAATGTATATTTTGTTGAAATGGTAACGTCGTTCTTCAGGTAAACGTAAGTCTATAGGGATCGTTACCAGGGAAAGCTATGTACACTGTATGTGCTAACCAAATAAGGAAGGAGAAGACGAGATAACGGCAAACAGTGCACATTCGAGTCTAATAATGCTTCAAATGTGATATTAGAGAACATTTATAGCGATTCAGCTCTCCAAAGACACTGCATTTGTCAAGAATTCCCTGAATAGGAAATTGTCAAGCGTTCCATTGTTCTAAACCAGTATGTGAAAATAAATGTCTATCATCATTCTTATACATAAAATATGAAGGATAAAGATTATAAAACAGGAATTAATGTATTTATATAAACAGAGAAAATGTATTCATACGAGAGCTGTCAAAAAAGACTGATCATAACTTTTTACGGTCATAATTTTGCGCACTAAAATTCAATCCTACTATATCCTGTTAGCTTAATGTGAAACAAACACGCCGTAGTAGTTTCATTGTTGGTACTTCTGGTTCCCGCCTCTGCGAACCAGACAAGTTTAAGCATGTTCAGTATCGCCTAACGCTGCAATGGAGGTATCGCGTGAGGAAGAATATGCGGCTTTGAAATTCTGCTTTCGTCTCAACAAATCTTCAGTTGGACCCTATACAAAGTTACAGGGGGCCTATGGAGAGTCTGCTCTTCCCTACAGCACAGCTACAGGAAGGTGGACCCGGTATTCCAGTTACTGCTCTTACGGAAGAAAACATCAACACTGCTGCTGCCATTGTGACAGAGGAACGACGTATTACCTTAATATCACCTCCTGAAATACTGACCATTTCATTAAGTGCCATCCACACGTTGGTGACAGAAACATTACACATGAGACGTGTTTGTGCGCGATGGTTTCCAAGACTGTTGATCCCTGAACAAAAGAACATTCGCATACAGGTCTACATGCAGTTAAAGTTTATGTTAGATGAACATCTGCAGTTTCTTTCAAACCAAATCACTGCTGACAGCAAAGCTCAGCTTGGAAATCTTCATCACCAACCCCCAAAAGGCAAAAGTGGTTGCTTCTTCTGGGAAAGCTATGGTAATCTCATTCTTTGATATTCATGGAATGGTTTATTAGCATGGTGTAGCTGCACACACATCAGTAAGTGGACAATACTACAGTGATGTCCTGAAAACATTGCAAGTCCATATCAGGCGCAAAAGACCTCATTTCCGTGAAACAGGCTGGATGCTGCACCACGATAATGCGCGGCCACATATTGCCAATTTTGTTACTTCATATCTTGCAAAAATCAAAGTGAAATGCATCCCTCACCCTCCGTATAGTCCGGATTTAGCCCCATGTGACTTTTTGCTATTACCTAACTTGAAGAAACACCTTCGTGAGAGGCATTATCCATCATCAGAAGCAGTGGTGAAGGCTGCGGAGGTGATTTTGAAGGATATCTCAAAAATGGTTTCCAGCATGTCTTTGAAGACTGGCAGAAACGCTGGGACAAGTGCATCGCATTCAGTGAAGACTATTTTGAGAAGGAATAAAATTATGACCAATCTTTATTGAACAGCCCTCGCAGTTTACTTTAAAGTAGCTGCATTTATCATAAGCTATTTCTCAGATGTTTCCTCTTTCTTGCATCTGCAATGAAATGACTGAGGAAGGTAGTTCTGTAAATTTTTGCTTGTATTAGAATAAAGTAATTGAAAATTTACCGTATTATATTTATTAGCTGTACAAAGATCATCCAAGCAAACACGTTACCCTTAAAACGGGCATGTTCTCTCTGGTATTATTGATAATTTTGTTATACGGTGCAATCTCTTGGGTTAAAAATGATTTAATTAATAATGTAATAATTTTTTTCCACTGGTTGCCTTTTATATGTTGAAAATGAATTCTTGAAATGATTCCACAATTTATGAAATATTTGTTTGTAAAATAAGTATGAATGTCATGCAGCTCGATGACAGTTACAAAACTAGTAATGTTTACATACTGAGAAGCAATTTCTCGTTTCATTATGAGTAATGCACCATATAAACCATTTGCCCGTAATGAGGTGTAATGAGATTCATCATAATTATGTGATATCAAACATCTGTTTGAATTAAATGATTAGTTACTACGGATATCCTAGCTCTGCCTGTGAAGTGGTAAATTAGCATGGCATGTTCAAACGTTACAGAGTAGTTCAAAACAAATGAGTAATGGTATGGACATTACTGCGGCACATTTTTCCAGGACATGACTCAACTTGAGCTGGTGCTACTGTGTACATTCACTTGTTGACAAAGTAATGCATATAAACGTTGGACGGTACGCTATTTGTACTGGAATAAAAAGAAAAATGGTAGTGTTTTACAGTTTTAAATGTTTAATGTTGTGTTCATGTTGGGTTTAGAAACGTCATCTGGCCTGCGCAATACAGGGTGTATATAAATGAATATCGGAATGTATATAAATGTTATATTTATTACAATAAACTTACATATTATGAAGAGTTTAAAACCCCGATATTAATTTATATACACCCTGTATATTGTTTAACGATGTATAAAAAATAACGCTGGATGACCAAGAAAGTTTAACGTCACCTCTGTTGTGTGAGAGTATAATGTCATAAATATTGTTAATTGATTTTATAATAAAAGTAAGTCTTTTGTATGGATAGACACAACGTGGAATATTCAATACCATGGTCGGGATGTGAACCACGGACCTCCTGATTTTCGTTCAGTCGCTCTAACCCATTGAGCTACCATGGCCAACGTGCCGTCTCGGTTACGAGAGCCCTTAGTGGTTTACCGGGAATATATGAGTCAACTGGAGAATTTAATGTCAGGACGGCATGTGGCCATGGTAGCTCAATGGGTAAGAGCGACTGGATGGAAACCAGGAGATCCGTAGTTCAAATCCCGGCCATGGCATTGTATTGTTCCTGTTGAATCTATACGAAACCTTAACCTATGTACGGCTAGCGTGAAGAAATGATTAACTTCCACCAATTAACTAAAATAAAAGTAAGTCTTGTATATTTGCACTTTTATGTCTATATTAAGCAGGATGACTCAAGCCGTAACGTTTCTGGTCCACTTTCCGGAATTCCTGGGTAAGGTTCCTGGCCAGCATTCTTGACCTAGAGCTTTTATCTGGTGTTTCCCTAGATCATTAATTTGGAAAGGCTCCTTATTTTCAAATATTTCCTCTACTTCGTTTCAGCTCACTTCTAATTTTGCTTCACCCTTCATTATCTTCATTCTCTCAGGGTCAAACTGCGTTATAACTACTCCGGCAGTGGTACGACATGTTGGCGCCATCTCTACCCGAAAGTCCGTAGACTCCGGCCTCATTTGGTCCGGGAGCGATGAAAGACTCCGGGGTTCTTTCCTTGCTGCAATATATTGAGTCTAAAAACCGACAACAACGTCAAGACAGGTGGAAGTGGAAACGCCACTTATGCGCGCCAATCCCGCAGGGAAGACTACCAAACAACCTCGGTGGAGCAGCCTGGTGATCCAGCACACCTTCTACTAGCTCTGTATGCTGGTACCCGAGACTCTTTAGGCAACTATCTGCCCCCTCCAGGAGGCCGAAGTCTGGCCGGAGGTACCCGATCTGCCGCGGTGTCGGGAACACACTACCCTCACGAGTTCAACCCAATCCGAACAACTCCCATTCAGGGAGGGGCTTGAATGTTCGGCCCGAGTTCCTCTAGTAACGTCAGAGGTAAAGTCAGTCGACTCAACGCGTGTGCAGCTCGGACTGAAAGGAAACTGACACCACCGCCCACTAATGACTGTTATAAATCTATTTCCACGCTTCAGAAATGAAACACTGTCGTTGAGGACCAATACCAACCCTGATTTTCTTGAAATGACAGTCGAATGTTTACTCCAAGTGTAGTCTCAGTTGCCAAAGTTCCAACTTCTATTTGATCTGTTTCATTACGTGCAGAAATTCGTTGTGTGTCACAATGTGGAGACCGTGGGAGGGAAATGCAGTGGTAAATGCAAATGAAGTAGTAGATAACTTTCAGCCAAGTGAAAAAAATCAAAGTAATGGCAATAGTGTGAGTGAATTAGGAAGTGTTGCTGGGCCGAGTTATGTTACTGGAGAAGCCTCAAAAACAAATTTATAGCGGAATTCTTTCTAAGTAAATTCGAGCGTTTGTTTTGAACACATATAAATATGTGCTGAAAAATAATCTTGGTAAGGGGTCATACAATAAAACTGATAAATTCTGGGTACTCACAGAAATACAGTAAGAAATATTGTGACGAAAGGAATACCAAAGACCTTTATCAAGTGTGAAAACAAAAGGAAACATTTTTCTAAAGTAGATAATTTCACATGCGACTTAATTCGTCGAGAAATTGATAGATTCTATGCAAATGGGAGAGCGCCCACCTTAGACGAATTGGTTGCACATTTTTAAGAAACTTGTGATTTTCCTTATGGTCACTGCACTTTGGGCGGTCTCCTAAAGGAGCTGGGTTTCAAATACTGCACTTTGAATAAGTTAAGGGTTATTATGGAATCCAGTAGAGTTGTAATATATATCCAAAACTAAGGAAGTTTTTTAGTACTGGATATAAGAAAATTTATTTAGACGAAACCTCGTACGATATCCTTGACGTATCGAGAAGCGTGGCGACCTTGTAGAACGGACTGGGAGAAGGAGGGCCGGGGTTGTAAAACGATTATAAGGGTTCGACAAAGGAGTCGGCCGAGGTGCACACGAGTTAACTAAACAGACTTTACCACGAGTGGTAAGGGTCCGCAGCGCCCGCACCACGGCAGCGGAAGTGTACGTGTCCCCTCTCCTACAGGGAAAGGCTGGATTCTCACGGTGGGAAATCCGCACTGCGACGAGTCTTGTCTATTATGCCTATTGCTCAAATGGGGCATCCCCGGAAGCAAGGATGAGGTGAGAAAAGACAGAGGGTGTGCGATCCTAGGAGTCACGTCACTGCAGGAATCGAGGTTATTTCCAGACATCGGATCACGTACAGCTTAGCAATCAATGTACACACACAGATACTATACGAGGTCAAGCGAGACATCAACAAACATTCGTGTCAACAAATATACGTATGCGCTGTGTGTGTACACTCCGGTAAGGATACAACATTCCATCCTCCTCATTTCTTTCGATGCGGGAACTGCAGTGAACAACCATGTTCATTAGTAAATTGTCAAATGTGAATTTTCTACGCCTCTCACTGAAACAACATAAAAATATTGTGAGAGAGTTCGTTCAATGTCACATGTCGTTAATGCTGCATATGATTTGTACAAATCATTTTCATATGTTTGTCCATGACTTAGTTTATCTCTTATATTACGCAGCACTGAAAATCCAGTATTTTTGTGTTGAATACTGGACAGCTTATTTTGTGCCCGTTTGGTAGCTGGTGCATTCTCTATATTGTTAATTTTTACAGACACCTCCTTGACTGCTTTTAGACAGCACGAAAGTACATTTTTCAAGCTGTTTAATGATTTTTGATAATATCAAAAACTTTTGATGTATAAAATGGAGATTATCCAATAATACTGGGAAACAGAGGCAAAAGACCACATTTCCGAGAAGTGGGCCGGATGCTGCATCACGATAATGCACAGCCGCATTATCTTGCAAAAATCAACGTGAGGTGCATCCTTCACCCTCCCTATAGTCCAGATTTAGCCCCATGTGACTTTTTTCTATTCCCTAACTTGAAGAAACGCCTTCGTGGGAGGTATTATCCATCATCAGAAGCAGTGGTGAAGGCTGCGGAGGTGATTTTGAAGGATCTCTCAACAAATGGTTTCCAGCATGTCTCTGAAGACTGGCAGAAACATTGGGACAAGTGCATCGCATTCAGGGGAGACTATTTTAAGAAGGACCATCAAAATTATGAGGACGGGTAAAGGTATGTTGTCAAACAAAGTTGTGATCATTCTTTACTGTACAGCCCTCATATTTAACAATGTACAGCTCCATATATAGCGAAGTGACTATGTGGATTCATATTTTATTTTACGCACCTCGTATTTTTTGCCTGTCGCGCACCTATGTGTTTAAATTGCTGTTTCATTAAGGCAGAATTCCATAAAGCCGTGTTACATAGAGGGCAAGCTGTTAAACCACCACTGTTAGTAACTCTCGCGCACACTTGCTGCTTTGTCATATTTACCCCAGGTTTTTAATCTCTTTTTTCCACCCCACACAATATCAGCCATACACACAACCTATACTAGGGGACAGTGACGAGCTGTCCATGTGACCTGGAGCTGTTGTTTATTAATCACCCCTTAGTCCGATGCTACACAGTGCACGATCAGCTGATAATAAATGAACGAAATGAAATTTGGGGAAGAAAGTTGGGATATAAACTTGGCAATGTTTAGTTTATTTTCTCGTTTATTCGCTGTTATTTTCTACAAAACAAGGATCGCATTGCTTAATAGCAAAGCAATGTAGGTTCCATCTTTTAATTGTTGTAAATGAACGCTTGCACTTGTCACATTTTCACATTAATTACAATCTCATAATTTGGGCTTTGATTTACATAATTGCTGCTTCGTAATTGAGAAAGACGTTGAGATATGAACTCACAATTCTTTGAATTGATTGACGAGTTTCGCGGCTTCACCCAAGCCCTCTCTGTTGATTTGTTGGGACTTGCATCCAACATAAAGTGAAGTGCCTCAATGGTTTAGGAAGTACGGACATTAGCGGGGAGGGGGGGGGGTATTTCCCTCTAACAAAGAATCAAATTCAATTTGCCAGAAAAAAGCAGTAGACTATCTGTTTTCAAGAGACCTATCAATACAGCGTTTAGCATTTACTGAAGCCAACCGTCCTTTATCCATCGTTGCACAAATTGGTGCGCTTGCGTGCAGCTGTGCCAATTAATAGCTCGCGATGCCATCTATAGAATTTTTCATAAACCTCTGCTTATATACACACGCGAGCACATACATACTCGCACACAACCATTATGATTCAGTAAATGAATGGATTTGTAAAACTTAAAGTTTTAGTTTTATTTAGTTCATCAGTAATTTGTCGCATTTGTGCACGTACTTTGGAACCGAAGAACCTTTTCTTTTGTTGGACATTAATTGCTCTTTCACACTGGCCGTTTGTAGGCTAAATTGTGGAAACGTAGACTCAGAATGAAAAATTCAATGCCATAGCCGGGATTTGAACCTCGGATCTTCTGGTTTCCGTCCAGCCGCTCTACCACTGAGCTACTATGGTCAACGTGCCGACATGACATTAAATTCTCCAACTGACTCGTATTTTCCCGGTAAACCACTTAGGAGTTCTCATAAACACATGAGAAAACTACCTTAATGACGACTTACTATGCTGTAAGTACTTTAAGGCCGAGCTTTATAGTTAACCACTAGGAGTTCTCATAAACACATGAGACAACTACCTTAATGACGACTTACTACGCTGTAAGTACTTTAAGACCCGGACTTTATAGTAAACCACTAGGAGTTCTCATAAACACATGAGACAACAACCTTAATGGCGACTTACTATACTGTAAGTACTTTAAGGCCCGGGCTTTATAGTAAACCACTAGGAGTTCTCATAAACACATGAGACAACTACCTTAATGACGACTTACTATGCTGTAAGTACTTTAAGGCCCGGGCTTTATAGTAAACCACTAGGAGTTCTCATAAACACATGAGACAACTACCTTAATGGCGACTTGCTATGCTGTAAGTACTTTAAGACCCAGGCTTTGTAGTAAACCACTAGGAGTTCTCATAAACACATGAGACAACTACCTTAATGACGACTTACTATGCTGTAAGTACTATAAGACCCGGGCTTTGTAGTAAACCACTAGGAGTTCTTATAAACACATGAGACAAATACCTTAATGACGACTTACTATGCTGTAAGTACTTTAAGGCCCGCGCTTTATAGTAAACCACTAGGAGTTCTCATAAACACATGAGACAACTACCTTAAAGGCGACTTACTATGCTGTAAGTACTTTAAGGCCCGGGCTTTATAGTAAACCACTAGGAGTTCTCATAAACACATAAGACAACTACCTTAATGGCGACTTACTATGCTGTAAGTACTTTAAGACCCGGGCTTTATAGTAAACCACTAGGAGTTCTCATAAACACATGAGACAACTACCTTAATGGCGACTTACTATGCTGTAAGTACTTTAAGGCCCGGGCTTTATAGTAAACCACTAGGAGTTCTCATAAACACATAAGACAACTACCTTAATGGCGACTTACTATGCTGTAAGTACTTTAAGACCCGGGCTTTATAGTAAACCACTAGGAGTTCTCATGAACACATGAGACAACTACCTTAATGGCGACTTACTATGCTGTAAGTACTTTAAGGCCCGGGCTTTATAGTAAACCACTAGGAGTTCTCATAAACACATGAGACAACTACCTTAATGGCGACTTACTATGCTGTAAGTACTTTAAGGCCCGGGCTTTATAGTAAACCACTAGGAGTTCTCATAAACACATGAGACAACTACCTTAATGACGACTTACTATGCTGTAAGTACTTTGAGACCCGGGCTTTATAGTAAACCACTAGGAGTTCTCATAAACACATGAGGCAGCGATCTTAATGACGACTTACTATGCTGTAAGTACTTTAAGGCCCGGGCTTTATAGTAAACCACTAGGAGTTCTCATAAACACATGAGACAACTACCTTAATGACGACTTACTATGCTGTAAGTACTTTAAGACCCGGGCTTTATAGTAAACCACTAGGAGTTCTCATAAACACATGAGACAACTACCTTAATGACGACTTACTATGCTGTAAGTACTTTAAGACCCGGGCTTTATAGTAAACCACTAGGAGTTCTCATAAACACATGAGACAACTACCTTAATGACGACTTACTATGCTGTAAGTACGTTAAGACCCGGGCTTTATAGTAAACCACTAGGAGTTCTCATAAACACATGAGACAACTACCTTAATGGCGACTTACTATGCTGTAAGTACTTTAAGGCCCGGGCTTTATAGTAAACCACTAGGAGTTCTCATAAACACATGAGACAACTACCTTAATGACGACTTACTATGCTGTAAGTACTTTAAGACCCGGGCTTTATAGTAAACCACTTGGAGTTCTCATAAACACATGAGACAACTACCTTAATGACGACTTACTATACTGTAAGTACTTTAAGACCCGGGCTTTATAGTAAACCACTAGGAGTTCTCATAAACACATGAGATAACTACCTTAATGACGACTTACTATGCTGTAAGTACTTTAAGACCCGGGTTTTATAGTAAACCACTAGGAGTTCTCATAAACACATGAAACAACTACCTTAATGACGACTTACTATGCTGTAAGTACTTTAAGGCCCGGGCTTTATAGTAAACCACTAGGAGTTCTCATAAACACATGAAACAACTATCTTAATGACGACTTACTATGCTGTAAGTACTTTAAGGCCCGGGCTTTATAGTAAACCACTAGGAGTTCTCATAAACACATGAAACAACTACCTTAATGACGACTTACTTAGCTGTAAGTTCGTTAAGACCCGGGCTTTATAGTAAACCACTAGGAGTTCTCATAAACACATGAAACAACTATCTTAATGACGACTTACTATGCTGTAAGTACTTTAAGGCCCGGGCTTTATAGTAAACCTCTAGGAGTTCTCATAAACACATGAAACAACTACCTTAATGACGACTTACTAAGCTGTAAGTACTTTAAGGCCCGGGCTTTATAGTTCGGACCCCTATTAGGTCAATTAATGGAAATTAATTTCCAATATTTCCATTTATTTCCATTATTCCATTATTTCCAAATTTCCATTTCCCGGCTATGGCATTGAATTTTTCATTCTGACTCTAGGTTTCCACAATTTAGCCTACGCACGGCCAGTGTGAAAGAAAAATTAATTTCCATTAATTGTCCTAATAGTGGTTAACTATAAAGCCCGGGCCTTAAAGTACTTACATGTTGTAAGTCGTCATTAATGTAGTTGTCTCACGTGTTTATGGGAACGCCTAAGTGGTTTACCGGGAAAATACGAGTCAGTTGGAGAATTTAATGTCATATCGGCACGTTGGCCACAGTAGCTCAGTGGTAGAGCGGCTGGACGGAAACCAGAAAATCCGCTGTTCATATCCCGGCTATGGCTATGCATTTTTCATTCTGGCTCTACGTTTCCAGTCTTTTGTTGTTGTTTTAATTTGCGTCCTGTATTGTTATCATATCGGTCGTTGAACCAGTTGGGTGTAAGGATGCTCAAATGAGTCCAGAGTCCATAGAGGTTAGAGTTACTGACATTCGTCTTGAAGGATAAGGTAATACCCGGGAAAAACTCTTATCCTCGTGACTCACCCTGACCCAGATTCAAACCCGGGACTTCTTGAATATGAGGCAGACACGCTACCAAGTACACTACCGAGGCGGGAAGAAGAACTTAATAAAACAGATCGAATCCTGGGATTGTCCTGAAAAGTTTGTACATTATTAGCATGAGGGCGTATAGTTGCGGTGACAGGTAGAAGGAATTGCCATATGCCGTGTTCGATGTTCGTTTGTCAGCAAAATGTCCTGGCTACATCAATACTGCCACCTTCGTTGTTCCTATATTTCGTAATATTATTATCTGCCAATAATTTAAAATATTGAATGGGCAGTATTAATGAATACTGAATATCTCTTACACATCCCTCTCAATTACAGGTTTATATTTCGACATGTAGTTTAATCTAAAATAAGTCATTGATGACAAACTAAGCTGCACACGTGCTTTTCAAAGTTAGTAAATACACCAATTAGCAAGTCTAGTACTGGTGCGTCTAGAAGTAACTGTGAAACTACTCTTAAGAGCTCACTTTCTCTTCGGGCAAACAGCCAGGTGATAAGACGATTAGATATTAACATTTTGAAAGTGTACATGACTCCCATCATCAGGATATTTATAAAATGTTATAACCTCAAATGAAATACTAGATATAACACAAATATAAACAAGGACAAAACACTATCAAAATTGGCATTACGGAACAAAAGGCTGTTTTCAGTAAATTAAATGCCAGGTCAGGAGATGGCGTGAGTAGAGAAAATTGTGTCACAGGAACGTAACTACTTAACTTTATTATCAACCTGTATCAATCTTTGCTTCTTAATTCGACGGATTTCCATTTTAAGGCCGATTTGCAAGAGGAACTGAACTGAAATCCAGCATCACGATGAAGCGTGCTCCTTTCAGAAAAAATAGTCAAAGCCTCCTTAACTCTCCGCTTCCAGTAACTGTTGCATTTTGCCAAGATGGTGATCTCCCGCATATTGGCTCTATGGTCGTTATCAAAATAATGTTCTGCCAGTCCACACTTTTCAGGTTGCATTAAGGCTTCATGTCTTATTTAACTCATAAGATTTCACAGAAGCAATTAAATACATATTCGAAAGTACAAATTTGCACAGGCTTGTAACATGAGTGCTCATTCTGTGACGAACATTGTCAAACAAGGCAAACATATCACCAAATTAAAAGTTCCCATATTTAGGTCTCCTTGGAAACAACCAGCAGCTAAAAACGTGCTACCAACTTAGACAATTTTCGGAAGTGTGTTTTAAATATAACACTTTATGATTTATATGACAAGGGTGAATATCTAACTGCGAGAGTGATCAATTTAATGAGGGAGACGGTAGAACATAGTGTAATCTTCTAATTAAGAGATTTTAAAATTCCTTCGGTTCAAATATAGGAGAACCAATGATGGTCAGAAATTTCAACTTGAAAGAAGCGACTTCTTGATGCAAGATTAATGTTTCTGCACATAAGAAATGCAGGTGGTTCATGGTGTAAAGATGCTTCCAAAATATACATTCGCATCTTCAGTACTCATTAAGAACTTTAATGAAACAAAAGTTGGCAAAGTACATTACAGGCAGTATACAAATATGGCATCACTGAAGTACAGAGTAGGTATACATAAATCGTTGAAATATCACTATTTTGTTTCATTGTAGCATACTCCATTCTTTCGTCTAAAACATTTAATTTTTGTCACATTGTTTTGCGTGCCTATTAACATTCGCTGCGCAAGTGAGTTGTTCTCTGGTAAACAAAAAATTTAAGGCTCAGATTACATATATGTTTTACACATGTGCGGAAATACCAGGTACGTCCAGAAAGTAACTTCTGTTTGGTAATAAAATTAAATGGTGTACAGATACAGAAGTTATTTATTTAACAAAATTCTACAACTCTTAAACTACTTTTGCACATAACTGCCGAAATTTTGCAGACATTTGTCATAGCGAGGCACAAGCTTATGTATGCCTTCTTCATAGAAGTTTGCCGCCTGTGTCTTCAACCATTTGAAAACATTTCCTTTCAGTTCTTCGTCATTGTTGAAGTGTTGAACGCCTAGGAAGGATTACAGATCCAAAAGAGTAGAAAGTCACTAGGAGCGAAGTCAGAGCTGTACGGGGGTTGGTAAAACACGTTCCTGCAAAATCCCTGTAGCATGTTTTTCGTCGCATTTGCAATGTGTGGTCGTGCGTTGTCATGAAGAAACACAACACCTTTTGACATCGCAAATTTGCCGATAAATTTCAATTGGTTTCACTTTCCTAGCACTCAGGAAAAGAATCACAAATCTGATTTCACAAGCGGCGGGATTTTCAATCAACACTGGCATTGTAAACAAGCACCACAAAGCGTACGTGACTGACAGCGATCTCACAATGGCGCACATTTCTTCTCCTTGATACAGAGCGTCTACTGCGCATGTGCTGAACTGCGACCGCAGCGCTGTAGCGGAGATAAATTGAAACAGAACTTATTTTCTGGACGGTCCTTGTATTAAGCGAAATTCTCTGACAACCTTGGTCTGTTTATCTCAGATCACTTTCTACGCAGGTTCAATGAGACAAAGACAAATATATAGAATGTTCCAAAACGACACCACACGAAGTTAGAAGTAGATTCTCAGCTACCATGTGACAAATATAGCTTTTACGGCTAATATAACCGCATGAAGATGTTCTAGAATGAGTGTGGATTAGCTAGAGACACGAGCAACAACGCGTACTTCACGCTATCAGAGTTCGGAGATGTCACACGCCATGCCACGTGCTGTAAGGCAAGGTATGCTTTGGCTAATGGGTATAGTAACTTATTCTTTAGAATTTCATAAAATTGAAAATTTCCAGGTGAATTCTGAACTTATTTATTATTTTGTAGTAATAATTGCATTATTTCCTAATAAAGTTAATCTTAAAATGCGGTTATTTGAACCTTATTTTCATTATTTGTATGTGACAGTTATTAATTTATTATGAAAGAAATTGTTAATTTTTGTTAGGTCATAATTTTACATTTTATGTGCCTTTTTATATTTTAAGGGCATTTGATAGATCGTTTTTTTTTTTTTTTTTTTAGCTTTTAGGTCAAGAACTTCCGGGCCCTAGCTATCATTAAACTAGAACCAGCGCAAGTATTTTGTCATAACAGTAGCAACCAATATTAAAGGATACGAAAAGGATATTATTTATGTAAATGGAAACACCTTTGATATTTATGGTTGTCCAGTTGCTGTAATGAAAGGGAATTGTGGGGTTTATTACCATCACATAAATTCCCTATGCTGGACGTATTTGGCGAAAATAACAAATGAAAGCAGAAAGGTGAAACAAAAGTTATAATCGTAATCGAGTAAACTGCAAAGTATAATGTTTATAGCCATTGGGATGTTTATGTTCCCTAACGAAGGAAAATAAGAAAAATTGTCTTTATAATTACTGCAGAGCTGCATATTTCGTGACAGCCCTACGTTTATTACTATAGCATTAACGTATACCTTGTCACCCAGTAAAATATCAAATGATATAGATTCCTTCAATGGTAGTTTATACTACACTCTTTTGTTTCGTAACTCAGCAACATAAGCGCATTGTATCATACCTACATTTACCGTGGAAGACATGAATCATAGGCCTGCAGCGTGTATACAAATGAATATCGGGATTTTACCCCTTTATAATATATTTTCCTACATTAAACATATAGTTATACATGAAAAAGCAACTCAAACAGTCTTGTTTGTTGGCACTAGTGCGCATGTGCGTGCAATGTTTCTGCCACAATCTGCTAGAGAGCGGTAGTAGCAAAGATACCGACTAGTAAACGGAGAGCGTTTTGTGTTTTGCAGTTTGCAAAGAACGAATCTGTAGTTACTGTACAACGTGCGTTCCGCTGTGATCCCATTCGTAGATGATATCATCAGCTTGAAGAAGGCCGCGCCGTGGCTCAGTGGTTAGACCGCTTGGCTCTCACCAAGGCGGCCCGGGTTCGATCCCAGGCGACCGCAAAGTGAGATTTGTGGTGGACAACACGGCGCTGGGGCTGGTTTTCTCCGGGATCTCCGGTTTCCCCCGCCATCTCATTCCACCGGTGCTCCATCTTCATCTCATGTATCATCAGTGTCACCGCCTGCGGTGCCGTATGTAGTAAAAGCGGGCCTTAAACACTACACACAGTTAAACACTACACACACGTCAGCTTGAAGATACCGGCTGTCTTTGTAAAGGGAAGAGCACGGGACGACCAAGAGTAAGTGAAGAGACTGTTGAGCGAGTGAGAGAGTTGTTCACTGGTAGCCTAAATAAATCAGTCCGGAGGGCTAGTCCTGAATTACAAGTTCCTGTGTCGACTGTTTGGAAAGCTGTAAGAAGACGTTTACGGCTACGTCCTTACCGTTTACAGCTATTACACACTCTAAAGCCGACAGACCACGGATTACATGTCAACTTCGCAAACCACATGTTGTTTCATCACGATTTTTTGTTGTTTGTTTTGGTTATCTATTTCCTCCAAAGTTAAGTCATATCGGACAGTGAATGAATTGGGTGAAATGATGCTCAAATGAGTCCAAGACCAATAGAGTTTAGAATTACCCGACATTCGTCTTGAACGATAAGGGGAAACCCCGGGTGAAGTCTTATCGAGGAACTCACCGTGACCGAGTTTCGAACTCGGGACCTCTTGAATGTGAGGCTGACATGCTGCCATCTACGCCACCGAGGCGGATTCTCATGATGATGACGATTTTATGGATCATGTTTTCTTCAGTGATGAATCGATCTTTCACCTTAGTGGACATGTTAACACTCATAGTGTGCGCATCTGATTCTCAGATCCTCACGAGATGTTACAAGTGCAACGAGATTCCCCAAAAGTGAATGTGTTCCGTATCCCGGCAAAAATTTAATGGGACTTTTTCTTTTGGCGAAACTACTTTAACTGGCACTTCTTACCTTGATACACTAGAGCAATGGCTCGTCTCTCAGTTGGAGGAAAATGAGCCAGAGAACTTCGTTTTCCAACAAGATAGCATAACGAAGTACGCGATTGGTTGAACGTCACTGTACCCGAGCCGCAAGGGCCCCAATGAGAGGGCTTGCCTTACATGGCCTCCACGTTCTCCTGACCTAACGCCATGATATGTTTGCCTGTTGGGCTTCATCAAGGATCGTGTGTACGTACCTCTGCTACCAGATGACCTCCCTGAATTAAGCAACCGGATTGAAGCAGCTGTTGCTACAATTACTGAATACACACTTATCAACGTTTGGGAAGAACTCGGCTGTAGACTTGACGTGTGCCTTGTGACAAAAGACAGTCACATTGAACATTTATAAGGTTCTTGGTAAAGCTGTTTGATTTGCTTTTTTATTTAACATATCATTTATAACTCTAAGTTTAATGTAATAAATATTATAACGACTTAAAACCCCGATATTCATTTATACACACCCACTATTGTTGTGCTAATGCATCGCATTGGCTCATGTTTTCTAAACAAATGAAACGTGAAAAATATCATTTACTTCTATTGCGTGATACATGTTTTTGGCAAGAAAAGAAAACTCCGATATGCGTTATTGCATTGCTTTCTATTCACTTCATTTCATTAATAAGCTTCAAGAAATACTTTAAGGAAAGTTTAAAGTAACAGCTGTTTCTAATTCTAGCTCTGGCATTGAATTTTGCAGCATAATTTTTAATTTACAACCTTAGCCTACACACTGGTGTGAGTCAAAGAACAATTGCCGTACTAGGTGAGTCAGCCGCGCCTTATTTGTTTGGAGGTAGGCCACCCATCAAACGACAAGTGAGCCTTAATCCAGTTTTCCGCTTACTAAACCGTATTGGTTGACGAAAGAGGAAAGCGCAAAATTCAGAGTAATAGACGCTTGAGGGCAAAACGCACTGCTCGCTAAAGTACACCTCAAAAACATACGACTTCATTACTGACAGCGGATTATGGTTTCCAGGTGATTTTAGAAGCTTTTTATTAGAATATACATAGCAAGTAATTCAGTAAACGCCTCGGAAAGGATGGACCTATCATATTAGTACACTAACAACGTCAGATAAAAGAAAAATGACGGATTCCTGTACTTTGAGCTGGGGTAGGATGCCAAAAATTAGGAAAGAATTAGGTACGCTCCACATCCATTATGGTCCCGTACTGTCAAAACAGACCAATTATTAATCAACGGTTTATTTACATTTTGCTTAAACTAGGTCTCGTGCATCTTAATTAACATGCATTCGAGATTTTTCCATTTAAGTAATAATATTAAAACACCGAGCACGCGATTAAAAGTGCCTTAAAAGGCTAACTCAGGCACGAGAACTCGCGAGGTGGCAAAGGATAGCGACAAGCATACAAGTCCAACTGAACCCAGAACATGCTTTCAGTCAAGACTCGAAATAGCTCTCAGGTGCCCTCACCTCCAACGGCACAGGTTCGAGTCTCAGCCTTGTAAACACTGTTATTTTTTGTGTTCATCAAAGCTTTGAAACCAAATTCACAGTAATTTAATTATTAACTTCCTGAGGGACTGCTTTACCCAATAAGGTCATCACTTTGAGCACTTGCTTCTTTAGAGCAGTCCTGTTCCAAGAGTAGAAGAGGGTCTTTTCAGCGCCACAAAACATATCAATTAAAAACGACATTTTAATAGCACAATAATTCTATGTCTGCAAAATTATTTAATTTCCATGTTAAACTCTGATATTGTAATTTCCATGTTTCCTGTGTTCCAATGACCCTTATTTCAATTGCAACAATCTATAAATGAGTTTAAGGAACTACCTACTTGATTTTCACCAATAAAGGAACATCAAGCAATGCCATAAAACATAAATAAATCAATTGAATTAAAAAGCATACCTTTTCAGAATAATAATAATTTCAAATTGTGAGTACTACACGGCAAAAAGTTAGGAGGACCGTTCAATAAAGAATGATCACAATCTTTTACGGTCACAATTTTTCGCACTAAAATTCAATCTTATTATATTCTGTTAGCTTATTGTGAAACAAAAACATCGTAGTAGCTTCATTGTTAGTACGCCTGGTTCCCGCCTGTAAGAACCAGGCAAGTTCAGACATGTTCAGTATCGCCTACCGCTACTATGGAGGTAACACGCAGTTAAAGTTGATGTTACAGGAAGATCCGGAGTTTCTTTCAAACGTAATCACTGCTGATGAAACTTGGCTACGTCATTTTGATCCTGAGAGCAAACAGCATAGCTCAGTGTGGAAATTTCCTTCATCAGCAACCTCCAAAAAGAGCAAAAGTGGTTGCTTCTGCTGGGAAAGATATGGTCATCTCATTCTTTGATATAAATGGAATGGTTTATCAGCATTTTGTACCTGCACACACATCAGTAACTGGACAATACTACAGGGATGTCCTGAAAACATTGCAAGTCCATATCAGGTACAAAAGACCACATTTCCGTGAAGCAGGCTGGATGCTGCACCACCATAATGCGCGGCCGCATATTGCCAATGTTGTTGCTGAATATCTTGCAAATATCAACATGAAGTGCACTCCTCACCCTCCCTATAGTCCGGATTTAGCCCCATGTGACATTTTTCTATTCCCTAACTTGAAGAAACGCCTTCGTGGGAAGCATTGTCTATCATCAGAAGCAGTGGTGAAGGCTGCGGAGGCGATTTTGGAGGATCTCTTAAAAATGTGTTCCAGCATGTCTTTGAAGACTGGCAGAAACGCTGGGAGAGGTGCATCGTATTTAGGGGAGTCTATTTTGAGAAGCACCATAAAAATTATGAGGATGAGTAAAGGTTCTTTGTCAAAAAAAGTTGTGATCATTAGTTATTGAACAGCCTTCGTATTCTATGTAGAGGATTTGAACCAACGTCACAGTGGGCAAATAAGTTTGAGTTCTGCGTTAGTGCCAACTGAGCTACCTAGTAACGTGTGAGATAATCATTCCATCTTACATATTGTATTCACTAGTTCCAGTAATCATTTGCACACGTGCGAAAGTCAACTGTCTAATTACGAATATACTTACCTCCATGTAAGCAATGTATAAGAAGCCCCTCCCATCTCTTCACCTTCCCGCAACACCCTCAGAGAGCCCACATTTGGGCGAAATCTTAGGTTAACTCTCCGCTGCAAACCTGCGGCTGCTACAGCTAATCACTGTTTATTTCGACTTCTCCGGTCATGGGCAGCTACAGACGATAAGCGTAATTGAAACATGTTTGTATATAAAGCAGTGCAAACAAGTGCAGCTATAATGTGCAAAATGCACCTGTTTTATATTCAGAATCAGAGGATGTAGCGTAAACCTGCAACCTTATGGAGGAACCGCCCCTGATCTATATTAGTACTAATTTAACATCCATGTTAAATACGCGGGTAGAACCTACTAATGGGGTCGATGTTTTCGTGCTCGAGTATAAAATACAGACTATTTGTGCTTTCAAAACATAATTTTTTCTTCGCTTGTTAGTAAAATTTGTATTAAATTGCATGCATTTTTCAAAAGTCAGGACTTTTATTAAAGTAATTATAACTGAGTTACGTGTGTTTAAATGTCCAATGAAATCAAGTGGAATGTGGTTAAACATTGATTTATTTCAAAGTCAAATGTCTACGTTAATTGCTGAAACATGGTGTAGTACATTTTGGAAAGCCCTGTAATATGTAGTCGCCACCACGACAACGTGGTATTCTCCACGGAGCGGTTGCGCGGTTGGTACTGACTTTATAGCAGCTCTGAGGGTTAGAGGTCAATTCCCGACCATGACGAAACTCGTTGGCAAATGGTAGTTGCTACTTTATCTCACGGGGGACTACTGCCATGCCTAACCCATCCGTCAATATGTGCCTCCCCACGAGGTCTGCTTCACTGCCCACAACCAGCTCTGTTATTGTCCTTTCACTGCGATCTGCATTATTCTGCGTTTGTTGTATGTACGTGCGTTTGAGAGAGAATGTTCCAGGACTCTCCAGTTGTAGAGTTCATTTTATGACGAACACGTGTTCTCTTAAGTCATTGAATCCTGACTCGTGTTTTTACTGGAAAATTGTAACTCAAATATTAATTCTTAAGCCTTAAAGTACTTACAACACACTAAAGTGCTATTAAGGTACTTGTCTCACGTCTTTATGAGAACTCCCAGCGGTTTACCATAAAAATACGAATCAGTTGGATAAGTTAATGCCATGATGGCATGTTTGCCGTGGTAGCTCAATGATTAAAGCAATCAGATGGAGTCCTAGTGGTGCGCGGTTCAAATCTCTGCTATGATATTGAATTTTCCCTCTAACTCTACCATTCCTTAAATAAATATAATGGAAATATTCTTACACTGATATTTTGCCAGATGTTCAAAAATGCCATTCAATGCAGTAGTCCCCTACTACTTCAATTCTCTTTATATATCGTCTCTGTCAGTCCTTGAACACTTGCTGCAGGCTATTCTCTGTCAGGTCCTTGAGAATCGCCTCAATTTTCTTGAGCACTGCTACAGATTTCTCAAATCGACAAGCCCTAACCTTCGATTATCACGACTGCATCATTATGATCCTGAATAAAAACAAGCCAGACAGTGTGGAAATCGCCAGGTTCTCCAAAACCAAAACAGGGAAAAGTTGTTCCACCTGCAGGGAAAGTTATGATCACATTTTGGTGCTGTAATGCAATGATTAACCAGCATTCAGTTACCTCTCACACTACTGTTACAGCAGCAATCTACACGTCAGTATTGGCTACACTGAGGAAGCACATTGCAAAGAAACGACCAGAGCTTTCTCGGACTGGGTGGAGACTTCATCATGACAATGCACGGCCTCACGTCACATAAAGTTCCCCCTCACACTACTCTTACAGCAACATACTATACGTCAGTATTGGCTATACTGAGGAAGCACATTGCAAAGAAACGACCAGAGCTTTCTCGGACTGGGTGACGACTTCATCATGCCAATGTACGACCTCACGTCACATGCAGTCCCCCCTCACACTACTATTACAGCAGCATACTACACGCCAGTATTGGCTACACTGAGGAAGCACATTGCAAAGAAACGACCAGAGCTTTCTCGGACTGGGTGACGACTTCATCATGACAATGTACGGCCTCACGTCACATGCAGTCCCCCCTCACACTACTATTACAGCAGCATACTACACGTCATATTGGCTACACTGAGGAAGCACATTGCAAAGAAACGACCAGAGCTTTCTCGGACTGGGTGACGACTTCATCATGACAATGTACGGCCTCACGTCACATGCAGTCCCCCCTCACACTACTATTACAGCAGCATACTACACGTCAGTATTGGCTACACTGAGGAAGCACATTGCAAAGAAACGACCAGAGCTTTCTCGGACTGGGTGACGACTTCATCATGACAATGTACGGCCTCACGTCACATGCAGTCCCCTTTCACACTACTATTACAGCAGCATACTACACGTCAGTATTGGCTACACTGAGGAAGCACATTGCAAAGAAACGACCAGAGCTTTCTCGGACTGGGTGGCGACTTCATCATGACAATGCACGGCCTCACGTCACATGCAGTTCCCCCTCACAGTACTATTACAGCAGCATACTACACGTCAATATTCGCTACACTGAGGAAGCACATTGTTAGGAAACGACCAGAGCTTTCTCGGACTGGGTGGTGACTACATCATGACAATGCACGACCTCATGTCACATGCAGTTTACCATCCTACTACTGTTACATCAGCATACTACACGTCAGTATTGGCTATACTGAGGAAGTGTATTACAAAGAAACGACCGGAGCTCTCTCTGACTGGGTGCCGACATCATCATGCCTCACGTCGCAAATCAAGTCATGCAGTTTCTGGCTAGATTCAACATTACCTGTGTACATCCATCTTATAGCCCCGATCTTGCACCCTGTGGCTTTATTTTGTTCCCATCACTAAACGCAAAGCTTAGGGGTATTTAATTTGAGAACTCTGAAGCACTGTTCAAGAAAAGTGAGACAATTCTCAAGGACCTGACAAGTAATGGTCTGCAGCACGTGTTCAAAGACTGGCAGAGGTTATAAAAAGTGTATTGAAGTGGGGACTACTTTGAAAAATATCATGTAAACATTGAATTGCAGTAGTTAACATCTCTGACATTTCTGATTCCTTTTCTATTTTTCTATTTCACCAGTGAAGGAAAAATTTAACAAGGGCGCACAGCTCCACGTTGGGAGCCAATTTGAAGCAATAATGTTTATGGGTGACACACAGTTTCACGTTTGGACGCCAATTTCATACAATAAGTTTTGTACCTAACAAAGTTCCACGTTGTCGCGACAATTTGTAACTAAGATGATTGGCAAGGGTTTCACGTTGATGCTACTTTGAAGCTATTATAATGTGTGGCTTAGGGTAAAACAATGAGGTTTCTCACAGGGTATGCGTGGATGTGTGTGAGAAGGATATTTAATGACACTGGAATGCCCGTTTCCAAATTATTTATTTACTGTTTTTTTTTAGAACATCGAAATTGAAGTTGCCGACCAAGGGTTACCAATATCCCTGTTTAGAGTTACTGACGGCATAATGTTTATTACTCGATAAACTTTATTCGTTCCTCACGTATATATGAACCGACAAATATCCAAGACTCCAAGACAGAACAAGAGGACTGCCCTAATCTCCCTCAAGCCTAGGACTGCTCTAATCGGCCTGACGCCGAAGACTCTTTTAATGGCTTCCCAGCCACAAACTGCTCTAATCGGCTCCACGCCGAAGACTGTCTGAATGACCACAGATGTGCGTGGGTGTATCAATTTCACTTTCTGAAAACTCCTTTTCAACCAAAGATCCCTTTGTAGCTATTTTGTCGCCATTATGAATGGTTCAAAGAATACCCTATTCATACAAGTCGAGTGAGCCCCTTTAGAAATCTGCTAAGGACACTGTTTCTTACATTGCTTTTTATAACAACTTTCCCCCAAACTGCTATTCGACTTAACTGACCTTGCACGTTTCGTAACAAAGAACCAACCAGTCATGTGGAATTCATTCAGAATGAAGAGTAATTTATAAGCTGTTATTGGAACATCCAGGAAATACATTTTAACTGTCAAGAAATTAGCAAATTGGTTAAGCTATATTTGGGAATAGACAATTTTGACACTTTCTAAAAAAATGATTTTCCAGTGCATTTCAAATCGGCATTTTCAGTGAAATATTCAGTGGAGTCGCGACTTATTATGCATTTGTTAGGGAAAGTAAACGGTAAAATGAGCTCCGTCTCATTTTGGCGAAGAAGTGAGTAGATCCTTGCGGATGGATGAGCATTTGCTCACGCTACATTTGACAAGGTACGTCCTCATATTACCTGAACATTATATCTGCACTTTGCAAAGTGACCAAGTTAGGGCCAACAAAGGAGGAAACAGGTCAGGCCGCAATTCGTCCAGCAGAACCACGGGAAAGTTATGTAGTTGAGAACAATCAGCGGCGACGCCGGTGTTGGGGAATAAAACCACAGCACACGGCCATGCTCGTGACAGACAGACAGCGGCAAACTTAATGGCTCTGGAAGCGGAATTCAGTAATAAAGAGAGGGAGAGAGAGGAGGGACGGATTATAGAATGACGCCTAACGCGATTCCCGGTGACGTTATAACAAGCCTGCCGAGATATTTTCGGTATTGGAATTTACACGCTATTTATGAACGCACTCCCATTTTCATTACGCTCTGTAGATTCCATTGCTATTAGAAAATAATGAAACTGCTCCAGAGTATCGAATATTTGAATTTTATCCTTGATGTTGTTGCACGGAACAACTACATCTAGTGATGAAGCTACGAACGAAATCTCATGTTAGATGGAGCTAACAGCAATGATTACTCTGTTATATAGAGGAAAATAGTGTACGGCTGGAACTCTACAGACGTGTGCAAATTATTAGACTCAATGGTGGAATGTTTAACATATACCGTTTATTTTCAATTTATTTAACAGAAATAATATTATATTTTTTCAACTCTTAGTATTTTGTATGCATTCCTTTAGCCTTTATTATCATTTTGATGCGTTTAGGCATGCTCTCTACAATAGTGGAGCACTTTTCCTTTATTTCTACATCTCTGTGCCAAATGCTTATCAGGACCTTAATAAGCTCAACTTTTGTTATTCTCAATTTTCTAAGTCTCTGTTTAACAATACCCCACAGATTCACTATTGGATTTAAATCAGGGTTAATTCTCGGCCATGGTAGTACTTTTACATTATTTTCTTTCAGGAACTGCGTTACAGATTTTGCTTTATGGCAGGGAGCACTGTCATGCATGAACACAAAATCACCATTTGGAAACCATTGTTTACTTTGCGGAAATAGTCTTTTTTCTAATGCACTTTTCTACTGTTTCTGCTCAATAGATCCCGCAACTATGTATAATCTTCCAGCTCCATGGACAGACATACAGCTCCAAACCATTTTTTATGTTGGGTGCTGTACTCTTTGGTCGACACACTGAGGGGAAAATATTTCTTTATTTGTCCTTCTCACATATTGGCTGCTCTCTTTACATACTTCTAACATGGATTCATCTGAGAAAATTACCTGAAACAATAAAAACCTCTATAAACATTAAACAGTTTTAAAATTTCTCAAAGATAGTATAACAAAGTTTAGGCTGTTTATTTCATTTACAAAAAATTTACATGTACATATTTTAATTTTATGCTGTATACAATGTGCATACCATTTACCTTTCTCCAAAATTCCACTGGATGTTTCTGCATTTCTTTGGCTCATTCTAAACGTTATTTTGCCATTGCAGGTGTCAGTTTAGGCCTTTTACGAGGCCTGCGTGCTGGTAAACCTGCTTCACATAATCTTCTGCGAACTACTGAGGCTGATATTTCTGTACCGTACTGCTTTAGTTGATTACTGACGTCAATGCTGGTTGCTCTTCTATTTTGTTTTGCATCCTTGGTGATAGCTTTCTTTTCCTTCCACATTTTCCATCCCTTTGTGAGGTCAACGTCTCACGGAATGTTAAAGCTTGATTAATGCGACTAACAGATTTTTGTGGAATACACAATTTCTTAGCTATTTCACGTTGTGAATAAGGAGTTTCCTTCAAAAGACTCTCAGTTACAGCTATTTTCCTTTCGGATAAGTCAGCAGTTTTATGCATAACCTCACTTTTGAATCAATGTGAATGCTAAGGATAAGATCCACGATGTTACCTGGTTTGAGATCAATTAATAATAAATACTGAGGATATATTAGCCATAAAACACTATAAAGGCAAATAGATATTAACAATCTTCAGTTACTACATTCACCAAATGAAGGCAATATCAGCAAACAGTTGGATAAACAGACGTGAAGAAAATGGCTGCCCTTAATTCAGAGCTACCACCATATTACTATAAGTAAAAGAAAAATCTCCCAGCTATTATTTAGAGAGAAATTTAATTGAATATGTTTCATATTATAGCAAGGAAAGGAATTACGACAAATTGAAATGGGTTACGGCAGTAAATAACTATTATTTTGAATGTTAAACTGAAGCAAAGTAATAAGGTATATGGTCTGCTACAGAGTATGGTCTAACGAGAAGGACCAACCGGTCATTTTGACGGGTACAGCTTTATTTACCCTTTTTAAAATACTAAACAAATTTGAATGCATACCAGTAATATTATTTATACACTCTACCAGTATATAATTTTACTTTTTTTCTGAAGAATTACATGGTAAAATGAGCATTTTAATTTAAATATATGCAATAACCAAATGTAAAATGGACAACTTCTCTTAGCAAACACATGTGTTTCAACATAAAATTTTGAATATCACAGTATATAGTACAAAAAGCACTTATAAACCTGATTTCGCTTATTCGAAGCCACAAACAAACAACTTGCTGCACTTGTTACATAAATGTATGCTCCTATTCTTCCCTCTTCATCCCCAATTTGGCAAGTATTTCAAATGTTGCTCTGCTGAGATACTCTGTTAGGAAGTGTATTTTGTACCCTTGTGGATTTATATACTGAAGACAACTCTTCTGCTAAGTTGAATATGAACTGACGTCTGCTTACTTCCTCACCTGTTACTTCCTTATAGAGTACCCATGTATTAATAGCTGCCAAGGGCAACACATTGAAAATACATGCATAGGCTACCTTCTGTATCCATATCTCACTGTGTACAGTCAAGCCACTTGATCGATGACGTCAACGCCGTACTTGGTGTTATTGTACTACGACAATGATTCTGGTAGCCTTTTAGAATGTTGTAACTGTGTCATGCATTGAACTCAAAATAAGCACATTTTTGCTATTTTTCCTCTTATAGCATGTCAAAGTTATGTCACCTGACTTATAGGGTACAGTTATGTGCAAAGGTGCTGCAGCAGATCTTGCTGATTAAGGGATTTTCCTTCTAAATTTCTTTACTGTGCCAACAATGCTTGTACTCTTACACTTCAAACTTTCTGCAAGACATTTGGCTGTGGATAAATTGTCACATGTAATATATCTTCCTGTATAAACAAAGGGCTCTGTCAGACGTATTAGTACATGCTCTGCAAGAGGAACATCTGTGAAGCACTGATCGTATTTGCCCAGGTGAGGAAAACCATTCACCAGATACTTTAAATTTGCATCAACTGCAAGCCAAAACTTTATTCCCAACTTGTCCGGTTTATTGCTCTTATATTGAATAAAAGAGCATCTAGCCTTGCAAGGAAACAGTTGCTCATCTACAGTGATGAATGTAACACTGCAAGGAATTGACAATAAAAGGATTCCAGGCGGGATTAGCAGCTGCAAAGTGATCTGTACTTAGTCTTTGAGAACGTGTGTCCTTGTCATCAAATCGCATAAACCACAAAATTTCAGCGAATTTGTTTCTACTCATTGTGTTCCTGTAAAATGGTTGTTCCAGGGAATTCGACAATAACAACTCCAAGGAATAGTGTTTTGCTCCAACACCTCGTAAATACATAAGTGCTAGCACGAATTGTGCCACTTGGGCAATAAAGCTTTCTTACTCATCGACAAAGGGTCTGCAGAGTGTCATAAACCAATCAGGAAGAAAATCAACAACATATGTGGACAGATACGAAAGCCATTGTTCACACTTCCGTACCCGTCAAAGTGACGGATGTTGGTCCTTCTAGGAAAGTCTGTCTAATCAACGCGTATGCTCATTTCGTTTGGCGGAATTAAGCGCAGAGGATCTACCCAAATGTCCGAAGACCCTGGCTTCCTTCTACCCGTGAGTGTTGGAAAACTCTGGGGCACGTTCCATAGGGCAATACCTTGTTTCCTATAAGCCCCTCCCCCATCGACAACAACGTCAAGATGGGTCGAATTAGATACGCCACTTACGCACGTCAACCCCACAGGGAATACTACTGAATAACCTCGGTGGGGCCACCTGGTGATCTAGCACACCTTCTACTAGCTCTGCAGGTTAGTACCCGGTACATTTTAGGAAACACTCTGCCCCCTCCGGGCGGCCGTAGCCTGGCCGGAGGTACCCGATCTCCAGCGGGTGTCTGGAACACAGTCCCTCCTCGAGTCCAACCCAATCCGAACGACTCTCATTCGGAAGGTTTCGAATGTCCGGCCCAAGGTTGCTACTAGTAACGTCAGAGGTACCACGGCTACTAAGGGTGCGCATCGCTCGCATCACGCCAGAGCAGAAATAACAGTTTAGAGTGTATAAATCGACTTGGGATAGTCTACGAGGGCTATACAGAAAGTAGATTACGTTTTCGTCTGTTTCCGCTAGGGGCGGGGCTAGCGCGGCCATCTTGGGGTCAGAGCGTTGCGCAGCTCAGTCGGCATCTAGCCGTGCTAGTGAGAGGTTCGTGCTGTGCTCCGTTCAGATACTGTGACGGTTTGAAATGTCTGCGTTAATTGAAAATCCCGCGAGCTGCGAGGTGCGTGCAGTAATAAGGTTTCTGACTGCAAAAAACTGTAAACCGATAGAAATCTATCGGCAGCTTTGTGAAGTGTATGGGGACAACATTATCACTGAAGGTGGATTGCGTCAGTGGGTCATCAGATTTAAAAATGGCCGAACCAATGTTCACGACGAAGATCGAAGTGGGAGACCCAGCATAGTGACTGCCGAACTTGTCGAAAAAGTCGATGCTAAAGTCCGTGAAAATCGAAGGTTCACAATAACGGAACTTTCTTTGAGTTTTCCACAAATTTCGCGAAGTTTGTTGCACGAAATCATCAGCAAAAAGCTTGGTTACCACAAGTTTTGTGCAAGATGGATTCCAAAAATCTTGACAGAGGACCACAAAAATCAGCGAATGGCTGCAGCGTTGAACTTTTTGGACGTTTACCATAAGGATGGTGACTCTTTACTCGATCGCATCGTTACTGGTGACGAAACATGGTTGAAACACGTGAACTGTGAAACGAAATTGCAATCAATGCAGTGGGGGCACACAAGTTCTCCCCAAAAACTCAAGAAATGCATGCAAACAATGTCGGCAAGGAAGATGATGGCGACTGTTTTTTTGGGACAGAAAAGGTGTGATTTTGGTGGACTTCCTGGAAAGAGGCACTACAATAAACTCTCAAAGGTATTGCCAAACTCTCCAAAAACTCAGAAGAGCCATTCAAAACAAGCGCAGAGGAATGTTGAGCTCTAAGATCTTGTTGATTCACGACAACGCCCGGCCCCACACGGCAAATGTCACTCGTGAAGTTCTTGAATCTTTTAAGTGGGAGTTGTTTCCTCAGCCGCCGTACAGACCCGACCTGGCACCGAGCGACTTCCACCTATTCCCAGCAATGAAGAAGTGGCTGGCTATGCAGCGTTTTGATGACGACGCACAGCTGCAAGAAGAGGTAACGAAGTGGTTGAAGGCGCAGGCGGCCGAATTTTTCGACGAAGGAATTTCCAAGGTCGTACATCGCTACGATAAATGCCTTAATTTGAATGGTGACTATGTCGAAAAGTAGTATTTGAGTGTGGCTTTCATCTGTATATAATAAAATTTGTTTCCTATACTTTGTTTACTTTTTATTCCAAAACGTAATCTACTTTCTGGATAGCCCTCGTATATGAAAAGAAAGTCAAGACATTCCGCTCTAGTAAGACATTTGAGTGGTTGTGGTGGGTTTTCATTGCACGCCCGCCTCTGTAGAATGGTGTTAGCATGTCTGCCTCACATTCAAGAGGCCCCGGGTTCGAATCTCCGTGAGAGCAGTTATGTGAATAGGGCTTTTCCGTTGTCTTTAGTTATCTGAAAATATGAATGTCTGGTAATATTAACCTCTATGGACCTTGAGCTCATTTGAGCATTGCATCGTGCATTTCCTTCATCGTTCCTTATGAATTACGTTGGAGGATGTTGTAATAATTACTCCAACTCTACTTGTTGAACATATGTTTGACAGATTATGTCTAGAAGTAATTGCAAGCAAGATATTATTTTTAAGCTTAGGACCATTATCCGTTTGAAGCGTTTTCGCTCAACCAATGGGTAATTAGGATAATCCGGTAGATAGCCCTCTAATTGCAGCTTCCTAGGCAGGTACTTGCTTCATGATAAACACTTGAACAATGCATTCAAGAGGGCACTACTGCTGTAGTCTAAAAACATCCTTCCTTTGATAAGTAACCAAAGCAACAGCGTTACCAAAGCAGACTTGTTTGATTAAACATTTAGTCCCGGTTGCTTACAAGATAATCTAAGTTCAAACATATGAAAATGATCTTTAGTCAAGCTGAACTTAGAGTTTTAGTTGTATAAACTTCTTCTTCTTTCACTTTCCCTGTTGCCGTTAGGCGTCGGGTTCCTTCAGCCACTTTCTCTATTCGACCCTATCCTGCGCCAGCTTGTATATTCCTCTCAATGTCGTCCCATGTCCGACTGCTACTCTTTCCATATATTGCCTCCATTCCATCCTACGTCTTCCTATTCTTCTTTTCCCCTCCGCTCTTGCTTTAAATATTTTTTTAGGTAATCTTTCTTCATTCATCCTTAATAAGTGTCCCAGCCATCTTAGTTGGTTTGTTTCCATTGTCTTCGGTATGCATTCCTGTTTTAGCTTTTCTCTTATTTTCTAACTTGATCCCTCTTTGTATATCCAGCTACTCTCCTTAAGTATTTCATCTGTTTTGCTGTTAATCTACTTGCATGTCTATCCAACACTCCCATATAGTAAAACTGACTGGTACATCACCTTATATATTCTCATTTTAGTGGTTTCACTTACTTCTCTTTTACCAATTATTGTATTATTAATTTGGTAATATATATTTACTGCTTTCCTAATTCTATTGTTAATATATTGATCTATTCTTCCATTTTCAGTTAGAATCACCCCTAAATATTCAATGCATGTCACTTTTTCTAATTTTTCACCTTTCCAGAAAATTTGCATTTCTGTCTCTGTTTCCTTTTTAACAATTATCATTACTTTACTCTTTTTTGGATTTAGATTCATACCTTTCTCTTCCAATGTACTAGCCCATTCTGTTATTGATTGTTGTAGGTTCTCTTGGTTTTCCGCCATTTAAACTATATCATCCGCATAAATCAGAGCTTGCACATATAACGGTCTCATTTTCCAGTACCCTACTCTCATTTGTTTGTTCTTCTCTTACAATGTCTGATTATTTGATTCATAAAGATCTTAAACAGCAGAGGGCTCAAACTATCCTCCTGTTTATCTCAACTTCTCATTTCAAATTCCTCCGATAGTCTTCCTGGTGTTCTAACTGTCCCTATTACTTTTCCATATAGGCTCTTTACTACTTTAATCATTTTCTCTTTAACTTTTAATTCCCTTAGGGATTTCCATGTGTCCTTATGTGGTACCGTATCAAAAGCTGCTTTTATGTCTAAAAAGCTGCACATATCTCCTTTCCCCTGCTCAACCTTAAATCCACCGCTTGTTTTTTGTAAAAATGTGGTCTTGAGTTTGTCTTACTAATTGGATAAACATTGATCTAAATTCATGGCCTCTTGATATAAGATCGAACCTAACTGGTGAATTTTCCCCAGTTAATTTGATTTAACTTAGATCAGCAGAATTGCAGAATTTATACAAAAGGATCTGATTAGAAATAAGTAGTGCAGCTTTAAATAAATAGTAAATAAAGGATTTTTGTGGTTACTTGTATAAATAATTAGCCTCTTTATTTTACAAATGTATGTTAAAGATACATTGTTTGTGTTCATAACCTATAAATTTTTATTATTTTCAGAATTCAAATTACTCTGAGATCGCTGATGATTAGAATTTTCAGTTTGAAAAGTCTCTTCGTGTTTTCCAACATAGAGGAAATCCCATCTCAGAACTAAATTACATAAAATTCAAAATGAGATTTGTACTATCAAAACTTGTAGTTGAAGACTGAAGCATAGACTACATACACAATTAAGAACACAAACACTGAGGAATTAATAACTTAATCCAATATTTATGATCCTTCTCACATTACGGTTCTATGCAACTGGAATCTTCCAGATGGAGATTGGGGATATATTTAATATAAATAAAGGGACTGCGTTTAGAACAATACACAAAGTTACTAGGGAGATTGCAGCTTTAAGATCTCATTTCATCAGGATGCCTATGCAAAAGGTTGAAGATTATGTGACATTTAAAGTTAGCCTAACGCATCTTCTCTTTTGTTTGAACCATTTTTTGTTTATAATTTCCAATTCACAGTATTGTAAACAGACGAAAATGAAAAAGATGTACAATGGGCATAAAGACAAATAATTAACTTTTGATAAATACTATTTCAATATGGAGTAAGTTCTTATACTGTTTATTTAAAATAGCATTATTTCGGGGACAAATAACCATAAAGTGACGCCCGTCTCGGTAGCGTGGTAGTAGTATGTCTGCCTCACGTTCAAGAGGTCCCGAGTTCGAATCTCGGTCAGTTTTCCCTTATTCTGTAAGACGAATGTCGGATACCTCTAAGCTCCATGGAATCCGGACTCATTTGACCATCATTTCATCCATTCCATTCATCGTCCAGTATGACTTAACGTTGGAGGATGTAAAATTACAAAGAAAAACATAAAGTGAAAGATTTATTATTCTTTTTTTTTCCAGATTGGCTACTCTGTGCACTTGTATTAAACAGTGTAAAGTAATTCCAACAGCACCTTTAGCATCGCACAATCCCCCCAGCAACAAAAACATCTGTTTCAACATGATTTTCACAACGCAGGACTTATAGTTCGCCATCTTCGATCATCGCATTTGTAGCAGAATAGAAATTCCGTTAAAAGGAAAAATCTAGAAATGCCTGAGGAATAGTGCTTCTGTTGTAGCACCTTGGTAACCCTTAATAGAAATAAGTATTAAATATTTTTCTTTTATGTATTTAATAAACACAAAATTAAGAAAAACTTTCTGATATTCATCATTGATTTTATTAAAACTGTTGAAATAAATAATTTACATTAATTCAGAATAAATTTTGTACTGCATATTAGTACATTAAATGCCTGAAATGTTTAAAAGAGGCATGAAGGAATCTATTAATAATTTTAGAATGTGATTAGTCACAGTTTTAAGAGAATATAATTTAAATGCGGCTAAAATAAGAAATTTATTTGAGAGGTTAGTTACTGAGATAAGCAACGATAGAATTATAATTTTCGCATTAAAAGTGGAGATGTTAAGCATATGCCTTTGATTTACGCAAGAGGTCATAATGTTGTTTGGTCAGTCGTGTATAAGGGCTCACAACTTACTTCGAGATGTATAAATAACGGTTCTATGTACTGTATAAATCAAACATTTGCTGATAGCAGATTATGTATGTAACAGAGAGAATACCAAAGTAGTCTCCATGACAAATAACGAACATCCTTGCGGTCGGGACATTACATGTTCCCCGTGGATACTCTGCCCTCAGAGGCAAACCATTCACTTCAATTTTATATGAACTTAAGGTACGACCCAATAAATTGTGGTGTCACGATCAAATCCCAAACGCAATGCTCTAATGTAGTTTTGTTTGTGCTTTTTTGAGTGCGAACTTTAGCCTTAAACATTTTTCTCCAACGCGCTCATCGAAACTAAGCTAAAACCATTTCCAAAATACAATACAGTCCTGGGGGTCATTTAATATCAATAGATAGTAAATCATTATAATTGTATTAGTGTTAGCGGTGAAGCAGTTACACAACTTCTGACACATCTTTCTATTTTCCGGTGTTTTCCTTTTGAATCCTTTCATTCTTCGTTCTTCTTCAACTCTTCCTTTCGGCATTATACGAGGTATGCCGAGAAAATAAGTTCTGTTTGGTTATAAAATTAAATTGTGCACAGTTCAGAAAAATTATTTATTGTAAAAAATTCTACAACTCTTAAACTACTTTTCCAGATAACTGCCGAAATTTTGCAGGCATTTGTCATTAGCGAGGCACAAGTTTTTGTATAGCTTCTTCATAGAAGTTTGGCTCCTGTATCTTCAACCAGTTGGAAACATTTTCTTTCAGCTCTTCGTCATTGTTGAAGTGTTGACCGCCAAGGAAGGATTTGAGATACAAAAACAGTTGAAAGTCGCTAGGATTTCCCGATAAATTTCAATTGGTTTCACTTTCCTAGCATTCAGAAAACGAATTACAGATCTGATTTCACAAGCAGCGGCATTTTCAATCAACACCGACATTGTAAACAAGCACAACAAAGCGTACGGGGCTGACAGCGATCTCACAATGGCGGACGTTTCTTCTCCTTGATACAGAGCGTCTACCGCGCATGTGTGGAACTGCGATCGCAGCGCTATAGCGGAGATATATTGAAACAGAACTTACTTTCTGGACGTCCTTTGTATTTGATTTCAGTAAATTAATATGTGAGCCAGACTTTGCTTCCTGGAGTCATTTCTTTAAAACTGTGCATTAAAATCTTTCAACACTACATCAGTTTCAGTATTTTATTTCACTCCAATTGTTTCTTTATGTAGCTTTAGGTGCATGCATAATTTCTCAAATTGCTTTACTCTTTACCCTATGGAAATGGGAAATTATGGGGGAATTTTCTACAATATATTTCTAACAGTTCTATAGATTTCATTCCATTGTGTTGATATTTGTATTGCAGTTCAGCACTAAAAAGCAACCCGACGGGATACATTGTAACCGTTGAATAGTATGCGTAGATCTTAACAAATGACTAGAAAGTAAATAAAGGTCATTAAATCATACTAAAGCATACATGACTTCCAGGAACGATAGCAGAAATGTCAGTAGAAAAACGAATAAAGCAACTGCAACTACCGTAAAACAGAAGTTACTAACAAAACTCTAGAAAAGTGTCTTTAAAAGTGTCTAAAATACCTCTATGGGTCAGAAGTTTATCTGTATTACAATTACAATCTTTAAGGACTAAACTCAAACACTGACGTCCCAATCCGGAAATGCTTACAATCCCTGTTCTAGAGTCCCACGTCCTCCAATATATCAGAACTCAAAAATAGTTACACACTAAATAAATACCTCCAGCAACATACAAATTCCCAGAGAGAGTCCTGGATCTCACCAATAAGGAGCTGAAAATATTTCTAACATCACCATAAATGCCTCTGAAAACGCTCAAAAGCAATTTAAAGTTCCACAAGTGACACGTTCTGATAGGAACTTGAAATTAACTCTATAATATACCTAAATACTTGTTCCAATGTCCAAACCGATGTTCCATAGATTGTACAAGCTGTGACAGACTTCTAAAATCATTAAAGAAAATAGAAAACAAAAGGCTACAAAGTCATCAAACTCCGACAATGATATACAATATCATAATCAAACTCTTAAAAACCTAAAGCACTACAAAATAGCACTAAAATAAAAATATACTGAATGTCTTGAAATCACTCTTCATAGCTTAAACATCATACGAAAGCTGTTCAATAAAGAATGTTCATATTTTATATGACTAACAGTTTTCAATATTATATTCTGTTAGCTTAATGTGAAACAAACACGCCGTACTAGTTTCATTGTTGGTATTCCTGGTTCCCGCCGGTGAGAACCAGGCAAGTTCAGACATGTTCAGTATCGCCTACCGCTGTAATGGAGTTAACACGCCAGGAACAATGCGCGGCTTTGAAATTCTACTTTCGTCTTAAGAAATCTACAGTTGAGGCCTATACAATGTTACAGGAGGCCTATGGAGAGTCTGTTCCTCCCTACAGCACAACTCGAAGGTGGTTTCAAATGTTTAAAGAGGGGAGACAATCAATTTCAAAGGAAGGTGGACTCGGGGCTCCAGTTACTACTCTTACGGAAGAAAACATCAACACTGCTTCTGCCATTGTGAGAGAGGATCGACGAATTAACTTAAGATCTCTTTCTGAAATATTGAACATTTCATTGGGTGCCACCCACACGTTGGAGACAGAAACATTACACATGAGACGTGTTTGTGTGCGATGTGCTCCAAGACTGTTGATTCCCGAACAAAAGGACATTCGGATGTAGGTCTCCATGCAGTTAAAGTTGATGTTAGAGTAAGATCTGGAGTTTCTTTCAAACGTAGTCACTGTTGATGAAACTTGGCTGCATCATTTTGATCCTGAGAGCAAACAGCAAAGCTCAGTGTGGAAATCTCCTCCATCATCAACCCCCAAAAAAACAAAAGTAGTTGGTTCCGCTGGGAAAGTTATGGTCATCTCATTATTAGATATTCATGGAATGGTTTATCAGCATGTTGTACCTGCATACACATCAGTAACTGGACAATACTACAGAGATTTCCTGAAAACATTGCAAGTCCATATCATGCGCAGAAGACCACATTTCTGTGAAGGAGACTGGATGCTCTACCACGATAATGCGCGGTCACATATTGCCAATGTTGCTGCTGAATATCTTGCAAAAATCAACGTGAAGTGCATTCCTCACCCTCCCTATAATCCGGATTTAGCACCAGGTGACTTTTTTCTATTCCATAACTTGAAGAAAAACTTTCGTGTGATGCATTATCCATCATCAGAAGTAGTGGAGAAGGCTGCGGAGACGATTTTGTAGGATCTCTCAAAAAATGGTTTCCATCATGTCTTTGAAGACTGGCAGAAAAGCTGGAAAAGGGCACCGCATTCAGGGGAGACTATTTTGAGAAGGACCATCAAAATTTTTAGGATGAGTAAAGGTACGTTGTCAAAAGAAATTGTGATCATTTTTTATTTTGCAGCCGTTGTATTAAATTTGCAAGATAAAGCTGTAAAATTTACATTAGAAACTGAAATTAATGGATTTATTCCTTTTCTAGATCTAAACTTAAACTTTGGTATTTATAGAAATCTAGTCATAGTGATAATTCTATAAAATAAAAGTTTTAACCCCTTTTCACATAAATTTACTGTTTTCAATGCTTTGATGTATAGAATTATAAATATACCCATAAATTAAGAGGAATTTAATAAAGAATATAAACATATTACTGCCCTAATTAATGGTTTTAATATAGAGTTTATACATAAAAATTGAAAAATTTGAATATTATGAAAAAATGTTAATCATATTTCTACGCTTAAAAATAAAAGACCATTGAAATTTTAAAAATTTACTTACCATTCTTGGGTTAATAAACATTTTAAAAAAAATTAAAGAGTTTGGTATAACTTTGGTTCCTGAAAATAAATATAGTACTAAAAATTTACTGCATTTTTCTAAAATAGATAAAATTTCTGATAGTAAAAAATCTGGTATTTATCAATTTAATTTTTTCGATTGTGATGAAGTTTATATTGGATAGACAAAACGTAATTTAGAAACCAGAACGTTAAGTATAAACAAACTAATAAATCGGCCGTAGCACATCATTTTTGGTCATTTAACCATGAAGTAAATCCAGAAGTTGAATTATTAAAACTATTAAATGGTCCGATTAATTTAATTGTTTGAGAAAATATATTTATTTTAAAAACTAAACATCACGTTGTGAATTTTGTTTTTAAATTTGTTTTATTTGCAGATGTTGATAAAAGTAAAACAAACATAGTGACATCTAGTGACGGTAACGTTAACGAGTTTGTTGGATAGAGCTGACGACGTGAATGAGTTATTCACGAAATCGCGATTCTTCCCAATTTTTAAGAAAACGGACACAATTTCTTATAAGATAAGTAAAGCTCTTTAGTTACAAATTATTATATTTGTATATAAAATCAGTTTCTTAGGCTTATACCAACACGACTCTGGTTTACAATTGCAACTGTCTATTGATATTGATTTCTCTCCATTTGGTTTGTTACAAGCAAAGCCTTTTATGTCCCTCATTGGTAATACTAGCCATAAATACAGTCCGTAAAGGTAATTAGTTTACTGGGGAATAATTGGTTTAGAAACAAGCAGAAACACCTCATTAAACAAGCACTGTTGTAACACTGTCTAGGGTAATGTCCCTTTAACAGTGTTCCGAAAATAAACGTGACAATAGTTTCATGGCTGCATTTTATTTATTACAGAACACAACCTGCTTGTCACCGACGTCCAGCAGTAATTAGACTTCTTCAGAATGGGCTTTGTAGTACGTTCAGTATTTAATTAGTTTTAAAAATGGCACCATACAGCTCATGCTTGCGTTTTTTTATCTCTTATGATCAGAAGAAAGAGGTTTTTTCTTTAGCAATTTTTTCACCAATTTTCACGAATTTTTCGTTTATTCGAGAGTAATATATTTTTTAGCAACAAAGGAGGAAATATCTATTTTTAATCTGTGTAGAAAAATGTACATTTATTAAAAATTACATAAATATAAATTTACCCCTTTCTCCGATATCGACGTCATATGACGTCCAAGTTAAAATGCCCCAAACCGATATGGACGTGTATAGACGTCCTGCGCATACATGCATTTAATACTCATTTAACGCCAACTATTTTAATCTTCCTATTTTACAATAAACTTAAATTAGTTCTATAAGGAATGTAAATGTGCCCTTAAAGGTTTCTTTTTGAATTGTACACCTCCAAACCTGGATAAACACCCAAGAGGACATCTGCAGATTCACACCAAATAATATTGGTGTGCTTGCGAACTTCTTTTTCACAACACACTTCACATTTTCGAAATGGTTACGACTTTTTTAGTTGTGGGTCTTATCCTTTTAGGAAAGTGTTTTCTCTCAAGTATGAGGGGTGATGTGGTGAATTTCTTACCCCCAGTATAAAGAGGCCTCTGAGTATTATAATACTCAATTACGTTACGAGGTCTTTATACGCGCAAGTACAGGTAGATGCATGTCTTGCATGAATTTACAGCTCTGAAAATTACTAAACAATTGTTCATTGTTACATCCAGTGGTATAATAATACTTTTTTTTACCATGTAACTGTTTTCCGTAAAGAGGGATGGCTAGTAATAGCTGATCCGCATCACCCATATTTGACACGCCACTTCCCCAAACAATGGAGTAGCTAACATGTCATCTGTAGACCAGCATACGTCACTGTTACGTGTATCCTAAACATCTCCTTCATAATCTCACAACAAATATTCCAGATCTTCTACAATAATATCAGAAGCCTGTACACATCATACCCAAGCTAATTTATTTGCTACATTACGGGGATAAGCCATGGTTAACATTGAAATTTAACAATTTCAAATATACCATTCATTTAGCCCTTGATAGCCATAAGAAATCACTCTGAGCACAGAGAGACTATAAATAACTAAAATACAGAGCGAAAACAGCTACATAAGACTACTAGAAACCTTGGTTGAGAAACACTGTAATAACAGATGCTGACAGAGTGTTTCCTTTCCAGCGTGTGCGTAACGCAACATATTCTCGTATTATTATCGCTTCGTATAGCATAAACTAAAAGCTAAAACCTTGAACTGGAGAATTCTGTTGCATAGCTATACATATATACATTCGTTCGTATACACACAAAACAAAATTATTTAAATATTAGGTGCGTTCGGCACAAAGAATGGCTTTTGCTACAGTGAAACAAATTAGTGAAATTTCAATGATTTATTAATGTGGCCGCTACGTTTTTGTTAATGTAGATGTATACTGCCTATAATGGGTTTTAAACCAGTTTTTATTTCGTTTAAATAACTTAATAAATACGGAAGATATGGAATTGTATTTTTGATGCATTTTTACAGCATTTAACAACTTAAATGTCATATTCTGTTTATTGGGTATCCGTTTCCGGCTCCTGAAGGGTTTAAATGAACATCGGTGAAGCTGTTAGTGTTCATGTATTCATAGAATGAAGCTAGAAGTCGTGAAAAAGATGTTTACAAATTTAACGAAAGCAAGATATAATTTAACACTAAAAGTGAATACAATGACATCATCATACGCACTGGTATAACAGCTAAGCGGTTCAACAGTACATTGATACCATACGCCGTTGTTATGTAAATCTTATTTATTTATTTATTTATTTATTTATTTATCTATCTATTTAGAGATAAAGAAGGGAGACATAATTGCATACTTGCTGAGATATTTTGTTGACGGTAACCTAAAACCAAAAGAGCACGCATAAATCTGTGCAGTACTACACTTTGTTAAAGGTATGGCATTATAACGAAGGCTCCTTTGAAGCTTTAACGTCAAAGAATACTAAGAACTTAGTACTAATCGCTGGTTTTGACATCTCGGTTGTCGTTTCCTAAAACGACAGCGTTCCATTTGCGATAATTAATTTTTAATACCTCCAGACACAATTTCCGTGATTGAGGCTTTAAACCAGGCAAGGAATTTGACAACAGGAAAACGAAATGGAATTAAATCTGAATGAATAAAGTTGGCACAGAGTTTTTCCCCCCAGCCGAAAAAAAAAAGAATAATAAAAAGAGGTTTAGGGGGTTGGCAACGAAGGCGTAATATAAATGGAAGAGAAAGAGATGAATGGTGGTACAATGCTGCATACAAGGATTGGTAAGGGTTTGGGTAGCAGGAAATTGAAAAATTAGGCGACTTGCTTGAGGCCGGAGCACAAATTAATGCGGTGAGACGCCCGTCTGCGTTACAATTGTCCCGCCTCTCTGCCTCAACTTTCTTCATCTTCTCACTAGATTACGTTTTAAAACTCTTCTCGCCAGTCCGCAGTGAAACAATAGCGTCCACGAAATTACTTCACTTTATCTTTGACTGTTTTGTTTTAAAAAAATTAGGAGAATACTTCAAATGATTAATTATGTTTTCTTCCTTTCTTTACCAGATTTGTATAGTACATAAACTAAATCACTAACGTGTTCTAACCTACAAAAGCGATCTTAGAAACAAATGACTCCGATTCTTATCTCCATATGAGTTTCTTTGTCTCTGTGAGTAACATAAAATAACTGAACTTATGAAGGGTTTATAGCATATAAAGATCATTTTGCATTGTTTATCTTATGAAACGATTGATGTATTAAATGCTTGAGGGTACGTATGACTGAAATTTCATGATAATCGTGAAAATAACGACTTTTTTATTTCAATTCTATAAAATAATTTAGACATTCCCGAATGTGAAAAATGTATAATTTGCCTCCGAACGCCATTTTTAAATGCTTATTTAAATGTCGGTGGCCTTTAAACTCTGTCAGAGTCACGCCCTCTTTTGCATACATCCACATTCTTTGTCTGTTTTCCGTTCTTAAATTTTCAATTCAAGAAAAGAAAAATAAGGCTTTCAGACAAAATAGTTCCTAAAATGTTGCCAATATATCAGAGGCTGGCTTCTACAACATTACTAGAGAGGTGCAAAACAGGAAAAACACAGAATGCCAATGAATCTTTGCATCATGTCATATGGAATAAGTGCCCAAAGGAAGTTTTCATATCAAAACAAAAATTGGATCTTGCTGTTATTAAAAGCATTAGTGAGTTTAACAAGGGTAGTCTTAAGTCATTGGAGCTGCAGCAAAATATCAGAGGTGAAAGTGTAGTAGACTCAGCAAGGAAAACTTCAGTGCAGCGAGATCAGACTCCTATCCTGCAAAGCAAGAAGCGAAGTTGTGCAGAAGAAAAGCAACATCTAAAGAAGAAAAAGGTGGAAAAAGCAGCAACAGAGGAGAGGAAAAAGAAATCTGAGGATCTAACCTATCAGCCTGGTGGATTTTAATGTGAGTTGTGCAATCAAATCTTTAATCGCTGTTTTCTCAATGTTCATATTTTCAGCATTTTTCTTCCTGTAAAATGCTCATTGCGATGCAGTTTTTGTACTACATTCATGAAATTTCCTACACAGCTTCAGAATATCATGAGGAATGGAAATTGCCCTAGGTTTTATTGTGAAATGTATTTAAGCATATATTTTTAATTTTCAAACACAAAACTTACAGTTTTTTAGACAAAAAAAGAATATTTGTAAATTAAAAAATTTTTGTGACCTAAACTAAAGGAGACTCAGAAAAATCCAGAGCAATTTAAAAAAGTATGTGTATTATGAACATAGGGTTAAAATATTAGACCAAAATTCAAAATATTTTGTCGCAAGGGACTTTTTTAGTGACGTAACAAAAAAACATACAACATTTATCATAATTTCTAAACTGCTGGAGAAAAATGGTTTAAATTTAGGTTGTAACATGTTTACATTATACTACACCTATGGTGTATATTTGAAAAAGCTAGAATTATTAGTTCAGAATTTGAAAATTTCAGTCATACATACCCTTAAGTCTTATTTTATTAGGTAAATAGTTAATAAATTGCAATCAGGAACTGCCTTACAACTATCCAGTATGCTTAAGTTCATATTTAAGATATGCGACACAAACCTTTTCAAATTCGTCTGCCCATTGTTTTTTTCCTTGTTCCATTTATACCCCAATGGCCTTTAACTGCTATGGTCATATCACACATAAATTCACACTCTCACTGGGGAAGAGGGGGAATTATCTTGGTCAGAGAAAAATCCCCAGCCCCATCGCCGGGAATCGAACCTGGGACCCCTAGCACGGCAGGCAGGTGCTCCACCGACTGAGGTACGGGGCCAGCCCTCGTCTGCCCATCTTTTCTTCGATCTTCCCTGGTTTCTTCTTCCTATAGGTTTATAGTTTAAGGCTATTTTTTGGTATTCTGTTATTATTCATGCTCTGAACATGTTCTTTCCATTGATTTCTATTTCTTTCAATAGTATGGTTTATTTCTTCTACTTTTAATTCTGTCCTAATATCATGACCGCGTTTTTTTATCAATTTTGGTATATGCAGCTATTGCTCTTATGAATTTCATATCTGATGACCGTATTCTCGTACTAATTCTTTTTGTTAGTGTCCATGTTTCTGATCCATAGATCAGAGTTGGTATTGCCATTGTTTTGAATAGTTTTATTAGAGTCCCTTCTTGGTTTATTTTTTAATTGTTCTTTTGATTGTGCCTGTTATGTAGTTAAATTTATTTATTTTCTCTGTTATATCAGCTTCCCCTTGGTACGAGACATTACATCCTAAATACTTAAAGTGTGATTTCTGCTCAATTATTATGTTATCTAACACTATTTTTGTTCTTACTGGATTAATGCCTTTAAATGCCATGGTTTTGGATTTATTTTCTGATATTTTCATTCCATATTCTGTAGCAATTTTATCTAGACTATACAGCATTTTCTGCAGGTCATCTTCATTTGTGGTCATTATTATTTGATCATCTGCATACAACATAGTTTTCAATTTAGCTGCTTTTTCAAGAAATTTGTGAATCAAAACTGCTTCCATATGAAGTTGAGGTGCTTAATTGTTTTACAAACGCGACCAAATTATTTGTGTTAAATTACTGCCTTACCTAACTCCTTACCTACTTGGCAAATAAAACGTATATCCACTTTTTATTATCACACATTCCTTATTATACATAGAATATTTTAAAACCCTTTATAACCTCTATAGAAGGACCCTTTCATTGGGGCCCTTGCGGTCTCTCCAGCACTCGGATACAGTGACGTTCAAAATTTCAAAATTCATTATACGAGGTTAATTTTTTTAAAATAAATATATGTTCCCAAATCATTCAAATGTATCGGACCATTTTATAGTTTTCATAATTTAACTTCTGGATTTATGGGCGCTGGGGTAGCGCGGTGGTTTCGTTCGCGGCTCCCGTTCTAAGGGTCCCGAGTTCGATTCCCGGCTCTGGGGTTGGCGATTTTAAGTCGGCCCTATCCACGCCTTCACCTCTGTCTAGCACACGTAGTTCGGAGTCCACGGTAAAAACTGTAGGTCCTCTCACCTCACCGCCATCTTCACTATCACCCTATCATCGGAGGTAATGGACACCGCCCTCTGGGTGCCTCCACCTGAGAAATGGGTCCGGTCATCACTTGGTGGGGTGAGGTTACCCCGAAGGCCAAGGTTGCCATGTGGGGAGTGTTAGTAACTAACTAACTAACTTATAGTTAAATGACAAAAAATAATATGCTATGGCCGATTTGTCAGTTTTGTTATACCTAATGCTACGAAAATGTTCTTTTGTTCTGGTTTCCAAACTACGTTTTGCCTTTCCAATATTAAGTTTATCACAATCGACACAATTAAACTGATAGGTACCAATTTTTTTATTATTAGGAATTTCATCTTTTGAGAGAATTACAATAAAGTTCAATACTATATTTTTTTGAAGAACTACAGCTATACCAAATTCTTTAAAAAAAATTAAAATGTTTAATAACACAAGAATGGTCAGTATTTTTTTAAAAATTATAATCTCCTTTAATTCTTTAAGGGTAGAAATACCATTAACAGTTTTTCGATATTTGAATTTTACATTTTTGTATTTAAAAAGTCTTTATTAAAACCTTTAATTAAAGCTGTATTACTAATATGTTTATATTCTTTATTAAATTCCTCTTTATTTAGGTATATATTTATTTATCTAGAAATCAAACTATTAAAAATATGAAATTTGTGTGAAAATGGTTAAATCTTTTCCTTTTTATGTAATTATCAATGAGTAAACTTCTTATAAATATCTACATTTAATTTATAATCATTTCTTATTATCTTCATATCTATAACAGGAAGAAATTAATTAATTTCAGTTTCTAATGTAAATTTTATTGCTCTATATTGTAATATTTGCAATTTTAAAGCATCGTTAATTTGTTTATCAGGAACCATAGCAAAAATGTCATCAACATATCTATACCAGGTTTTAAAAATCAAAGGGAATTCTTTAGTAACTTGCATTTCGGAAAAACTCATAAACAGATCAGCAAGAAAGACTGAAAAAGATTACCCGTTGCTAAGCCAGAGGTTTGTTGAAAAAATTCACCATTAATAGTGAAAAAAACTTTGATCCAAAAAAGTAGTAGGTTTAACAAATTCAACCATTAGGTCTTCGTATAAATTTATTGAATTCAACAACTTTCTTATATAAATCAAACGTCTTTCTCTATGAATACTAGCAAATAAGCCAGTTACATCGAAAAAAAATAAGTTTATCAGTTTTAGATAATACAACACTGTCAATCTTTTACTAGTTAAAAATAATTTCTAATACTTAAACTCTCCAATTTATCAATTTTATACGTAACCTTCACAATACTTAAAAATATATACACTGACAATTGTAATTGAATATTACTGTTTTCTTATCCCCAGCACAGGGTCCTCTAAATATAGTTTTGTTCCTTAAATCTTGGAGAAGTGATATTACCATAACATCTGTTTGTTTTTTCATTTCTGTGGCAGTCAGATGACAGCGTGTTTTATCGTACTACATTATCCGGAGATGTCATAGCCAAACAGATCATCACTCTCGCTGGCTGGCCCCTTGTTGCACACAAACAGAAGAGCATCAAGATATCCCGACAGGTGGGGTTGTTGCCATCCTGCAAAGTCTGATTAATTATTCTGTTTCCAGAAGCTTCACGGTTTCATTATATCACCTCGCTGTGCCGTTCTTCAGGATTACACCGCAAAAACCTGTTGACCCGAGCCAGAGATATTCAATACACAACTTTTTATATCGAGTACTATTCAAAGTTTACGCTTTCAGTTAATATTATCGAACATTAGCACTTAAGTTTCTATGGGCATTACAACTTTGACAACATTGTACATGATATTTTTTCTTTGTATTGCTCCAGCACGATTAACTGCTTTTGGTTGAAGCAGGGTACTGCGGCTGTATTAAAACTTTTCCAAAATTCAAAATATATTTATTGTGCATATTCCAAAATTTTACAATTAACAACTTTAGGCTTCATTTATTTGTCTTTACCTTGTTACTACCTCGTCTTATATGTCACCCTGTTGTTCTGTTCTGCCACGTAGCTCTTAACCTCCAAGTCTCCCTGTTACCTAATTAGCCCCATTCTTCCCCTTTATCTTCCTTTCTTATATTCTTTATATTTCTGACCCATTTTTCTTTTACTTTCTGTAAGAACTCACCAATAATTCTTACTTTCGTTTCCTCTCTGCCCGTTAATATCTTTATAGCTACTATCCTCTTCTCTACCTTCTCCCATTTTTGTTCCCAAACCTTTTTTCTCCATTTTGCAACCTCCTAGTGGTTAAATATAAAGTCCAAGCCTTAGAGTACTTGAACGGTGTAAGTCGTCATTAAGGTAGTTGTCTCTTGTGTTTATGAGAACTCCTAGTGGTTTACTATAAAGCTCGGGTCTTAAAGTACTTACATAATAAAAAGTCGTCATTAAGGTAGTTGTCTTATGTGTTTATGAGAACTCCTAGTGGTTTACTATAAAGCCCGGGCCTTAAAGTACTTACATAATAAAAAGTCGTCATTAAGGTAGTTGTCTCGTGTGTTTATGAGAACTCCTAGTGGTTTACTATAAAGCTCGGGTCTTAAAGTACTTACAGCATAGTAAGTCGTCATTAAGGTAGTTGTCTCATGTGTTTATGAGAACTACTAGTGGTTTACTATAAAGTCCAGGCCTTAAAGTACTTACAGCATAGTAAGTCGTCATTAAGGTAGTTGTCTCATGTGTTTATGAGAACTCCTAGTGGATTACTATAAAGCCCGGGTCTTAAAGTACTTACAGCATAGTAAGTCGTCATTAAGGTAGATGTCTCATGTGTTTATGAGAACTCCTAGTGGTTTACCAGGAAAAGAAGAATCAATTGCAGAATTTAATGTCATGTTGGCACGTTGGCCATAGTAACTCAATGGTTAGAGCGGCTGGACGGAGATAAGTAGATCCGTGGTTCAAATCCCGGCCGTGACATTGAATTTTTCATGTTGACTCTATATATCAAAGACCTTAGCCTGTATATGGATAGTGTGAGGAAATGATTTATTTCCATCAATTAACTAAAATAATAAGATGAATGAAGAATGATGAAACCTGGGACTCAAGTCCTTACGATAGTGAGTCGCCACAAACGGTGTATCCCGGATACGAGAGCCTCTAGTGGTCTACCAGGGAAATATATGAAACAAATGGAGAATTTAATGTCATGACGGTACGTTGGCCATGGTAGCTCAATGGTTAGAGGGGCTGGAAGGAAATCAGTAGAACCGTGGGTTAAATCCCGGCCGTGGCATTGAATTTTTCATGTTGACTCTATCTATCAAAGACCTTAGCCTGTATATGGCTAGTGTGTTTTTAATTTGCACTTTTCCTCTTCATCTGGCAGTTCTTAATAATATTAGATATAAAGAATTCTTAATTAGTTTAGGAGAATTTACAGGTAAATTTAAACTATGTATTAATAAGTGCATTTTAATAACTACTAGCTCTGAAGAAACACAACACCACCAACCCGAAGATGAAATTTTATTAAGATTGGTCACTACTCCGACGTAAATAACAATAGAGTTAATTTTAGTTTAGAGTTAAAACTAGGTCCTCCAACTTATTAACGCTGAATGTCGAGTTTCTTTTATGTACCTGACGGGAGAGACTATATTTTGTCTGTAAAACAAGAGACAAAAGAAGGATGCTCATATTATAAAGATTCCTTTAGCTTCGCTTCCCGTTCGTGAAAGAGCTTAGCTCGCGTTAGTAGGACAGAAAGACGGGGCCTTCCCCTTTATCCTGCGGGACTGGGATGCACACACACACACACACCCAGCTTTCTCGCCAAAATCCACTTTATGGACTCTTTATGTGAAGCTGGAGCCTCTTCTCTCAAATCCAAGGGTTGTTCAACTCGGGGGTCTCAATTTCCTACGCTGGATTCTGACGCTTTCCTACCTGAGCCTCAGCAAGAATTTAAAGAATACACCAAGCGTAGACACACCTCTACAAAACCTGCCTCGGATCCTTATCCTCCAGAGGGTAGTTTCCAAAGAAATGTCACAAGACTAGTGCTTGCGCACTGATGCTCTTGTCTCACATATATTTGGTTCGTAGTTATTCGAAGGCCCTATTTTTGCAACTATATTCACTTGGGTAATTTTTTTTAAAGTTATTAACACTGTATGCTCCGTTACACCCTAACACTACATAGATTCCTTAAACTTATTACAACAAGTTGTAGTAATTACAATTTTTCAAGTGTTACAAGTGTTCAATATATGATACAATTTTTTGACTATGCTTTTATATTTTTTCAAATTATGTTTCGTTTATGAATTTTAAAAATTGTCTTTGATAGTGCTTGATTAGAACACTATGTGTTGCTGGCCACTGTCCACCTCTCAGTCTAATGTTTTGTTTTAGTTCTAATCTTTCACTGTTCAGAAGAGGACATTCATATATTAAATGAACCATTGTTTGGTTTTGTAGTTCATATTTGCACATTGCACTTTCTGCTATTTTGAATCTGTTGTAGTAGTCCCTTGTCTTGCCATGTCCAGTTAGGATGGCGGTAGTCTGTCCGTTGAGTGGGATCCTCAGTTTCAGTCGTTCTTGCACAGAAGGGACTGACATATTACTGATTTTCCTTTTGTTGTGTTCTCCCATTGGTCTTGCCACCTTCGCAGTCTTTCTCTTCTGCCTCCTTGATTATGTGTGTCCTAGGTATCTCGCTGTGGATAATCTCCCCGTCGTCTTCCTGTGCAGCCTCCTTTGCCGACTGGTCTGCTATTTCGTTCCCGCGTAGACCCGCGTGTGCCTTTACCCATTTTATGTGAATGGTCCAGCCGTTGTCCTGCACACGCTTGATCTTGACCTCTATTTCCTCTATTATTTTGCTTCGGATTTGACTGTTCTTAAGAAGGACTACTGTAATCTGGCTGTCCGTGTTCACTACGCCTAGTTTATTTCCCACTGTAAGCTCTAAGCTGTTATGGGCTATTGCTCGAAGTCCCTCTAGAATTGCTATCTGTTCTGCTTGGTTATTGGAGCAGTACTCACCGAGTTTATAATTGAGGTCTTTAACCTGTTCTCCATTTTGGAAAATGACTGCTGCTGCTCCGAAATTCCATTTATCTTGCTTCCGTCGGTATAAATCTCTATGTTGTACTGTATGTCTTCCTGTGCTTCATGAACACGCATTCTCTCTGAAGGATGTGGCCACTCGCTTAGTTTCGGGACTTCTTCAATTACTGTCGATTTTTCGTTTTTGAATTTATGCATCTCTAGTACTTCCTGAATATTTATGTTTATTTGCTTGATTGCTGCCAAAACACACGACGCTTCGTATGACACAGTTCTATATGCTTTGGCAATTTTTATGTTCATTAGTCTTTGTACGCGTTGATATTTGAGCATGTTCATTTTTTTTAGGATCGCTTCTTCCCATACTTGCACGCCGTATATCAGCATCGGAAGTATAGCGCCTTTATAGATTGTTCGAAGGGCTTCTTGGCCTAAACCCCAGTTCTGCTTGCCTGTCCTTGCTAGTGCGTTTATAAGTTTTATGCATTTATCTGTTACCTGTTTTATATACATGTTAAAATTCAGTTTGTTATCAAATAGTATCCATAGATACTTTAATTGTTGTACTTGCTCTATGATCTGTTGTTCAGATATATGCTAATTTTGCAATTTTATTCTTTTCTTTTCCTGGAAACCAGAATAGCTTTTGATTTACTATTACTGAACTGGAGTTTGTACCGTTTTGACCAATTTTCTATTTCCGTTAGATCACTTTGGTAATATATAATTCTAGGAACATAAGGACGTATAAATTGTTAAAGGGGACCCTTAAAAAGATATTAAAGTGGTACAAAAGGGAGCTAGAGATTGGAAAAAGGAAGTAAATAAGTGACACAAATTAAAAATTAATCTTCAATTAGATATTTAATAAATAAGTTTGAAAATGCATTATTTAAGTGATACGGAACACATAAAACTTTAATGATAGAGCAACTATCAATGGAAATTCTGGGAAAAGATATTGAAATAGATATAATTAATTTATATTTGGCTTAAGCATCCTCGAGTTACAGAAATGCAACTTCACAAAGCTTACCTCATTTGACACTGCAGCATGTCACAACCGTCATCTCTTACTTCTTAGATGTAAAGTATTGTCTGTTTTCTGACAGCTCGTTGCGAAAACATTGAAAAACTTCTCTCTTCATCAACGGGTGTCACTGGTGCATACTTGCAACGAATGAAATCTGGTGCAGAGTAACGTAACACTTTTTTTATCTATCCAGAATTATTGAACCCTATTCTACACAGTGGTATATTAGGGTTAGAGTTGATACATAAAAATATATAATTATAACAAAAATATTTTAAATACTAGAAGGAAGAAATTATGTTTTAATCTTAGGCACATTAATTTAAACTATTTCAGACGTTTAAACACTGAGTTTATAAACATCATGAAGTACTTATACTGTTGTGGCTTCATTAGCAAAGATGTGAGCGGAGCAGAAAATTCAGTTCCTAAAGAGTCTAGCTTGAATATTAATTGTTGTCTTTCTCTCCAGAAAATGGGACAACAGAAAAGGAGACGAACCACAGTTTGAAATTCTTCACCACACATGCACTTGGGGTTAGATGTTAAGTGAAAGCGTGATAAGTATTCACCAAATTTACCATGTCCACTTAAAAATTGTGTCAAAAGAAAATTTGATACAAGAGTTTCACATTTTCCTCTGTCATATACACTAGGGAAAAATAATGTTTCTGTTAAACTTCCATTTGGAGTTGTTAGTCATTGTTGGTTCCATTCTTCAAGAATATGTTGATGTATTATTCTCCTTATATTAGAAATAGGACATAAAGAGTATGTCACAGGAAGATTGGATTCTGCAGCCTTCTAAAGTAACACTTAGAGTGGGTTTACTGGATTCTCTGCTGGTGCTAACAACCTGAAAGAAATAAAGGAGTCCTCTCACCTCCTACCTGCTGTAGCCAGCCTTACGAGTGCGTATTATTATGTTTCAAATGGGAGGAGTTCTGCAGACTAGCTGATCAGCTGCCGTATCACACTCAGCGTTGCCAGCTTGTTACCCCACTCGTTTTATATTTCCCTCTCTCTCGTACATTCATACACATGCAGGTCTGCTTGACGCAGACGTAAGAGTAAGCAAATTATATTTTACAAAGTTTTACAATGATGTAGTTGCCAAAATAAAAATTGGGGAAAGCATTTTCGCAAATTATGTATACTTTTAAATTTACAGCTATAATTATAGTTTATGAATTACCTGCTTTTCTAATCCAATGGAACTGCCAGTGGCTCATCCATATTGCTGTCAATGTCACTTGTGTTCAGTGACAATTTGTTATTGTGAGTCTTACAAATTTATGATTATAGGTTCCAAAATCTCGTCACGTGCGATTTCTTTCTCAAAATCATCTTCTTGAAGGTTTTCTGCATGCCTCACGCAGTTTTTCCGGTTCTGTTGTGTTACCTTGTCAATTTCTTCGTGAACAAGTCGCCTAACGTCCGTCAGTTTAAAAGTTTAATTTCTGTTTACAATCCCACTTTTTATTTGAGCTCACACCAACTCAATTGCATTATATTGGCAGTAGAAGGGTGGGAGGCGTATTACCCCGTGTCCCATTTCAATTGCAAGTTCATCCAGCTGATACACTTCTTCCGTGTTTTTAAACGGAAGTACTCTTTGCAATAGCTCATTTTTAGCTTCTGTTTCCGAAATTTTTTTGAAGAACTGTACACATTAAAAATAATACTTTGAGCCTGACTTAGCAATACCTACCTTTTTGACTCTCCACTAAATTCACCGCAAGGAGCCATTGCACTATTTAACTCTTACTCAACTGTTATGTCAAGAACAACTGAATGATATTGATGTGAATTCTCCAGAGTAAACAAACACTTCTTATCCATCATTCATTCATATACATAAGCATAAAGCATTCCACAAGCTAATAGGAAATGAAGTGTTTGCTCTTTCTCGAATTTAACACCTTGACTTATTCACAGTAATTCTTTTACTACGTCGTCAGTAGTTTAAATTTCAGTTCTGAGTCATTAAAAGTATATGTATGTACATACACACCAACCACTTTGAACTCTCTAGAGTAAATAGAGATTACGAACCATTCATAAACAAATATATGTGACCAGACACGTTCTGCCAGGGCAGCAGGAAATTTATTGTTTCCTCTCGCTCGAATTCGATTGTTCAAAGTAATTATTTTATCATTTACGTTTCAGTTTTGAGTAATTACAAATATACGTACACGCATACATGCCAAATTCATACAGTGCTTACGTCGTGATTCATTGCTCTCATGCAGGTAATAGTGGTTTATTTATTTGTATTAGAAAAACTATTTGAGCTAAAAATATAGGGTTTTCATGGTTATGTTAGATACATTACTATCTTCCACATGGACCAGTTTCTGCAAAATCTGAATTTTTGTCTTAGCGCGAATAGTATTTCATACAGATTGATTAGGTTGACTCTCGTCACGTACCACTTAGAGGGAATGGAGTACGACAACATCGCAGGACTTCGATTTGTTGCTCGTCTAATAGTGCTCAAAGACAAATACCTTCCGATTTGAAACACATTAAGAGATTAGGCTCTGTTGAACAGACAAAAGATAGTCAAAAGAATTTAAAGATAAAAAGAAAAATCCTAAAGGGAAAAAACAAACGCTATAAAAGCGTTGAGTAAAAGTAGCTAAAAAGGCAAAAGGAGCCCGCCTTGGTAGCTTAGAGGGTAGCATGTCTGCCAAACGTTCAAGAGGTCCTGAGTTCGAATTTCGGTCAGGGTGAGTTATCTGGATAAGGTTTCCGGGGGTTTCCCTTATCCTTAAAGAGGAACGTCGGGTAACTCCAAGCTCTATGGAACCCGGACGCATTTGAGCGTCATATCATGCATTTCAATGTATGGAAATTTCTTAACATATAACCAGTGAACCTGGTATTTGAGATCGTTCAAGTTTGACACTTTCAGTTTGGAAAATATTAAGTAAGAAATCCTTTGTCATTATATATAGCTACATACCACACCAGAATAAAATACTACATCGATTTCATGAAATTTTAAATCATCTGAAGACTTTAGAAATGTATTTCGCCTTACCGACACTCAAAACAGGCCCAAAGAGAGCTCTAGTGCGGTTTTCTGGAAAGGAGGTATTAATTGCACCATTTCTGGCATTGTGTTATTTTCTAAGTTCGTTAAAGTTAGTTAGACTACGGGGGTGGGATATCCCTTTTCTCTGCACTGCCGTGACTGCTTCGGTTGCTCATCCTCTGTCTCCTCTCGTCTCTTCCTTCCTCCCGGTCTTGCCCCAATTGAGGACATAGGCGTGTCCATAAAATAAGGTCTCAAAGGCACTGGAGCCGTGAGGAACGCTATTACGTAAGATCCGGGAACGCTGGCGGGTAGCTTGGTTTCACCCCTTCAAATCCCCACCATAACAAACCCGTTGTAACCATTAGTCTTGGCTGGGTCGTCGTTTGCGATGGAGCTTCCTATCACTTCCGCCGCCAATTGCGAGTTACCTGCGGTGATGCGATTTTTGAGTGCCAAGGGCGCTGCCCCCACTGAAATTCGTCGTCAGTTATGCGAAGTCTATGGGCCACTGTGTATAGACGTCAAAAACGTGCGAAAGTGGGTCAGAGAGTTCAATGACGGACGTACAGACGTCCATGACGAACAGCGTTCTGGTGGCAAAGTGATGGCCAGTGTTTTCTGGGACAGAAAAGGTGTATTGTTGTACGAGTTTATGCCTAAAGGCACAAAAATAATTGCCGCTAGCTACTGTGTGCCATTCGAAATCGACGGAGGGGAATACTGACGAAGGGAGTGATTTTTCATCACGGCAACGGTTGTCACCATACTCCACATGGAACGGCTGATCTCCTGACCCAGTTCAGATGGGACTTCCTCTCCCATTCCGCACTTACAGTCCAGACTTAGCACCTAGTGATTATCATCTGTTTCCTGAGTTGAAGTCACACCTGGGCGGAACACATTTCCAGAGCTACGTGGGACGGTCTGCACATCCAAGGAGCGTATGCCCTCTGCCCCTTAGGGTAAATCTTGGGCATTTCAGCGTCAGGGTTTCTAAGCAGCTCCCTAATTGAAAACCAGGTGACTTTGGTTTAATAGAAGTGTTCCTATAACGCGCGTCCATTAAGGTGTTAAAGAACGGCGGAAACGTTGGATGTATGGGCATGCAATTAAGTCCACAGCCATAATTTGCTAATATCATGTTGGGTCTGTGCGGCAATTTGCCAGGAGTATAGCTGTGCAAAGTAACTAAATTCCCATAGAATCTATCTCGTTCAGCTCCTAAATTTGTGGCTTTACAAAGTTAAAATAAAGTGTGGAAGAAAGCTAAAAGTCAGCCTTTGATCATTTATAATTTAGTAAAAAAGAATAATATAAATATACTGGCGTACCGGATTGGCGTACCGTTTATTTCCACTGGAAACACTAATCCTTGTTTCACATAAGCTTACCCGTATCTCTTAACGGTCAAGTGACCTTATCTATCATTGGCTGCTGTTATAGTATATACTGTTGTGCGGTAAAAATTAGTCCGTTATTTAACATTGTGATGTATCTTTAGATATTGGAAGAGAATTGTCAAATTTATATTTTCGTAACTGTTTGAATTAAATATATTACACAACAGAGTTGATTTATCTAAAATGATGTTAATTCTTAAACGAAGTAAAGAGGAAGTTCCTTTTCTCTCAAGCACATGACACGATACCACGTGGTTCAGCGGTAGTGATGACATATTTGTTTATATGACTTTTATCACTGATCTTGTTTTTAACTGGATTAGTCATATATCGCCATTCGACGGTGTGCTGTGCCGAGTGTGAGAGCTAAATCATTTTATTGATTGTTTATTACGCGTGTACTTATTATATGTATAATGGCGGAGTCTACTGTCAGTTTTTCGCTGAAGCATCGCAAGGGAACACCTTTACAAAGCGGCGAAAAAAGAATTTTGTTGCGTGGATTTAATGCACTGACAGAGAAGAATCCGTCTTTGTCAGACAAGTCGAACAGCTGTTCTCTGAACTTACATGTGTGAGTGTTAGATTCGTAGGAACATCGTGACGTAAAACTGAGACAACAGGAAAACTTAGCACTCCAGGGGTGATATTGCTGTGTAGCGAAGACGTTATTTAAAGACTGTGCCGGGATACAAATCACAAAATATACTACCTTGACGAGACTTGGGTGAATGAAGGACATACAAGTATGGCGTGACACGACTTCAAGACTGGGAGACAAGCATTTTTGCAAGGTATGTGTGCTGGTTTAAAAAATCCCAGTGGAAAAGGTGGAAGGTCTTTCATGATAAACTTGTTTCAGTTTCATTGCTCATTCATTCAGTTTTAACTTGCTCAGTTTCATTATAAACTTCATTATATTTGCATGCCTTCATATTCTTATTTGTATGATTTTATCTATCTTCCTGACAGTTATAATAACGTTTACTGCAGGTTTAAATGTGACGGGAAGGCACCGCCTATGGCTTATGGTGCGAAAGCATTAGCCAATTGGGCTGAGGGCGAAGGTAGTTGCACGCGGAGTGATACATGTCAGCTGGGCAAAGTTATATGAAAAGAGATTAGTTTCTGAAACAATACTTAAATTTGTACAGCGCAGTTCGATGCGCTGAACGCCAAGGGTTGTATGCTTTGTTCTTTAGACAGCATGTATAGCTGGTTCTATTATATTACAGGTTTGAAAGAATATATATTTGTATAGGAATGTGTAGATATGTTTTAATTTGAACTACATGTATATCAGAGAAGGCTGCGGATGTTTCAATAACATCGAGGCTATACCATCAAGCGAGATGTGCCTCGCTCAAACTTAATTACGAGAGAAGCGCTAGATTGGCTTTGTAAGAGTAAATATACGCCATTGACGAAGAGCTTTCAGCAGCTGAGGTCTGCAGAACTACCGCATCAATGTGTCACCGGCCACTGCGGTAAGTTATCTCGTTGAGTAACCTTGACTACCCTTCTCATCACATCAAGTCAGTTCCGTGTGCATGCTGGCTCGAGTCCAACGCGTGTCCCATCTCGGTTAGTAAATCTTTAAAGAGCCCCTAGGTGTGACACGTGCTACAGCGGCGGCTCGGTCGTTCGTCTCCTCCGGACGTGCACGTCTCTCCAGTGGCGACTCATTCCTTTACTGCTCGCATGCATATTTCAACATCCATATATCCACCACTTCAGCATACGTGCTGTAATTTCTTTCCCTGGAAGCATGTGCGTCACATGGCTACCGTCGGTCGAGAAAAACACGACATTTTATACCTATCTGCAGCCCTTATAGCTGAGCATCTTCCACAGATGAAAAGTGTTACATTATTTAAGTATAACCTAACTTATTGCTACATATGTTATTACGTTAAAATGGTTTATCTACTGAGAGTAATGTGACCTTTTGGGTTCGTAGAATTAAATATACGAGTTGCAGAAATTCAAACGTTCTTTATTTCCGTATAAATACACACGGGTCAATCCGTACAGTAGCAAGATTACGTAACACACAATTACAATCTAACAAGGTCGCTGACCATAACAAAGAGTTCACTTCCAAACACTGTTTACAACTCGCTTTCTTCTCGGGCAGCCAGTTAGGCGAAAAGATGATTAGATATCGATGTTTCGGCAATGTACATCGCTCCCATTTATTAGATATTTATATAATGTTATAATTACAAATGAAATACTGGATGTAACACAAATATAAACAAAGACAAAACATTATAAAAATTCGCATTAGTGAACAAAAGACTGTTTTCAGTAAATTAATTGCCAGGTCAGGAGATGGCGCAAGCATAGAAAATTGTGTCAAAGAAACGTAACTACTTAACTTGATTATCAAGTTGTATTGATCTTTGCTTCTTAAATCGACAGATTTTCATTTTAAGGCCGGTTTCCAAGAGGAGCTGAACTGAAATCCACTATCATGATTAAGCGTGCTCCTTTCAGAGGAAATCGCCAAAGCCTCCTTAACTTTCCTCATCCAGTAACTCTTGCATTTCGCCAAGATGGTCGTCTCCCAAAAGTTGGCTCTATGGTCTGCCAGGCCAGACTTCTCAGGTTTCATTAAACGAATTCTCCCTTGATGTTCGATTATTCTAATAGCGATGGTCCTTCCGGCTTGTCCTATATACGCTGTCCCACATTCACAGGGAATGCGGTACACTCCCGGAACTTGGAAGTCCAGTTTATCTTTCAACGGTCTCAACATAGTTTAATCTTTGGAACTGGCTTGTGGGTGATGCTGATGTTGTGGTTGTCGAAGATTAAGCATCTGTTGACACCAGTGAAAGACAAACTGGACTTCCAAGTTCCGAGAGTATAACGCACTTCCTGTGAATGTGGAACATCGTTTATAGATCAAACTGGAAGGACCATCACTACTAGAATAATCGAACATCAACAGAGCATCCGTTTAATGAAACCTGGGCTGGCAGAGCATTGTTTTGATAACGACCAATAATGTATTTCATTCCCAAGCTTCATTGTTAAACCATCATTATTAAGTAAATTGATAAAAACTGAACTGTTTATCCATACTAGCCATGTATGGATAGCTAAGGCCTTGGATAGAGTAAACATAAAAAAATTCAATGTCATAGCCGGTAGCTGCAGCAGTTTTATACATGGTGAACCCAAAATTTTTTTTTTTAAAAAAAAAGAGGAAAACAGCACTAACGTTTTGCTATATTTGAACTACACCCTGGAATTTCCCCTAAATCCATATTCTGCATTTTTTTCATCAACGGAACCCTACCTCTTTCGTTTTTCACTCTTTCTCTTCTTCCTAGACTCCAAGGTCATTAGCTCTATGGTATTATTAATTATTTTGTTAAATTTGGCGGAGGGGCTGGTAAATTGAGAAGTGCAGCAGTCTTGCCCACTTCAGTTCCCTTGCCAATACTTCTCAAGCTACAAGCAAACCCTATATCTACTTCTGTATCACTTTCAATTGTTCTGAATGTTTCAAATGTATATTCACTTTTGGTAACTGAGCGATAAGGTAGCTAATAATCAATTTCGTTTCTTGATGTTCTCTGATATGACAACAGTTTTAATTTGCACAAAATGTATACTGTACAAAGTTTCTATATCTACCAAATGAAAACAATGAAGAAATCAATTCTTCCTGAGAACCAATTTTCACTTCACATTCATCGTTAATGTTTGAGGTTAGGTTTGACTAAGTCACTACATTGTCATGTGTTACTATACCTTTTGCATTTTGTAATTAATTTATTATGTACTTGAGATTACTTAAACTGTTTATACTGGTTCCCAGGCCGATTTCTTACATCAAAATTATTTCTTCTTCACATCTTGAAAATTGCACTGTGAATAAATACCTGTGCAACTTCGGAGGTGATACTTGTAATATTCAGAAAAGCTGTAAAAAATATCCTACTAAAAGTAATGTCACAGACAACAGATGAGTTTCTAAGAAGTAAAATTAAATAATAAAGCAAATATTGATTTTTTTTGGTAAAAATTATGTCTCTTACAGCCAAGTTCTTAAAAATGTAATGCATTAAACTATTATGTGACCTAAGTTGCCTTATTCTTAATTACTATTTGTATTATTATTCTGTTAATTACTACTGCATTACTAATACTAAATAATGCTATTGTATTATTTAACTACTATTGTATTATTCATAATTGTATTACTCATAAGAAATGTATTATTCTTATGGGTACAAATTTGACGAAGCCATGAATATTGTATATTCCTAAGGTGAATAAAACTATCTATCTATCTACTAAACAAAGCATGCAAGAATTAACATAGAATTCACAGTTTAACAGTAAAAAGAAGGACTTCATTTCCTAATAAGGGTGTGCTCTTCAATAAGGTTACATCCAAGGAGAGAGCACAGTTACAAATGACTGCTAGGGGGCGTGGCATACTGTGCAGCCTTTTCAAAATCAGTCTATTTAGGACTTTTAAAAGTATGGGACGGGAAAATAAATATCGTTATTCACTTATAGAGACATCAGGGCATTTTATTTTGGCAATAAATCATTTTATGGAATCTCACCCAAAAATGCTGCTCTGGCTCCACTAAAATATGTGGCAATTTAAGAGAAAACCGAAATTATCGAAAACTTTCCATTCCAGAGGCTAGTGTTGAGTTTATTTTCTGTTTTGTTTCGTTCTTTGTAACATTGGAATATCATTGACCTTTGTGTCACGTTGTTCGGAGACATGCATGCGCACACACACGCACACACAAAAACACGGGGTACAAAGAGGTTCTATAAAAATGGCATACGAGGGCTGCTAAATAAATAATGATCATAATTATACGATAAATTTTGTTTTGCACTAAAATTCGATCTTATGATATTCTGTTAGCTTAATGTGAAACAAACACGGCGTAGTAGTTTCATTGTTAGTACTCCTGGTTCACGCCTGTGAGAACCAGGCACATTCAGACATGGAAATATGGAGTCAGACTGAAAAATTCAATGCCACAGCCGGGAATTGAACCATGGATCTTCTGGTCTACGTCCAGCCGCTCTAACCTTTGAGCTACTATGGCCTACGTGCCGACATGACATTATATTCTCCAGCTGACTCGTGTTTCTCCCGGTAAACCACTAGGAGTTCTCATAAACACAAGAGACAACTACCTTAATGACGACATACAACATGTAAGTACTTTAAGACCCGGGCTTTATAGTTAAACACTTAGGTAGTTTACCGGGAAAAACACGAGTCAGTTGGAGAATTTAATGTCATGTCGGCACGTTGGCCGTAGTAGCTCAAGGGTTAGAGCATCTGGACGGAGACTAGAAGATCCGTGGTTCAAATCCCGGGTATGGCATTGAATTCTTCAGCCTGATTCTATCTTTCCATACTTTAGCCTACACACGGCCAGTGTGAAAGAACAATTAATTTCCAAATTCAGACATGTGCAGTATCGCCTACCACTACAATGGAGGTAACACGCGAGTAACAATATGCGACTTTGAAATTCTGCTTTCGTCTCAAGAAATCTTCAGTTGAGGCCTGTACAATGTCACAGGAGGACTACGGAGAGTTTTTTCTTCCCTTCAGCACAGCTCGAAGGTAGTTCAAAATGTTTAAAGAGGGGAGACAATCACTTGTAAAAGAAAGTGTACCCAGGGCTCTGGTTACTGCTCTTACGGAAGGAAACATCAACACTGCTACTGTCATTGTGAGAGAGGATCGACGAATTACTTTAAGATGAGTTTCTGAAATACTGAACATTTCATTGTGTGCCACCCACACGTTGGTGACAGAAACATTACACATGAGACGTGTTTGTGCACGATGGGTTCCAAGACTGTTGATTCCCGAACAAAATGACATTCGCATGCAGGTCTGTATGCGGTTAAAGTTGATGCTACAGGAAGATCCGGAGTCACTATCAAACGTAATCACTGCTGATGAAACTTTTCTACATCATTTTCATCCTGAGAGCAAACAGCAAAGCTCAGTGTGAAAATCTCCTTCATCACCAACCTCCAAAAAAGCAAAAGTGGTTGCTTCTGCTAGGAAAGTTAAGTCATCTCATTCTTTGATATTCGTGTAATGGTTTATTAGTATGTTGTAGCTGTACACAAGTCATTAACTGGACAATACTGCAGGGATATTTTGAAAACATTGCAAGTCCATATCATGTGCAAAAGACTTCAGTTACTTGAAGCTGGCTGGATGCTGCTCCACGATAATGCGCGGCCACATATTGCCAATATTATTGCTGAATAATTTGCAAAAATCAACGTTAAGTGCATGCCTTACCCTCCCTATAGTCCGGATTTAGCCCCATGCGACTTTTTTTAATCCCTAACTTGAAGAAACGTCTTCATGGGAGGCATTATCCATCATCAGAAGCAGTGGTGAAGTCTGCGGAGGCGATTTTGAAGGATCTCTCAAAAAGTGGTTTCCAGCATGTCTTTGAAGACTGACAGAAACGCTGGGAGAAGTGCATCGCATTCAGGGGAGACTATTTTGAGTAGAACCGTCAAAATTATGAGGATGAGTAAAGTTACGTTGTCAAAAATATATTATGATCATTCTTTATTGAACAGCCCTTGTATGTTGGATCCAGGGACTTTCACAACATGCATTTGCATTGGAATTTTGATTAGAAATTTCCATTAATATGCAGCTTTTCTGAAATGTTATAAAATTCCTACTAACAGTTTAACGTAATTGAATATTTAACAAAGTTTGTATTTAGATCCAGCGCCTCTAGTGTACAATGTTTTATTGCGATATATGCTGGGATGAATGGTAAAGGTATGAGCAAGAGAGAAGCAGTCCGAGATAGAACTGAATGTACTTTGTCGTGGAGTTGACGACCGTAGAAAACGATAATGGCATATTGGTTGTTATATAGGTAACTTGGCATGTCGTAAACCTAAGCGGAGGGAGATAGCAACAAAGCACTGCGGCCACCCTCAACGTTATTGCTTTGAAACAATATCCCTACACTTGATGGTCATACTTCGTAGCATACCGGAAAACTGGATCCTATTATTGAAAAGTGGGCATAGAGGAAAATGCTTGATCTAATTGTAAAGTGATAAACAAATGATATCTGCAGGACCACCTCTGAAATCTGAAAATAAAACAAATTTAAAAACAGTATTAACTACTGGTATTTCAAAATTCATTATGCGATATTTTTTTAAATAAATATATTTGCCCAAACCATTAAAGTTATTGGACCATTTAATTGTTTTAATAATTTAACTTCTCGCATTATTTCACTGTTAAATGACCAAAAATGATCTGCTAATGTTACGAAAATATTACCAAATTACGTTGTCTTTCCAATATAAACTTTATCACTATCGAAACAACTAAACTGATAAATACCAGATTTTTTATTATTAGGAATTGGATCTGTTTTAGAGAAATGCTATACATTTTTAATACTATATTTATTTTGAGGAGCTAAAATTATACGAAATTCTTTTAAAAAATTTTGGAAAAGTTTATTAAACCAAGGATGGTAAGTAAATATTTTAAAATTATAATCATATTTTGTTTTTTAAGGGTACAAATATCATTAGCATTTTCTTCACATTTGAATTCTTCAGTTCTTTTTTTAATTTATAAAGTCTATTAAAACCATTAATTAAAGCAGTATTAATATTGTATATTTGTGGGTTCGTAGAATTAAAAGTCCGAGTGTCAGATATTCCAAATATTCTTTATTTCTGTAGCAATATACTGTTCTATTCTCACGTAACAACACTACGTCACATACCAAGGTCGATGACAACAAACAACGGTCTGATTACATGAGCCCTCGTTACAACATCACTCTACAGCTGTTTACTGCTTACGACTGACACTTGGAAAGTCGTCGCCTTCTTAAATACCTCATTGATGAATTCTAGATATTTCCGGAACAATAAAGAAACAGAATATTCTATCACCTTCCAGAAGCGTAACTTAATCTATGCCGGCAAGTCCTTTATCTCAACTATCTTTAGTTGCCGGCTCTTTGTGTAAACTATCCGCGTTATCGTGGATGACGACTTCGTGACATTGTTCCCTCCTCAAGGCTGGTCGTCCCGAACAGCACTGCCGTAGCGAGTCAGACGATCCAGGTGTATCACTAACATCTTCCCTCGGGGTAGCTTCTGGATGCGGTAGACCACCACCCGGTATGGCCCTTGCCACGGCTGCTGAAGCTTCGGGCAGCGTCCCTTGGTCCGGGTCGGGCGGTACAACCAGACTAGGTCACCCTGCTGGAATCCTTGGCTGTTGGCTTACCTGTCGACCGGGTCTTCATGCGGTCGCTCACCTTCTGGATGTTCTGACGAGCCAACTAATGCGCGTCATGGAGACGATCTACCAGGTTCTCCTGTACTCGGTTGCTGGCTGTTTTGCGTCGGAAGGCTCCCAAAGGCCAGGCACAAGGGAGGTGTAACTCTCGGCCGAACATAAAGCTGGCTGGCGTCATACCAGTGGTGTCGTGTGTAGACGAGCGGTAGGCCAGCAGGAACAGTGGCACCTTCACGTCCTAGTCTCACTGATGGCTGGCCACGACCTTTCTCAGATGTTCTTCTAAGGTCTTGTTGTACCTTTCGACCATGCCATCCGACTGTGGATGTAGGGGTGTTGAGCGGGTCTTGTTAACCCCAAGACTTTCTAGTGCCTCCTTCATCAGGTTGGGTTCAAAATTTCTGCCCTGGTTGCTGTGGCACCCCAAATAGGCAGAACACTTGCTCCAGGAAGCAGTCTGTGATTGTGTTTGCCTCCTGGTTCGGGATGGTTCTATATTAAATTCATCTTTATTCAGAGGTATATTTATTAATCTATAAATCAAACATTGAAAACAGCAAATTTATGTGAAAAAGGGTTAAAACTTTTACTTTATGTAATTATCAATATGAGTAGATTTCCTATAAATACCAAAGTTTAATGTATTAGTTCTATTTATCTTTGGGACAGGAATTTGGGACTATTCGTCGTTAATTTGTCTCTGTCTTCATCAGCTACACGTTCGAGTGCAATTTGGTACGGGATTTTTATGTTGAGATGGGATCCACTTTGACTTTTCGAAGACCCACGTCGAGAAGCCAAAAATAACAAATTCGTTATATTTAGAGTTTTTTCTTGATGATTGTGCTTCATTAAATAAGTCATGAGACATCTGTTTTTCAGGCGTGGTTCGGAATAAAGTTTCGGAGAAGTCAGATTTTGTAACTATTTAATTGTATTATCTAGATTACATTTTACTTGAACTTCCTTTCCCAGTCACTTCCAACATATCGATAAATTCTTACTTTGTTATATTTATACAGATTCAAACTATTACTTAAATGTTCTTGATCTTGCTCCACTATTCGTCACACTCCACCATTACAAAACGTCTCTACACTAAGATTATTGATTTTTCGTAACTATCGTTACTCCTCTCTTAATTTTGTGATTGGCCGATTTAATTCCACATCGCAACATTACGTCATATAATTGTTACTACGGCCTATCACAAAATTGCATATATTTTTACTTATTTAAATGACTAAATAGATTTACATAATCATTTTTTATAAATCTATAAACTTTTCATACTTCCTCCAAACATAACCTAAAACTACTGTTGCATCTTTAGATCTAGAAAAGGAGAAAACCCGTTAATTTCAGTCTCTAATGTAAATTGTATAGCTTTATCTTGCAAATTTAGTACTTTTAAAGCATCGTTAATTAGTTTATCAGCAACAATTGCAAAAGTTTCATCAACATGTCTATACCAAGCTTTAAAAATTAAACGGAATGATTTAGTGACTTACAGTTAACGAAATAGTACAGTTCCTAGAGTTTGGATCGATAAAGGGGGTTTCGATATAAATAGTGACAATAATGTACCTTTCTTTCATTCTTGTAAATATATCTATAGCAAAAAATTGAATAGCGACACTTGTGGAGTAGTTTGACAGTACTTAGGTTAGGTTTCTTTTAACGATTACATAGGATTTCATCTTCTTATAGTTTATTTAGGTAAATGTATAATATATTCTTAACTTTTTAGGATCACGCTAATAGTGCAGCAAGCTGGGCTTGATCTTACCATAGACTAACACGCATTATAGTAGACTTATAATAACTATTTGAAACTGAGAAGAGGATGAATGAAATAATTTACCTGATATTCAGATATCATAGTATTTTATTTGTGTTACTTTGTTCAGGGAACCCTTTGCACTGCTTTTAACCTTTATTAACAACGAAAACGTCACTGCAAAATCAAGGTATATGTCGCTTCGCGTGGGAACAGTTGGCCTGCAGGGGACAGATTGGTCAATAGGTGAGTGGGTGCTGGTTACGTGGGTACATAGGCACCACTGTGCTTTTGCTTATGGGAAAAAGAAATTATGTATATATAAGGTTAGATTGGTACATGCAAAATTTAACTTGGAGGTGTAATTTTGTCATATTTCTGCCATAGAGACCGATGTTTTGATGTTAGATAATAATGGCGACAAATGTGGGTGGACGTGTGGACGGGTGGGCGGGCATAATATGTATACAGATATCAATACGAACATATAGAAGTAGTTGTTCAGGTTCTATGAGACATATAGATAATTTTTACCGCCAATAGAACCGCCGCATAAAAAATGCTCCAGAGTAAATGTGGATTAGGCATTGACAGGAACAACGACGCGTGCCTCACGCTGTCACAGTTCGCAGGTATAGGTCACACACCGTGCCGTGTGCTGTAAATGTTTGTAGACATGTCGACATACTCCGCAGTAGCTCGCTTGCTACTATTAAGAACGTCTTAGACTTATGAAACCGTAATAAGAAAGCTATTACTTAACTATTTCTTCTCAGTGTGCTCCAGAATTCCATTATAACAATCCATGATGGCAAATAAGGTATTTGACATATGCAACTCATATCTTTTAGAGGGAAGTTAACGTTAGTGAGGTTGTGAATGGAAGCATTAAATGATAAACAGAACAGAAAACATCATAGAATTTCAGATAAATCAATCAAAACTAAATGACTTGTCCAATAAGACGACAATTTTATTTCACGCGTTTGATAATACTAAATAAAGTATTTGTAACTGAATAGAAAGCTGTTGATATTTACAGTAAGTAGTTGAAAGTATTTTAAAATTAAGATCATAACAAAATGCTCTGAAGTTAAATATTATCATTGATTTAAGTATTTTTACAATTCATATTTTTAATGAAACTAAATTAATCGAACGTTCGTTGAACTCCCTTCATCTCTTCCATGCATCAAAACCATATCCGTCATTTCGGCGTTCGTATAGCGCTCCACATTGCTTGGATTTGCTATCTAAGTACGCGCAAAGTCCTCTCTGTTAGGACGGAATGTGTAGTTTTTCACTGAAGAGCAATCTTCAACTGTCCGAGTTATTAGTCGACTTTTTCATAAGTAACTGCGCTTTGCCCTAATACCTGAAATGTAGGCTAGGGTCACTGGCAAAGAGCAAGGCGTAATTCTTTTGTTTCCGTGGCTGGTATGTCAAAATAACAACTTTTAAGATTCGCACGTCAGTGGTTCCTGAGCTGCCTAATCATAAAGTAATGTAATATTTAATGCTACATAATATTATACCTAACAGAACCTTGAAGCTACGACACTAAATGTCGGACTGGTTAAGTTATAAACCACGCAAGGGCTATAATCATTCAGTGTCGATTTGAAACAACCTATATAATGTGTGTGCGCTTTTTTGAATGTGTGTATGTATTATTGTTCAATCCAGACAACTGATTTACTTACAAACTGATTCATTAAAATATGACAGTCGATCGACCTAAATATCGATATTCTTTTTTTCTCAGTCCAATTGTTCAGAATACTTAAGTTTATAAGTGCAAGCTTACACTAAATCCATATATGTTGAGCATATTCTTACAGAAATTTATGAAAGTGACGTGTATAAGATATTAATTGGGTTTTTCTTTCTCTTACAGCACAGCATTTGAGCGGAGCTTCATATCTCAAGGTAAGAATACGCCACACTCATCTTCCAACATTTATCTCAAATCTAGGAACTAATATTAGTAACATGTCTATTTTAGATTGGTTAAATATACAACAAAACGTCATCATCTTGAGGTGGAGGAAAAGATTTTGTCTCCGTGGCGACACCATTTTAAGTTTGTTTCTCTCTTTTTACTTTAAAAGGTCTGCATCTCAAACAAACGAATAAAAATATGTGAAGTCATTCTTGCTATCTTTGCATTGAAACTTAAAGTATTTGGTGGTTATTATCAGTCAACGTCAATTTTAATTTGCCGATGGACATATTGTTAAACGGCTTTTTCAGTAACTCTCTCTTTATTGAGTGTGATGCAAAAATAGAATGGATATTGGGCAGAGGATATGGTGTTACCTTAATAAGGTGCTTCAACAATACCCTATAGAAAATCAAACATTGGAAAACGTGGCACTTAAAAATAAATAAATAAGGGAATAGAGGAAAGAAATACGGAAGGAAGACAATGCGGATTGAGTATGCAGTCGCTCGATAGGTCTAACATCCTTGAATAGCAAAGGACGTTGTTAATACGACCCAGTAGGCTAATAACCAAGAATATTGGTCATGTCACTTGGCTATAATTTGCAACAATCACGCAAATAATGTTTACAGATACATGCCCATGAAATTTACATAGCTCTTTCATGCAATTGCAATATTATAAATGTTACTTTTATTTATTATCCGTCTATAAGCTGTTAAGCTTATCACCCGTTTAGGGATCAATTATATAATGTGGTGCAACAATTAATGAAATGAAAGCTACCTAACAGTATCGTATATTTTCTCACTAGAAGCTGCCCTTTATTTTTGTTGTCTTGTCATTTAAGTCCTACAACTTTTTAAGTCATATCGGACGATGAATGGAATGGATGCAATACAGTTCAGATGAGCCCAGGGTTCATGGAACTTAGAATTACCCGACATTCCCTGACAGAGACTCAAACTCGGGACCTCTTATACGTGAGGCACACATGCTACCATCCAGCTACCGAGGCGGCCCGCTTCAATTTGTACACTCAAATTACCAACATGGTGTTTCCGAAAACATTGCAAGTTCATATCAAGCCCAAAAGATCACATTTCCGTGAAGCAGGCTGGATGCTGCACCACGATAATGCGCGGCCGCACGTTGCCAATAATTTTGCTGAATATCTTGCAAAAATCAACGTGAAGTGCATCCCTCACCCTCCCTATAGTCCTGATTTAGCCCCCATGTGACTTTTTCTATTCCCTAACTTGAAGAAACGCCTTCGTGGGAGGCTTTATCCATCATCACAGGCAGTGGTAAAGTCTGCGGAGGCGATTTTAAAGGATTTCTAAAAAATGGTTTGTAGCATGTCTTTGAAGATTGGCAGAAACGCTGGGACAAGTGCATTGCATTCAGGGCAGACTATTTTGAGAACGACCATCAAAACTATGAGGATGAGTAAAGGTTCGTTGTCAAAAAAAAAAGAAATGTCATTTTTCTTTATTGAACAGCCCCCGTATAACAAAAGTGAGGTACCAGTGCGCTTCAGGTATAGCAACAATTTGAAACCTTAAATTAGGGAAAATGTGTTTCAGAAATTGATTTCGCGTGGGTTTTTATATGCCTTTCTATGAAAAGAGGAAAGGGGAAGAATAGACGTATTGTAATCTCTGCTAATGGTTACAAGTATTTGATTAGTCATAGAGAGTTTGTTTGAACAGAAGTATATGACAAGAGGCTAGAAACACAATATCTGAGATCCATGCTAAGTGTTTCTGGCATCTGTTAACTGGGAAGTGCTTTACAAGAAGAAACGGAAATGCGATATGAAGCCAATGTCAGTTTAGGAAGCACATTCTGCTCCAAGAGTTGAAATCTCTTGAATGGATCTTCAGGAACTCGGCTTTCTCCCTTTCCTCTTCCTCCCTCCCTCCATCTTCTCGTTAAAGCAGAGACGGAAAAGCTCCATCTTGAGTAGCATCGAGTGTTGACGGTCAAGTCTTCTTCTTCTTCTTCTTCTTCAACTAAACGACATTTTGACTTCAGTCTCACATTCGATAACGCCCTCTTCACTTTCTTTGTGCTCCTTTACTCCTCGCTTCCAATTTTAGCAATTTTTTATTTCTTCTGTAAACTTTTATTGATGTTTATTTCTTTTTCTTTTCTTTTGTTACTTCTTTGATTGCACCTCCTCACTTCCATTGTTATTTCTTTGTTTCCGGTACATGTAAGGACATTCTAACCTTAATTCCTTTATTTCTTTCTTGTGTAACGACTTTATTGAGCATAACTTAAGTTGTCCTGTTATCTGGTAAGCTCCTTGGAATGGCTTTGTCCTTCCTTTAATATTGTTTACTTTATAACTGCTTTTTAAAATGTATTACGCCGCTTACTTCTCTGTCAGAATGACAAAGCTGAACATGGATGCAAATTCTTTTCACATCAATTACTGATACACTGGAAGAGATTGCTGCACACATTGTCCGCCAGTTTGATGTAGCTTATTCTTACGTTGTAAATTTTGAAGCACTTGGCCTATCCTCAGGGTAGCGCAAGAGTTTCGTCAAAGGGTATACGTGGATATGTATGGGAGTGTGTATATAAAGTGTCGCAATGCCGTTCTCTACGATAACGCGGCTTGTGTATAGAAAGAGCCGGCTAAACTCCAGGGTATCCACCAGGGCGTATCCTCACGGAGTGAAGATGACCCCCTCTGACCACCAGGGAGTTATCAAGCTGTCCCGAAAGGGCACCCGGCACCTCCGTGGGGCTTTGCATAGGTCAAGACCTGGAGAATAACAAGCCCCACCATCTGGTCCTGTGGACTCAAAATGAGATGGAAGTGGGAACGCCACTTAAGCGCGTCAACCCCAAAAGGGGAAGGCTACCAATTAGACTTCGGTAGGGCCGTCTGGTAATCTATGGCCGCGCCGTGGCTCAATGGTTAGACCGCTTGGCTCTCACCAAGGCGGCCCGGGTTCAATCCCAGGCGACCGCAAAGTGAGATTTGTGGTGGACAACATGGCGCAGGGGCGGGTTTTCTCCGGGACCTCCGGTTTCCCCCACCATCTCATTCCACCGGTGCTCCATCTTCATTTCATGTATCATCAGTGTCACCGCCTGCGGTGCCGTATGTAGTAAAAGCGGGCGTTAAACACCACACATTTCATTTCATTTCACTGGTGATATACCACACCTTCTACTAGCTATGCTGGCTAGTAGCCGGGAATATTATGGCTTTCCTCAACCCCGTCCGGAGACTACCCGATCTCACACGGGAATCACTGCCCCCTCGAGTCCAACCCAATCCGAACAACTCCCAATCAGGGAGGGGCTCGAATGTTCGGCCCGAGGTTCCTCTATCTACGTCAGAGGTACCACGAGCGCTAGGGTTCGGCAGTACCCGCACCATGGCAACTGAAGGGGACGGATCCCCTATCCTGCAGGAATGTACGGGAGTAAAGATGGTTCCAATGACACTGAAATGCAAGTTTCAGACTGGTTTAATGACTCTACCTTTTTATCATCACATTACTGGTGAAGTTGCCGATCAAGGTTCAGAGTTATGTAGAATGCATAATACGCGATAACACTTAATCCGTTATTTATGTAAGAACCGATAGACACATTTTCTCCTCGGTTCCCGTCTGTCTTCACCGAAGACCGAACACGTTGTGTCACATGGGTGTTCAGTTTCAGCAAGTACTGTGCGATGAAGGCTCTTTGAGGCTGGTTTAAAAGCAAGAAGGCCTCGCAGATACAGAAACTAACACCCGCCATGATGATAAAACATCTCGCCTGGCAAACACATTCAAGAACTGGATATCTGAAGACTGGGCTAAGGTATGCAAAGTATTTAAGTACGAGGGTGCGTGAAAAAGTAATGCCTCGTAATTCTTTCTCTTTTAATTGCCCAAAAAATTTATTCCAATTTACATAGTTGAAAACTACAACATTGAAGATTAATTTGTCACTATTCCATATAATCCTCGTCCTTTTCCACAGTTTTGGTCCACCTTTTAACTAGGGCATATATTCCATTGTGGTAAAACACACGGTCTTGCTTCCTAAGCCATTGACGCACGGACGTTTTCACAGCCTCCTCACCTTCAAAATGAATCCCAGGATGACCTTCCTTTAGTGACCCGAACATATGGAAGTCTGATGGTGCCAGGTCAGTGAGGTAAGACTTGCCATCCCAATTTCTCAATTTCTGCAGTGGTGTAACGGCCGGTGTGTGGTCTTGCATTGTCATACAAAAGAAGAACATCCGCCATAGTTTTTGTTGCACGAACTCGGCGAAGACGTGCTTTCAGCTTATTGAGAGTTCTGACGTATTGGACAGAATTTATTGGGCATCCCTGCTCCAAAAATCAATCATAAGCGCACGCTCTGCATCCCAAAACACTGTCGCCATAACTTTTCCTGCCGACCGCTGAGTTTTGATATTTTTTTCTTCGGTGACGCTGTGTGATGCCATTCCATTGACTGCCTCTTTTATTCAGGTTTAAAAACATGAACCCACGTTTCGTCTCCAGTAACAATTTTTTGCAGAAACTACTCTCCCTCCAAATTGAAGTGCGGCAGATGTTCGGAGGCTATTGTTTTCCTTGTTTCTTGTTTTGAGCTGTTAAAATTCTTGGAACCCAACGTGAACAAACTTTTGAGTAACCCAGTTGTTGAATAATCGTCACCACACTTCCTTTCGTGAGGGAGGTACTGCGACACAATTCACCTGTTGTTAGCCGACGATCACCACGAATGATGTCATCGACTCGCTGAATGTTGCATGGAGTCACTGCAGTCACCGGCCTGCCGCTTCGCTTTTCATCTGTCAATGGTGTTTGCCCTTCAGCTTCGTTACAGCGACGAACCCATCGTCTAACAGTGCTGACATCCACCGTTGCCTCACCATACACATTCGTTAGCCTTTCGTGAATGCGAATTGGCGTTTCATCTTCCGCAGTCAAAAAGTCAATCACAGAACGCTGTCTAATACGAATGTGGATGTCAGCCATATTGCAAGAGGATGCAGTGCTGCCAGCTGTTGACTTCGGAAGTTACTACTGCAGGGGATTGAATAACGAGGTTCGAGGAATTGCGCCAGTTCAAAGTTTTCACATAACTTACTTATTTAAAGAAATAAAAAATAGAAGGCATTACTTTTTGACCCACCATCGTACATAAAATAGTTTATAAATTATGTTTATTTTCTGAAATTATTCTCTGCAATTTCAAAATTTTATTCCTTCGAAGTATTTCTTCTATTTATTGGAAGGTTTATGTGAAAGCTTTTGTTGCTTCTAGGTAGCATTCACTGATGAAACAATTGTTTCAGTAGTTGAAGAAAGTCCTCAGTGTGTCAAAAGGTGGCCAGCAGGATCATTTAAGAAGGAATGTGTGGTATAGAATGTGAAGCACCCCCCTAAAGTAATGATTCTCAGTGCAGTTTCTGTCTGTGGAGGAGGAAAATTTGACATTGTAGAGGGAATTATTAATGCCAAGTAGTATTCAGAAACGGTAAGGGAGTGAATTAAACCCATGATGAACGAGTGGTATCCATCAGAAAATTGGGTGTTCATGCAAGATGGTGCTTCTTGTCACAAGGCGAAATGTGTTATGAAAATTTTTAAAGAATATAGGATATTGTAACGTTCCCGGTTGCGCCAACTGACACGTAAATTTCACTTTCCCATTTAACGTTACTAGAGGGTAGGGTAGCTCAGGTAGGAGAAGTTCGGCCGCACCGTGGCTCAGTGGTTAGACCACTTGGCTCTCACCAAGGCGGCCCGGGTTCGATCCCAGGCGACCGCAAAGTGAGATTTGTGGTGGAGAACATGGCGCTGGGGCGGGTTTTCTCCGGGACCTCCGGTTTCCCCCGCCATCTCATTCCACCGGTGCTCCATCTTCATCTCATGTATCATCAGTATCACCGCCTGCGATGCCGTATGTAGTAAAAGCGGGCGTTAAACACTACACAATTCATTTCATTTAGGAGATGTTCTTGCCAATTTCTGGGTTACCAGGCAGGGTTGGCTTAAGTTAAAATTTGACACGTAGTTCTGATTAAATAGTGTTTATTCTACAATGTAACGAAAACCAAAAGAAATTAATATACGAAGACAGCTGTGACTTTTATCTGGCCTAAGGTTCCTGCTCCTTGCTTTTTGATGTTCATTCTTGAAGACTATAGACGTGGCCGTCAGAGAATCGGGCGACGCAGATTCCGGTAGCATGTGCGAGACTACTCCCCCCCCCCCTTACCAAGGCCAAAACCCTGGGGTTTAAATTCCGAAAGCCTGTCAAAGCAGCGACTGACTCATTGCTTCGTTAGCTATGTCAGCAAGGCTTTCGCCCTCCGCCCAACAGCCCAGCATGACTTGCAAACCTACGCGACCGGATGTCGCGTGTAGCGGTATTATTCCATCTTCCAAGTATAAGATATTTACCAATTTTGTCTTTTACAAAAATGTATCAAAATATTAACGTCACTATATCTCTCTTAGATTGACATGGTAACAGGCCGCATTGTGTCTTTGTGGAGTATGCTGAATAAAACAGTTAAATGTTTTCACCCAAAACAAAAGAAACAGCGGTGAATGCAATTTCATCAGCGTGACAAAAAGATGAAGAAATTCAACAAATGTGTAACGATAAAATTCAGGGCATGTCTAAAACAATTTCTGCCCTTATAAGAGCTAAGGGGGGCCATACTAAATACTAAAATGATAAATTGAATTGTAACTGTTATAAAAGTGAATAAAAATTTGTTAGTACCTGAATTAAATGGAAATTAAATAAAAATATTTCCTTAAAATTGAAAACTGCTAATGGTTTGCACACGTCTGTCGTTCGTGATATAAGCTCCAGTGATAGTCCTATCTGTGTATGCAAGTTTTGTGTTTACCTAACCTCTACCTTACCACTTTCTCCATCCAGCCATTAGAGGTAAAGCCGTCCCTTAACAACGATATTCCACAAAGCAATTTGGAGAGCTCCAAAGCACTTCTACAAAAACTGCGCCATTAAATTAGAAGTTAGGGGGATTCCTCGAGAATACGAGTGAGAACCACTTAGACAGCCAAAATAATATATTGCCTCTTGTGAAGCTGAACCCATGACTTATCGCTTAGCACTTAGCGGCCTAACCAACAGAGCTGCTTCGAAAACCCGAAGCAATTTCCATTACCTTGCAGTAGCAGTTAATCTGAAAAGTTCTTGGCTCAGACCCAAGGTGGTGCAACACGGACCATTGCTCCTGCGAGCCTAACGGTGCGTCCCTCAATTAATTACGTAAAATATGTTACCCTTCATGCAAGAACAGTCTTAGAGCCACGTGGGCAAACCTGCACTCTATGATATATATCTCTTACAGAATTTCTTTTCTTTTTAAAATAACCATTCTAAACTTCGTATGATTCTAACTACATGCAACAACGACATCAATTTACAGTCTACAAAGTTATACTGTGAGTATCTCTTACGATATCACTTACCTTTACCAATGTATTTCGACATGACTGCATGCTTGCACAAGTACGATAAAATGGCACAAATTATTGCTCAAAGATTTTCTGTCAACAGTATTTTCTGATAAATATTAAAAGCAGAAGCATTATTAACAGTCAAGTATTCTTCATATTTAAGTTGGATTTATGAGTCACTATGTTTACACTCAAACTTCACTTACTTGTTGTATAATTGAAACGTTTACAAGATCATTCGATCTCATCCTCAGCTGTTTGGTGACTAAATGAACCTTCCTCTTCTTCCACTACTACAGAGCTCCGATCACTCTGCCATCTGGTGTTAGGGGCACCATGGGCTTTTAGAAAATTTGAACGAACCTTCAAAAGACTAAACTTAAAACTAGCACCCCAAAACAAATTCAGTCTGAGGAACCTGCTAAATAAACCACTGAAAAATACAATCCCCAACAATTTGAAATCAGGAATGTATCAGATTAATTGTGAAACCTGTGAAAAAAGCTACATAGGAAAAACTAAGAGAAACTTGTTAACCAGGCAAAAAGAACACCAGAGGAACATTAAGTTGAAACAAACAGAAAAATCTGCAGTTTCACACCATTTTTGGACAGAAAACCACAACATTGGCCACAACATTAAACTGGTAAAATCTTTAAGTACACCCATAGAATTGGATATTTGGGAAAAAATATTCATAAACAAAAACCGTGATAAAGTTATAAATTTTGAAATCCCGGCATTAAATGAAGTATTAAAACTTAGTGCCCCTAACGCCAGATGGCAGAGTGATCGGAGCTCCGTAGTAGTGGAAGAAGAGGGAGGTTCATTTAGTCAGCAAAGAGCTGAGGATGAGATCGAATGATCTTGAAAACGTTTCAATTATACAACAACAAGTAAGTGAAGTTTGAGTGTAAACATAGTATTTTCTGAACTATTACTTATATAGAATACTAAATTTTCTTAAAAACCTAGCTGCAGTGTCCCTGGAGGCCGTTGAACTTATATAACTAGCTTATTATTTTAGTTAATTGATGGAAGCTAATTATTTCCCCACACTAGCCGTATATAGGCTAAGATATTTGATGGATAGAGTCAACATGAAAAATTCAATGCCTATATCTGGCTAGTGTGGAGTAATGATTAATTTCCATCAATTAAATGAAATAATAAGAGTTAAATGATGAAGCCTGGGACTTAAGTACTTACTACAGTAAATCACCACAAACGGTGTATCTCGGATGTGAGAGCCCCTAGTGTTCTACCGGGGAAATATATGAGTCAACTAGAGAATTTAATGTCAGGACGGCACGTTGGCCATGGTAGCTCAAAGGTTAAAAGCGACTGGACGGAAACCAGGAGATCCGTGGTTCAAATCCCGGCCATGGCATTGAATTTTTCATGTTGACTCTATCCATTATATAACTAGCTTTTATTTTTTAACTATGCTGTTGACATCGCATTCATACCTTCACCTAAAATGTTTGTATTAAGAAAACCTCTGCTGCTGTATTTAAGTAATTTTCCGATACAGAATACAATGTCTCCTCTACCTGTTGTGTATTGGTAGAGAAAGTGAAATAATTAAAAAAAACTATTTGTCATATATTTCTTATAGCTTGAGTGTGTTCATTCACTTTTGACCTAGGTACAGTGTAAATATAAATTTATGTATGCTCAATTTTTCAAGGATGAACTATCTCAAAGACTTGATTAAGTGACAACTTGCTACGATTCGAAATGGAGATGTAGGGTATGAGAGGATAGAATCTTATGGAAGGAATTTGGTACTTCTGCCGAAGGAAGGATAAGGTTAAAGGACAGATAGAGCGGCCGATCCAAAGAAACATGGAAGTGCACAGGACAGGTACCCCACGGCAGGCTAGTAAAAACGGCATCCCACCCATCGTAGCACCGAAAAGGCCCACCACGCCCAACGGGAGACCGTCCTACTGAAAGAAACATCTTTAGCAGGAGCCTATCGTGATATACTCACTTTGTTTCGTATTATTCCTTACTTTTAAACATTATTATTGAGAAACCAATACAGTTTTGTATCGGTGATGAGTCGTACATTTAGTAAGGTCAAGTCGCCGCCAGGCGTCCGGCTCCTTATAGCTGGTTGGAAATCGTCGCAGTAGTGTTTCTACGTAAACAACTGGTTGCAGTGAGCTAGCCAGCCATGGATGGTACTGGAGCTGGCTGGCCAAGAGAGATTAGCTCCTTCGCAGGAGTTGGTGAGCGACTCTCGAGTGTAACGCGTGTGTGTTAACATCTTTCCGCGCCTGTAGAGTTGTATTGTATTGTATTTAGGTGTTTAGAATTTTGAATAAAACAGATATGTAAGTTTCAAGGAGAATCGTGTATTTAATTATGAAGTGTCCCCTATCTTCCAAGTCTTAACGTAAGTAATTTGACCTCTCACTCTCCAAGTTATGTTCCCCAGTAATATCCTTGGAATAGTTCAACCACTTGTTTGATAATAACATATTAAACTATTTCCAAGGATATCACGACGGTCACTTAACAATGAAAATCACGCAATGCTATGTAAATAAAATGAAACTTTAAATGTCAAAAAGTAATTTAAAAATTAATAAAATAGAATCTTAGGCGCCTCAACCATTATGTGATATCATCCTGCCATGCAGCGCCGAGACACGCGCTGACATTTTTACCCTGAAGGAGATGATGTGAACTGATAATGGAGATGAAAGAGAGAGACAGGAAATTCGGAGGATGTTGTTAACCTGCCTAAGCAATCACCTGAAGACCCGGAAAACCCATGGGTCACGTAGGCAAGGCACGGGAAGAGACTCCGATTGCGTGTCCGCTCGGTAAACAAAGCTGAATCATGTATTGTGGTGACTTCAATCTTTCCTTCTTTGTGTTTTTTCATTTACTAAACAGAAAACCTGCACCTGATCATTGCACCTTATCACTTCTAAAACTCATCTACTTCGTGCTAACTACTAATTCCCCCAGCTCCTGAGCTATATTGGTGATCTCCAGCTCGTCAGACTACCAGCCATGCTACCTAGTTACATGTAGTCTCTTACGAGTTCCGTTGCTGAGCGCTAGGAAGCGCTACGTTCGCCTGTAGAGGGAGACAAAAAGTTGTGGACAATTGCTTGACGCTGCACCGGGGCGATGGTAAATTAAATGAAATGTGTAGTGTTTAACGCCCGCTTTTACTACATATGGCACCGCAGGCGGTGACAGTTTGAGTCCAGATGTTGTACTCCCAAAGGGCGCTCGGCGTCCTACGTGGGGCTTTCCATAGGACAAGAACTGGGTAACAAACAAGGCCCCCCCATCTGGTCCTAGGACACAAGACTGGATGGAAGTGGATACGCCAATTACGCGCGCCAACACCAAAGGTGAAGGCTACCGATATGACCTCGGTGGGGCCGCCTGGTGATCTAGCACACCATCTAATAGCTATGCAGGCTAGTACCCTGGAGTATTAATGGCTTCCCTCAACCCCTTCCAAGGACGTACCCGATTCTCACGGGTATCGGGAACCACTGCCCCCTCGAGACCATCCCAATCCGAACAACTCTTGAAGGAAGGGCTCAGATGTTTGACCCGAGGTTCCTCTAGTAACGTCAGAGGTACCACGAGTGCTTAGGGTCCGCAGCGCCCGCACCACGGCAGCTGAAGGGGACGGATCCCTTCCTCTACGGCACCGCAGGCGATGACACTGATGATACATGAGATGAAGATGGAGCACCGCTGGAATGAGATGGCGGGGGAAACCGGAGGTCCCGGAGGAAACCCGCCCCAGCGCCGTGTTGTCCACCACAAATCTCACTTTGCGGTCGCCTGGGATCGAACCCGGGCCGCCTTGGTGAGAGCCAAGCGGTCTAACCACTGAGCCACGGCGCGGCCTGGGGGGATGGGTCTGGACTTTTGTCTCAGAGGCTCCGGTAAAAGAAAGAGGACTTTGACATGTATCTCGGACACTCAACATGGCATCTGCACTTCGTCGCTCCGTACGTAGGAACATTGGGGACAACATTGTTTGGCTTCGCTTCATTATGTAAGTTCTGGATAAACCTTATAAATTTCTATTCCAAATTTTCGCTGTGTTTCTCGCGTCAATTAAGACAAATTCCGTGGAGTTAGTGCAACTTTAAACCTCAAAAGAAACCCCAAAGACTTTCAATACATTTAAAGAAATAATAATATATAAGCAGTGGCAAGGATAATTAATTGACATGTTGGTAAAGATTTGAAGACAAGAGAAATTGTAAGAGTATAAAGATATCGTTAAAACATCTAATTTTGAAATACTTTCCTTAACCATCCTATACGGACCTCTGGTAATTTAACGCTTCCACGTTATAAGTCATCCCTGGAAACGGTACAAAACTTAATCGAGTGGTTACTTTGATTTGACATTTAAGGTACACTGGGACTGAAAGAATAGCCCAAAAGTCTCAAAATTACAATTTTTGTTCTCTGAACCTTCCTTTATTGAATTATGCTAAGTTTTTTATTTCCGACATTTTTAAAGTTCTCTCGCAGGTTTTAAATTTTCGGGACGCCCCCTTTAGTCCTTATCCAGCATGATGGCCTGGTTTATCCAATTCTGATCGTTCTTCGGCAGCTTTTTCTCTAAAACTGCGTTCAGATATTGCGGCATAGCTTAGTGCTGCTATCTAGAGACAGTTTGGTAAACTACTACTATGTATTCAATACAAAGTGTTTAATTAGAAAACTGAAATACAAATACCTTATAAAAAGGCGTCAGCACACCTTGAGTGTTCTAACACCTCAGAAAATACAAAACAGTTCAGAACATCTGTGATTATTCTTTGTTCTTTGCAACAAATTTAGCAAATAATTGTAGATTCATTTTTGTTTTGACTCTGTGTTTGCTCCAATGTATAATGGCGACTTCTATGAGAGAGATGTGCTTTTGTTTACAGTTTGTTTTAAATAATGAAGTAGGTGTATATGTAAGTTATTTGCTTTTCCTGTAGTGTAGTGTATTGTTAACTATATAAACAGCATAATGCATGCTATTTCATCATGTTGGTGTAAGCCGGTGAGTAGAAGTAACGAAAAGAAGGAAGCTGTAAAATGTGTGTAGTGTTTAACGCCCACTTTTACTAAATACGGCAACGCAGGCGGTAAGGAAGCTTTAAGAAAACCTGGTGCAGCTAGATGGAAAAGCAAAAATTGGGAGCAGATTTCCATTTCGTATGTACAGTTGGACACATAGAAAAATTTAATATTTCAGCTTCACATTTACAAATTGACATAGATGAACATTATAATGTTATTCAAATTATATTGGTAAAACCCAGAAGAAATTTGCGAACCCGATCGCAATATGACGGCCTGGCACACAATAGACGGATAGGTTTCACGGAGGTAACAAGCTTGCATAAACAGATAGAACCGATAAACAAAAGATGGATAGTTTATCACAGCGGTGAAAGACTTGCCGGCACCTATATATTTACATTCTAGAACATTCGTGTTTTATCTGATGACATTTTAGAGTAAAGTGGAGAACAATCTAGAATGATCGATTAAGTGTATAAAAGAAGCCATGGCTAGTGATGAGACAGTTGTGAAACAGAGTAAGCGGAGAGACAGCTGGAAGTGTTATTGTAACGAGAGCTAATCTGCTGTCAGTGCTATTGTCATCGACCTTGGAAGACTGTGTATATGTGATTTAATGTTCTTACCTGAGAATTGGGCAGTGCATTGCTACGAAAATAAAGGAGATATTTAATTTCTTCAACTCGGTCTTTTAATTCTGTGAACAAACAAAGTTACAATATTGTAAATAGTAATTTAAATAGCAAACTACACTAGTGAAAATAATGAGCAAATTTTGAATACCAGTGTATATAACAATAGAGATGACAGTGTAAATAATGTGCAGGATATAATGACTATTTTGGTGCATATTTTTGGAAAAAATGATTTTTCTCCACTTCACAGGTTTTAATACAATATTTGCTCCCACTGCTTTAGTTTTATAGCTATAACTCTGAATTGTTTTGAGCATATGCTGCATATATGGGACTACAACATCCGTCTCAGGCTATAAAATTTGAGACTTGGTTTGGCTGTAACAAAATTTTAAATACAAAAAGTACTAAACATTAAATTCAATGTACTACATAGTTTAAAAGATAATTTTCCTAAAAGTAATGTATTGTTCTTCTACACAGAGACTGAAGTTGTTTATACAGTTAGTAGGAATGAAAAAATAACAAGAGTTATTCCACTAACATGGTTATTGATACGCATGCATTAACTTTAATATTGCCATGTACGACACATGTTTTTTAAGTCAGTACCGTTTTGCGATTCCGCCGCCGCAGCGCTACGGTCGGCGTTCCGCGCATGCGCGCTAGTTACCTACATCTCTTGTCTACGCACTGACGCCATTACAGTCTGATTCTTCATTGTATACGTTGGTTACTGAGTGTTTAAGATTCCTCCGACAATCGTGAGTCCCGCCGATTGTGAAGTACGGGCTGTTATACGATTTCCTAGTGCTAAAGGCGTAAAACCGATCGATATTCATCGTGAGATCTGTAAAGTTTACAGACAAAATATTATGAGTGATGGAATGGTAAGGAAATGGGTGAGAACATTTAAAGATGGCCGTACAAATGTGCATGGTGAAGAAAGGAGTGTGCGTCCTTCGGTCGTTACTGAAGATTTGGTGCAGAAGGTGAATGTATCGCATTGTAACCGAGAACTTGAAGTATCGAAAATTGTGTTTATGTTGGGTTCCGGAAATGTTGACGGATTTGCACAAAACCCAACGCTTAGGCAGTGCATTGACTTTCCTTGAGCGATACCACAATGAAGGTGAAGATGTTTTAGACCAAATTGTTACTGGTGACGAAACATGGGTGGCCTATGTCACACCAGAATCGAAACAACAATCCATGGAATGGCGACATTCATCATCACCCACAGAAGTGAAGTTTAAGCAAACAATTTCTGCCCGGAAAATCATGTGCACAGATTTTTGGGACAGAAATGCAGTATTGCTAGTGGAGTTTCTGCGTCAGAATGAGACAATTAATGCAGCGTCTTATTGTGAGACATTGAACAATCTGCACCGTGGAATCCAGAACAAAAGACGTGGCAAGTTGAGTAAGGGTATCGTTTTGCTGCATGACAATGCCCGTGCACATGTGGCTAATCGGACCAAAGATCTCATCAAATCTTTTCAATGGGAAACTCTAGAACCTCCTTCATACAGCCCTGATCTGGCGCCCAGCGACTACCATTTGTTCCTGCACTTGAAGAAACATCTGGGCGGTCGGCGTCCTCAAGACGATAACGAAGTCAAAAGAGTTGTGATACAGTGGTCAACACGTCAGATGGCAGAACTTTATGAGGAGGGTATTCAAAAACTGGTGCCACGTTATGACAAGTGCCTCTGTATTCACGGAAATTATGTAGAAAATTAGATTAAGGTACAGGCTTTCATGTAGAAATAAAATTATTGCGATATATATGCACGTCTTTTTTAATTCCTAAACGGTGCTGACTTAAAAAACATGCCTCGTACGGTAATTAAAATAAAAATAAAAAATTAATTCCTTCAAAACTAATGATCAGAAATTACTAAAAATTGGTGTGGTATTTTCGAATATAAAACCCACTGGGCATTCAAAGTTTGAAGTTCGTATGTATATTAATATAGAAAGTAGACATTGTCAGTCCTAGTGTCCCTTAAACGTCTAAAGAAGTGTTCCAAATCTCAGTACAAAAGTGGTTTGTACAAGTCAACCATACTCTTGTTCAGTAAAGTCAGCTTCTTTGTATTCGTTGCTTTATATCTACCACGTTTTCAAGAAGTACAATATAAACGCCTGTTATGTAGACAACTTCTCTCTCTAACCTGTGTGGCGTATAGTAGATACTGCAGGGGCGAGTTGTATGCGACGCGGCGTGTTCAGAGCTGGACGATGTGTCATATTGATTAAGACCCTCAATCCGATGCTGTTGAGTTGGCCATCAACTTTATTTATTCACTCTGTTTTTCTAAGCTAGAAATACAAACTCTTTAAGATTCATTCTTGTGTCACTTCTGAACTGCTAACACTTCGTGGTTACATTTACTTCTCCCTCATCCTTGTTTTCTGAAATAATAACAGATAAACAAACTCATTGTTCATCTACAGTCTTTTGTCGGGACATAAGAACAGAAGCACATTAATAGAATAATGGTCAAGGTAGTTAATAGCGACAGGGCAACGCTGTATAATGTAGCTAAGTATAAATGGTTGCTGTATCTACGTGTATATCTTTGTGTCCATAAAAAATGTCCTGTAATCTGTCTCATGTTTCACAGTTCGAAAATTAGCTAATAATGTTAGACCTCAAAATAACTACCAACACAATCTTATTTTGACTTCTACTAGTTCAAAATCATTGGTTTCCTTATATTAAAACAAGCTACACTACGACGGCTTTACAGTAAAGAATGATCATAATTTTTACGGCCGTAATTTCTTGCACTATAATTCAATCTTATTATATTCTGTTACCATAATGTGAAACAGACACGCCGTAGTAGTTTCATTGTTGGTACTCCTGGTTCCCGCCTATGAGAACCAGGCAAGTTCAGACATGTTCAGTATCGCCTACCGCAGTAATACAGGTAACATACAGTTAAAGGTGATGTTAGAGGAAGATCCGGAATTTCTTTCAAACGTAATCACTGCTGATGAAACTTGGCTACGTCATTTTGATCCTGAGAAGAAACAGCAAACCTCAGTGTGGAAATCTCCTTCATCACCAACCCCCAAAAATGCAAAAGTGGTTGCTTCTTCTGGGAAAGTTATGATCATCTCATTCTTTGATATTCATGGAGTGGTTTATCAGCATGTTATACCTGCACACACATCAGTAACTGGAAAATACTACAGAGATGTCCTGAAAACATTGCAAGACCATATTAGGCCCAAAAGACCACAGTTCCATGAAGCAGGCTGGGTACTGCTCCACGATAATGCGCGGCCGCATATTGCCAATGTTGTTGCTGAATATCTTGCAAACATCAACGTGAAGTGTATCCCTCATCCTCCCTCTAGTCCGGATTTAGCCTCATGTGACTTTTTTCTATTCCCTAACGTGAAGAAACGCTTTCGTGGGAGGCATTATGCATCATCAGAAGCAGTGGTGAAGGCTACGGAGGCAATTTTGAAGGATCTATCAAAAAATGGCTTCCAGCATGTCTTTGAAGATTTACAGAAACGCTGAGAAAAGTGCATCGCATTCAGGGGAGACTATTTTGAGAAGGACCATCGAAATTATGAGGATGAGTAAAGGTACGTTTTCAAAAAAATTGTGATCATTCTTTATTGAATAGCATGAATATATTATTAAAAATTTAACTATGCTTAACGTAAAATGACCAGTGAAGGTTAAAGATGTCCCCACCTGGTATTTCTACTTTTTGAGTGGTTAATAACATCCAATAAGTGAAAATATGAAAGTAGTTCCTTTAGTCTAAACTGTTTTAGTGATATTGAAGTATTAACGGTGCAAATTAATAGTTATTTGAGTATACAATAATGTTTATCTGAATGGTCAAAACAGTTGAACTAAGAAAAACATGTTTCAAAATTTCTGTTTTAAAATAATTATATAGATAATTCCAGCTTCACTGTCAGAATTACCACTGTATCCCCGGTGATTTCTAAAGAAGTATTCTTAGAGCTCACGACACGACTGTTTTTTAAAATAATTTTACGTTTAATATGGTTTTTAAAACAAGACAGTTTTATAAAAAAGTGTTAGGGACTCGGAAACAAATCTTACGACTGTTACATAATGTGACTTTGTGGTTTCGTAAAATCAAAAGTCCATGTTACAAACACCAAAACTTGTAGAAATAAATCCAGAATTACTTCACATACACAATAAAGCTTAAGAATTTTCAGGAAATGTTCCGGTATACAAAATATAAATAAATAATAATTAAAACAAATGTAACGTAACTAATTATTATTTAACAAAAATATTGAATAAGTCTATGAATATGATATCGGCTCTTAGATATCAAATTATTATATTTCGTCACGATACTTAAGGCAGAGTCTTAAGTGTGAATAGATTGCGAATCCCAACAACGCGGGGAAGTGTTGAATGTACATATTTAATTTCAGCGATGTCAACTGGGAAATTTGTTAACAAAAGAAGTAAAATATATTTTTCCCTCAACATTAATCTTAAGCCTCATAAGGAGTAGGAGTTAATGAGGAGAAGGCTGAGATATTCCTCAATAAGCTGCAATGAAAAATATTCTCAAACCATTCATCCTCTTATGTTTAGATTCTCGGGAATTGTTAATTGTTTTCTTTCCCTTGCTGAAATTTAGAATACGTTGATCTTATATGAGCTTACTTATAATAACAGAGAACATATAAAAAGCAGTTAACATTCGTTTGCATTTTAGAAAAAATTAGCTTGAATATTGCAAATATTGAAAATTAATGTATAGAGTCAACATGAATAATTCAATTGCATGGACGGGATTTCAACCACAGATCTCCTGGTTTCAGTCCAGTCGCTCTTAACCTTTGAACTACCTTGGCCAGCGTACCGTCATGACAGTTGACTCGTATATTTCTCCGGTAGACCACTAGGGGCTCTCGCTTCCTAGATTCACCGTTTGTGGCGATTTACTGTTGTAAGTACTTAAGTCCCAGGCTTCATCATTTAACTCTTATTATTTTAGTTAATTTAGTTAAGAGTGACTGGTCGGAAACCAGGAAATACGTGGTTCAAATCCCGGATATACCATTGAATTTTTCACGTTGACTCTATCCATCAAATATCTTAGCCTATATACGGCTAGTGTGGAGAAATTATTAATTTCCATCAATTAACTAAAATAATTGAAAATTAAATTTCATCACCACACTTATAGATTTTGTGTAACAGTAAGATAACATCCTTTTAGTCCCTTTAATACAGTTAGGTTTCTGACAACGCTATCATATAATATGTTACCTGAAATAAATTATTTATGAGTGAATTTTGAGACAAAATAAATATAATTATTGCTTTTTAGTAATACAGATAAAGATGCTTGGTAATTTTTCCAATTTTGGAAGCCTATTCTCAGAAAGCGTTAGCTAAAACTAAGTTAATTAATTACTTTTTTGTGTATACATTTAAATTATATTCTTACTGGTGTTGAAATTTTATTTTCGCAAACCTAATTTAAACAAAATGATATCCCTTTGACGATAATTTGAAACATATGTTGAAATGTGCTTCTCTAAAAATATACTTATGAAGAAAATTCTAACTCTGGGCGTTGGTTTTACCATCCGTTAAATGTTGATTTCCGGCTTCTCTCCCATCGATTAATCGCTAACCCGTTCCTCCGTGTCTTAAGCCCCGTGACCGGAAGAACAGATAAATACATAAAGAGAGTTTCTCTGACGCTGGAGAAAATCTTTAATACCTCTTCCCTTGGTACTTTAATTATATAGAATTCTGAACTTACGTCTTTGGTACCTCCTGCAGCCAAAATAATTGCTGTACTGAATGTGTTTTCAAAATATAATCAGGAAAACGAGATGTATGTGGTAAGAATGTGAAATGAAAGCATCAGAAAAATATGTTTTTTAAGAAAAGATATTGTTTTCATAATCATGCTTCAAGGATCGGGTGTCAGGTGTTTAAACCTGTTTACCATTTTATTTTTGATCTGCCAAAACTTCTATTTACGGTTTAATATTAAACTTTAGTTTATAAATCTGCCAGTGCTCTACATTATAGTATATTGAATGCTGCACCTATATAATACTTTCGTCAGTTGTTTCTGCATAGATATGTCCCTTTTATTAAACAGAAAGGTCTAGATCTTCCCTTGATATACTCATTTATACGAAGGTGGCCTAAAAAGTATCCCACCTCAACATGAAGATGGCAGCACTCATAAGAAGGCTAGTAAATTTCGTTGTTCATCTATTAGCAGTTACTCACAAAGCGGCAGCCATTTTGGATGCTCAGTTGCTATGTAACAGTCGTTTGAGTAAGTTGATGTGAGTGTTTGTTTGAAAATGGACAAAATCGAATATCGATTGAATATTTGTTTATGAAAGGCAATACGGCTACGCAAATCAAAGATGAGTTGGATTCTATGTATGGCGACTCTGCACCATCATTTACTACACTGAAATTTTGGCAGCTGAATTTAAACTTGGCAGAAGGTGTTTGGGAGGCCATGAACACTCGGGATATCCGACAACTGCAACTACCGAAGAAAGCATCGCCAAAGTTTACCAAATGGTGCTAGACGACCGCCGAATTAAAGTGAGAGAGATAGCAGAGACAAAAGAACGTGTTTGTCACATATTAAATAAAAATTTAGACATAAGAAAGCTGACTGCTCGTTGGGTGCCGCGTTTGCTCACGTTAGACCAAAAACGTGTTCGAATGAACATTTCCAATGCAGGTTAGCCGCAATGAATCCCAGTTTTTTGCGCCGATTAATTACTGTAGATGTAACTGGGATACAAAAATATAGTCCAAATAGTGTACTACAAAGTGGAAAGCGCCTCCAAAAAAGATGTTGTTTTTTCGGCTTGAAAAGCGATCGCGTCTATTTTTTTGGGATACTCATGGAGTTATTTCAATAGATTAACTTCAAAAAGGTAAAACCATTTCAGGAACATATTACGTATCATTACTTAACGAGCTGAAGGCAGAACTTACGTAAAAACGGCCAAATTTGCAGAAAAAGGAAACACTGTTTCACCAAGACAACACCTCAGCGGTTGCCATGGCGAAAATCCACGAATTACGATTTGAACTGCTTGACTCACCAGATCTAGCCCCAAGCGATTTCTTTTTGTTCGTTCATCTGAAGTTTGCGCTCGCAGAACAGAGATTTTCGTCAAATAAAGGGGCAATTTATTATAGAATGGTTAGTTTGGTGCTCGTCACACATCACTTAGGGGGAATGTAAAACGACAACACAGCAGTACTCTGATTGGTAGCTCACCTAGCAGAGCTCAAGGACAAACACCTTCCCATTTGAAACATATAACAGCAGGGATATAACAAAGTTCAGCGCGATTGTCTTTTTAGCTTTCGTGTATCAATTGTAGATAGTAAATTATAGAAATTTTATAAGTCCTGACAGACGTATTTACAAAGTTTAAGGCTCATGCGATAGTGAGAGACAAAACTTAAGGAAAGAGGATAAAAGAAATCCATTGATATCAGCCATTGGGATTACTGAGAAGGAGTATTACTAAGAAACTTCTTTGAATCCGTTACATTCAATAAAATTGAAGCGTGACTTATAATTGATTTATCAAGGAAGAAGACACTGGAATGGCGTGCATTAGACTGGAAACCGGGGAGAACCTGGGAAATTGCAGATAAAGCTTAAAGAGGTATCTATCCAATTTTTGGAAAGGAATGAAGAACCCATTTATTTTCATTCTAGACATCTACAGGCGCGACTGGCACGAGGAGTTGTAATCGTGGAGTTCATCGAACTTTTAAGATCAAGTATGACAGTGAAAGTATTGCACTCTTCTGGGTAATATAAATTGTACCATTTATTCATATTAAATTATAAAGGAGATTTTAGTACAATTGTTTTATCGCCTGCATTTAATTATGCGTAATGTATAACATTAATTATGCTTTGTTTTATTACAAAAGAAATGTCTCCTAGCTTACAATTCATACAAACAGATCACATACCTTGGCGAGCTGCCAATTTTTTATTTTAAACAACACACTAAAAGTATAATCACTTTATTGAAAAACTAAACAAGATAAATAATAGCAAGATAAGATAAGTAATTGTAACGTATTTTAATGCAGCGTCGGGCAGTTGGAGAGAGAGAGAAACAAAAGTGTAGCGTAAGCTCTAGTGTCACTTGTTATCTGTATGAAATAGCACTATTGCAACAGAGAGAGAAACAATAGAATAGTGAATGGTTCCGGTGTGCCAAAAGTGCTCGTCCCTTAGCCAGTTTATGACGAGTAGTGCGCCGCGCAGTGAGTGCAACGTGTGCAGGAGAGATTGGATAGGTCTTGTGTTCAATTCATCAACTAGTAAAACGTCCGCTGAAGTAGGCTACGCCTCATACGACACGAAGAAAGTGAAGTGCCAATGAAAACTAAGGTAAGGTACATAAAAGTTTAACCGTATCACACTAGCGAAGTGACAACGAGACTTAGTAATATGTCAGTGAGTCGTTTACTCAATGTACTGAGTCAAATCGTTAACTGTATCAATAATTTTTGTTTCTTTTTGCTTATTGTACAACGCATACATTATACATATATTATTTGTGCATTATATAGTCTAGCTGACCCCGCCAATATGAGTTGTGTGAACTTATCTATATAAACAAAACAAATTCGGATTAGTTTGTTATTTATTCTGCAACTGGGGATGAATTTTAAATCTACAGTTAAGTTTATAAATTTAGTAAACATTATTTTTTAGCTTTTTGTGGTGCGTAAATGTGTAAATATATGTTTTCCGAACACCCGTATTAAAATTGTCCATGAAAGAAACAAGTTGATTCCGCAAACTTCTTATGAGTGCCCTTGCGATTTATTCATGGTAATCGCAAAGGACAAACGAACGGGAAATTGTAGATGCTTAAAATCAAAAGATAAATTCATTGGTATTATAAGAATACGTGACATTAACGTACCCTCTCTTTAAATTCATAGCGCCTTTCTGTTTGTTTCAAGGCCTGCTAGTATAAATTATAAATGGTTACATATATGTATCGAATTAAATATATACTAACTAATTACTATTATTTAATCTAGTTGCCTATTCCTTGATTAGTCATTTTGATATTGAAATGTTAACCTTTTTCTCCTGCCAGAAAATTAATGAATATTACAAGGCGTCATAACTCCTGAGCGTTTTGGATACACATTTCAATCCATTGCCAAAGAAATTGCCAAAATGCACTGCCAAAGTTCATTAACAAAACGTTGTATGTGCTTAAGACAACACGACAGAAGTGAAAACTTAAAACATATTTATTATAAATTATTCTTAAAAATTACTTTCAAAAAATTAATGTTGACACTCATTGTTCCGAAAGGCGCCAGTTGCGAGCTAAACATTTCATGACTTACGCTAAGTGTGCTCTGAAACAACTGAATGACGACGGACTTGCGACCGTGCTAAGAGAGTTATACATAAAGAATGTATAAATTGAAGTAAAATCAAATCACATAATATACTGTTTTACATGTATTTTATTTTTATAGTAAAATATATGCTATTTCACAAACACTTTTCATATTTTGTTTCTTGCTGATACACATATTTCATTGCTTTTTAGTTTTAATAAAACAAAAGTTCATACATATCTTATAATTATATGATATTCATTTGCTTATTCCCATAATTTTTAATATTCGGAAATGTTTGGTTATGTATACAGTTTACACATGTTATTACATATCCGTACATATACTCATTACTTCATATTTTATTACACGTTCGTACATATTTTTATACATATTTTATTACATGTCAAATTCAGCTCAAATATTTTGTCACAATTGATACTGATATTGATACATTTTCAATTCAACTCAAATGTTTTTGTGCGATGTCTTTGTCCCATGTTTTGTCTTAAAATTTTTATTTTCCAAGCTAAACAATATATATTTAAATCTCTTATTCTATACACAATCCAATTTATATATAAAACATTTTGACCCTCGATCGGTCTTTCAATTTACGGGAAAACATAACCTATAAGGTATAAATAAAAATAAACGCAAAACGTCATTTTAATACGTGATAATTTTATTATTTACGTGTTATTACATATAATTTATTGATGTTTTACGTTTTACTATTCACAATAAAGAGAAATGGTTATTAAAAATAACCATTTCTTAAATGAAACATCTCTTTCACGAATTCCTAACACTTTTACTTCCAATTGGCAAACTCGTTTTATTTTTCGTTATTATGGTATTAATTATTCAAATACCGAACTTGGTTGATATTATATGTTCCTTTTGACCGTTATTATTATTGTTTAAGGTTTAATTTGATATGTTGTCGACTTACTAAATGACAGAAGGTTATCTGACCGGATCGGTTACCGACACTTAACAGACGTTTGTAAGAGCGACCCTAAGACAGTTATATTTTTAATGAAACACCTGTACGGTTCCTGAATTTTTCATAGTATTTGAAATATGTTAAAACATACCTGGATGCGTGTTGTTGAGTGCGAAGGAAAATCTATGGTGTATAGCGGTATGGACAACATAAGAGTGAAATAACGAATGAGTATGGGGGGAGGTTAGTTCGGATTGAGCCGACTTGAGCCGACTTCACCCGAATGAGCGTCACATATTCCAGCGTGACGGCTCAGTGTAATTCACTACCCACAGAAAGTCATAAATGCGCCTAAAGAAGTTTTTACTTAATATTATCTCTAGAAAGTTCTATCAGAGTGCAGTTGGATTCATTCGTCCTGGCTTTAATACTTAAAATGTTGTATTTTCCATCTTTACAAATGCTGAACTTGTTTACGTATAACCCCTTTAGTAAGAAAATTATACATCAGAAGATATTTTTGGAGAAAGAATATATTTATAAGGTATATTAATATATATTCATTCTTGATCACGTTGTCTGTATTTTGTACATGAGTAACAAGGCAAGGTTCGGCAGTACAAAGTGAAACTCATTATTTGTTAGTTGTAATTTAAAACCCTAGTGGAAAACTTTGAGTAACAAAAGAAAGGCCACAACGTTTACTACTACTTGTTTGGTAACAATGGGTGTAACTATAAAACATACAATAAACATTGTTGCAATTTGTAAGTCAAACAAAAGCATAGCCGTAGTTTTCGTCTAGAACATAATTTTGCATTGCAAAAGAAGAAAGACAAAGCATTTTCGTTGCTTCTATGTAACCATTGTTTTATTAGCTATTTATTTAAAATAATTGCTTGCTCGATGCAGATTAAAGCAACTTTCCATTTTGAACTGTACGTTACCCTTAAAAGAAAGTATTTTATTATTAATATTCACGAAATAGTATTCATTAATGCGACTTCTCCAGGGGAACAGACAGTGTATTGTTTGTCGCCCTTGGAAGGACATTGGTCAGGTAGCCAGTGTTGTCTTTTCCCGGGCAAGCCAAGGAGGGACATTAGGGAAAACAGGCACTGCGTGTTACTTATGTAAATATACAACAGCCACCCCTCTATAGATATGCATACATAGAGGCCACCCCCTCGCAGCCTCCCTTAATTTAAATTGCAGATTTCATTAAAATGGTGGTAGGTACCTGAGTCCCCCGGCCCTACCCCCTCCCTCCACCGAGAGAAGGGTGAAGTCAATGCTCTGCGTTGGGAAAGATAGGTCAAACCTAATTATTCTGAAGATTACATTCATAAGCACGAGTCGGCCGTTGGAAGGGTTGGAGGGAAGGTATTAAAATCTTTTAATATCGTCCTCGCTCCCTCTTTTCATGCATCAACAGCAAAGCCAACCCTCCTCACTCTTTATACCCCTTCCTTTTCGTTTTTTTTAAATATAAACTTGCCTTTTTTTAAAGCCAATAAAAATTAATGACACACGGCAAGAGCAAATTCCCTCTCTAGATTTTGTACCCTCGTTAAAGCGGAGTAGGATGTTGGAGTAATAGCAGATGGGCCATAAGGCCGCAATAACAAATGTGGGCCCTAATGTTTTGTTTTAATTGCCTTCTCCGTAATTGAATTACGGCAAAGCGAAAACAGTGGAGATGGGACGAGAGATATACTTTCAACTATCTCTACTCCTTACGATTAGCTTCCTCGACCGAGATAATATCCACAGAGTCGGTATAAATGTTACTTTCGATTTATATGTGAGTAACTCAAATGTAATGATATAAGTATACATAAAATGATCATTACAAAACATATCTGGTCTTTACAAATCAGAAGCAACTAAATGTTGGAAATTAATTGTTCTAACATACTGGCCGTATGTAGGCTAAAGTATGGAAAGGTAGCGTCAGACTGAAAAATTCAATGCTACAGCTGGGATGTGAACCACGGATCTTCTGGTCTCCCTCCAGCCTTTCTAACCATTGAGCTACTACGGCCAACGTGCCGATATGACATTAAATTCTCCAATCACTTCTAAGAGGTTTACCGGAAAAAATAAGAGTCTGTTGGACGATTTAATGTCATATCGGCACGTTGTTGGAGAATTTAATGTCATATCGGCACGTTGTTGCAGAATTTAATGTCATATCGGCACGTTGTTGCAGAATTTAATGTCATATCGGCACGTTGTTGCAGAATTTAATGTCATATGGGCACGTTGTTGCAGAATTTAATGTCATATCGGCACGTTGTTGGAGAATTTAATGTCATATCGGCACGTTGTTGCAGAATTTAATGTCATATCGGCACGTTGTTGCAGAATTTAATGTCATATCGGCACGTTGTTGCAGAATTTAATGTCATATCGGCACGTTGTTGGAGAATTTAATGTCATATCGGCACGTTGTTGCAGAATTTAATGTCATATCGGCACGTTGTTGCAGAATTTAATGTCATATCGGCACGTTGTTGCAGAATTTAATGTCATATCGGCACGTTGTTGACGAATTTAATGTCATATCAGCACGTTGTTGCAGAATTTAATGTCATATCAGCACGTTGTTGCAGAATTTAATGTCATATCGGCACGTTGTTGCAGAATTTAATGTCATATCGGCACGTTGTTGGAGAATTTAATGTCATATCGGCACGTTGTTGCAAAATTTAATGTCATATCGGCACGTTGTTGCAGAATTTAATGTCATATCAGCACGTTGTTGCAGAATTTAATGTCATATCAGCACGTTGTTGCAGAATTTAATGTCATATCGGCACGTTGTTGCAGAATTTAATGTCATATCGGCACGTTGTTGGAGAATTTAATGCCATATCGGCACGTTGTTGCAAAATTTAATGTCATATCGGCACGTTGTTGCAGAATTTAATGTCATATCGGCACGTTGTTGCAAAATTTAATGTCATATCGGCACGTTGTTGCAGAATTTAATGTCATATCAGCACGTTGTTGCAGAATTTAATGTCATATCAGCACGTTGTTGCAGAATTTAATGTCATATCGGCACGTTGTTGCAGAATTTAATGTCATATCGGCACGTTGTTGGAGAATTTAATGTCATATCGGCACGTTGTTGCAAAATTTAATGTCATATCGGCTCGTTGTTGGATTGGCCGTAGTATCTCAATGGTTAGAGTGGTTGGACGGACACCAAGTGATCCGTGGTTGAAATCCCGACTGTAGCATTGAATTCCTTAGTTTCATTTTATGTTTCCAAATAAATCTTAGTAATATAAATACTCAACGGATTTTAAGGTTAAAATTTCTAATCCTTTGCATTCTAATGACAATCTCTACCCTCTATGTCGCTAAGGCATACGAAAATTTACAAATTAATAATATACCACGGCTGTTCAATAAACAGCGAATATAATTTTTACGGCCATATGTTTTCACAAAAAAATTCAAACTTATTATATTATGTTACCTTAATGTGAAACAAACACGCCGTAGTAGTTTCATTGTTGGTATTCCTAGTCCTCGCCTGTGATAACCCGACAAGTTCAGACATGTCCAGTGTCGCCTACCGCTGTAATTGAGGTAACATGCAGTTAAAGTTGATGTTAGAGGAAGATCCGGAGTTTCTTTGAAACGTAATCACTGCTGATGAAACTTGGCTACATCATTTTGATCCTGAGAGCAAACAGCAAAGCTCAGTGCGGAAATCTCTTCCATCACCAACCCCCCCCCCCCAACAAAGCAAAAGTGGTTGCTTCTGCTGCGTAAGCTATGGTCATCTCATTCTTTGATATTCATGGAATAGTTTATCAGCATGTTGTACCTGCACACACATCAGTAACTGGAAAATACTTCAGGGATGTCCTGAAAACATTGTAAGTCCATATCAGGCGCAAAAGACCACATTTCCGTGAGGCAGGCTGGATGCTGCACCACGATAATGCACGGCCGCATATTGCCAATGTTGTTGCTAAATATCTTGCAAAAATAAACGTGAAGTACATCCCTCAGCCTCCCTATAGTTCGGGTTTAGCCCCATGTGACCTTTTTCTATTCCCTTACTTGAAGAAACGCCTTCTTGAGAGGCATTACCCATCATCAGAAGCAGTGGTGAAGGCTGCGGAGGCGATTTTGAAGGATCTCGCAAAATATGATTTCCAGCATGTATTTGGAGACTGGCAGAAACGCTGGGACAAGTGCATCGCATTCAGGGGAGACTGTTTTGAGAAGGACCATCAAAACTATGAGCATGACTAAAAGAACGTTCTCAAAAAAAACTTTGATCATTACTTATTGAACAGCCCTGGTATTTAGAGAACGTGATTGACTTTTATAACATTATACAGAATGTGCTCAATATGTTCTCGGACAAAGACTGTTTTCAGGAAATTAAATATAAGGTCAGGAGATGGCGTCAGTATAGAAAATTGTGTCAAAGAAACGTAACTACTTAAATTCATTATCAAGCTGTATGGATCTGTGCTTCTTAAGTCGACGGATATTCATTTTAACGCCAGATAAAAGAGGAGCTGAACTGAAATCCAGCATCACTATTAGGCGGAAAAGACTAAAGTCTCTTTGACTCTTCGCTCCCAATAACTGTCGCATTTTGCCAAGATGGTCTCCCGAAAGTTGGCTCTAAGGTCGTTATCAAAACAATACTCTCGATTTTTTGAGTGAGATTTTTTTTTCGGGAGATGTACATTCCCGAAAGGTCAATTTCTGATCGTCTTTTCACCTGACTTGTTTCCCGAGAAGATGTTGAACAAATTCTTCGCTAGGAAAGGTTCAGCTATGCTTTACAGAATTGTTGTTCTACATTTTCCTGCTTTAAAAATATTTATTTGTGTTAAAGAGAACTATTTTCCCAATAAGTTCTACAGTGTGTCTAGGAATTTAGTGTTCAAGCAAAACCATTTAAATTGGATACTCCTTGACCAAACAAGGAATAGCTATTACAAGAAGAGCAGCAATGGAATTTATGAAGTACAGTGTTGCCAACTATTTGTATAGTTTCATTTTCACTTTGCAATTCGCAGTTTAATTAGTTTTATTTTCTTAAATGGTGAATGGATCGGTGTTGTGGTAGCATTAATACTGCAGAATTTTGGAAACGTTTTCATTCTTTAAAACTTAGGCTTCTAACCTGCTTTCTCTTTTAATTCTGTTTATGCATGTCTTTTACTTTACCAGATTGTATTATGATAAAATACAAATGCCTATATTCCCATTTGTTTATCAGTTAGGATTTACATTTGAATATATGTATATGTTTGTATGATACATTTATAATTGCATACATAGCGCTACACGTTATCATTTTGCAATTCCGTTTTGCCTGCTGGTACTGAACAAATATATGAATTAGAGTCTTACTTTTCCATGTTGTATTCCTTTTATTTTACTCCGCAAACCCTGAGCGCTCACCAAGGACTTGTATTTACGGCGCCTTGCAATATTGTGGCTGTATTGCCTCTTGAAGTCGTGATCTTTGCTCACTGGAATCAAAGGATATGACCCAGGTTGGCAGTGGGTCAAGTCAGGACAGGAATAAAGGTCAGCAGAAGTGAACTTCCAATAATACAGAGCGTCAACATTTTTCCGTCTATACATTTCACCCGTAGCAGCTGAAGTTGTGCAGCGTGAGTCAACTGTCGTTAAATCTTCCAATGTAGCAGCTATATGTCATAAATATGTATTAGTTTAACAAAACAGGATCGTTTAATATACATAGTATATTCCCTTATTTACTGTTACTTTGTTACACAACGGATTAAAACTGTGTTTCGTGGCTCTAAATTATTTGGAAAGGTGCTACATAAATATATTACTGCTTTTGGTTTAGATGGGTAAATGTGGTACGTATACAGGGAGTAAAGTAATTCTAAAAAGCGTTTTCCTTATGAGGTTCATCTAGCATGATTTGCCAAAATAAATATTGAGTCTAAATCTCTTAATTACTAGAATAATTTAAATGGACTCTAATCCTGTTTACATAAGGTGTTAAAATTTCATATTAAACAGGATCACGCAACTTTTACCACTTTCCATTTTTGTATTGTGACTGCGTGGGCTGCGTAGATTCGGAAATCCAATTGCCAGAAATATAAAACAACCTTTGCTGCAGTAAAAAGATGTAAAATTGACAATCAGCTGTCTACAATGCTGACTCGGTATTTTGCTTTGGGAAAACAAGTGAAATCACTGCCCTTCATTTCAATAGTCGACTGTCGCAATAAGCATAGAACAATTGCCGCTCTAACACACACAGACACACAGCCCGAAGATGTTTGCTACGTGCCCAACCAGGCTTTGGGTTTTGCCACAGGAAGGATTTTCTTTTATTAGGAAGGGTTAACGAAGGGATATCTAAGATTTAGGATGGAAGAAAGACTTGAGGTAGTAGACTACTCCTCTGAAGTAAGACAGAGTTCTATGCCTAATACACTCTGCCGATGAAATAGATTAAATTTAGATTTAGTTAGAATAAGTTTCAGGCCAAAGAGTAACAGCTTACGAGTATTTATACCACTGAGCCATTGTTTCTACAATGCTGCAGACCTTTTGAGAAATTTCTCGGCAACAATAGACTAAACTCTCGGTCTCTTTCCCTCCTGCCCACGCGCCCGGCTCCAGCCTGTCGCACGGTGATATTCTCTTTTTGATTTTATTGATTTGTTAATTTAAAATATTATGGTTGGTACTATTAACAATTATTTATTCGCTATTATTAAGTATGCGATAAAAATACATTTATCTGTTTTAATTATTTTCATTAATGCTTCAAAATATTCTTAAGAGTTTTGTATTGAATAGTTATTATTATTATTATTATTATTATTATTATTATTATTATTATTATTATTATTATTATTATTATTATTATTATTATTATTATTATTATTATTATTATTATTATTATTATTATTATTATTATTATTATTATTATTATTATTATTATTATTATTATTATTATTATTATTATTATTATTATTATTATTATTATTATTATTATTATTATTATTATTATTATTATTATTATTATTATTATTATTATTATTATTATTATTATTATTATTATTATTATTATTATTATTATTATTATTATTATTATTATTATTATTATTATTATTATTATTATTATTATTATTATTATTATTATTATTATTATTATTATTATTATTATTATTATTATTATTATTATTATTATTATTATTATTATTATTATTATTATTATTATTATTATTATTATTATTATTATTATTATTATTATTATTATTATTATTATTATTATTATTATTATTATTATTATTATTATTATTATTATTATTATTATTATTATTATTATTATTATTATTATTATTATTATTATTATTATTATTATTATTATTATTATTATTATTATTATTATTATTATTATTATTATTATTATTATTATTATTATTATTATTATTATTATTATTATTATTATTATTATTATTATTATTATTATTATTATTATTATTATTATTATTATTATTATTATTATTATTATTATTATTATTATTATTATTATTATTATTATTATTATTATTATTATTATTATTATTATTATTATTATTATTATTATTATTATTATTATTATTATTATTATTATTATTATTATTATTATTATTATTATTATTATTATTATTATTATTATTATTATTATTATTATTATTATTATTATTATTATTATTATTATTATTATTATTATTATTATTATTATTATTATTATTATTATTATTATTATTATTATTATTATTATTATTATTATTATTATTATTATTATTATTATTATTATTATTATTATTATTATTATTATTATTATTATTATTATTATTATTATTATTATTATTATTATTATTATTATTATTATTATTATTATTATTATTATTATTATTATTATTATTATTATTATTATTATTATTATTATTATTATTATTATTATTATTATTATTATTATTATTGTTATTGTTATTGTTATTGTTATTGTTATTGTTATTGTTATTGTTATTGTTATTGTTATTGTTATTGTTATTGTTATTGTTATTGTTATTGTTATTGTTATTGTTATTGTTATTGTTATTATTGTTATTGTTATTGTTGTTGTTGTTGTTATTGTTGTTGTTATTGTTATTGTTATTGTTATTGTTATTGTTATTGTTATTGTTATTGTTATTGTTATTGTTATTGTTATTGTTATTGTTATTGTTATTGTTATTGTTATTGTTATTGTTATTGTTATTGTTATTGTTATTGTTGTTATTGTTATTGTTATTGTTATTGTTATTGTTATTGTTATTGTTATTGTTATTGTTATTGTTATTGTTATTGTTATTGTTATTGTTATTGTTATTGTTATTGTTATTGTTATTGTTATTGTTATTGTTATTGTTATTGTTATTGTTATTGTTATTGTTATTGTTATTGTTATTGTTATTATTATTGTTATTATTATTGTTATTATTATTGTTATTATTATTGTTATTATTATTATTATTATTATTATTATTATTATTATTATTATTATTATTATTATTATTATTATTATTATTATTATTATTATTATTATTATTATTATTATTATTATTATTATTATTATTATTATTATTATTATTATTATTATTATTATTATTATTATTATTATTATTATTATTATTATTATTATTATTATTATTATTATTATTATTACTGTCGTCATCATGCGCACCTCGGTAGCGTAGATGGTAGAGTGTCTATCTCACGTTCAAGAGGTCCCGAGTTCGAATCTCGGTCAGGGTGAGTTACCTGAATAAGGTTTAGCCGGGATTTTGCTTACCCAGAAAGACGAATGTTGGGTAATTTTAAGCTTCATGGACCCTGGGCTCACTTGAGCATCATTTCACCCATTCCATTCATCACCATTAACATTATTATCACTGTAATAGTGCACACCGTGGCCGATGGTTAGACCGCTCGGCTCTCATCAACGCGGCCAGTGTTCAATTCCAGGCGACCACTAATTCACATTTCTGGTGGACATTACAGCGCTGGGGCGGGTTTTCTCAGAGACCTCCGGCTTTCTCCGCCAACATTTCGCCAATTGCACCATCATTCATCTTTCCTATCATTCGTTTCACCCTCATACCAACAACTTCTCTGGTAAGCGTGGCTCGCTCGGTTGCATTGCGCTAGGAGCACTTGGTGGCTGTATGAGGCTCTTTGCTTCGGATTCCCTTGTCCCGACTTTCCGGGCTCGTGGAACCCGAATCCCTTAACACCGTCATCGGTGATGTAATAGGACAAAAACTGGCTATTCTAACATATTGTGCCTTTTTGGGTTCGTGGAATTAAGTCTTGTTCGCAGAAATTTAAAATGCTCTTTGTTGCAGTAAACAGTAATTTTGTACACCCTTGCAGCAGTAAAAATGCCGTGACATACACAAGTCTTCGCGGTCCTCTCGTTATTCTGCGACACGTAAAGAAATCACTGCGATACACTTCAAATGTTGACAGCCACTAGTACTGCACAGCTGCAACTCAATTAAGAAATGACTAGCAAGTGACTCCGCTCAAACTCTTTCCGCCGGCTGAGGCTTGCGGCAGAGGCAAACAGAGCCTCGGTGACATTATTATGACATAATTAATAAAGTTAATGTGTAACTGTATGTATTAGTTTACATTATCTATGTACTTGCATAATTTACTGAACGCTGTGTTAGGAAAACAGCTAAAACAAACTATCAGCACTTTCGCTATTAGTTTTTCTTACAACGCTGCTAAACCTACAGCAAAAATACTACCAAGGGTTAAGTTAATGCACATAATGTAATATATACACAGATGTAGACGAAATGTCAATTATTTCTTCCATCACTGCGAACTTATCCATTAAAACGTTCTTCAATGAAAACACTTTTGAAAATGCCTGTACTTTTAAACATTTTTCCAATTCGTACAAGGCCACATTCTTTTATTTTTATTTATGCAATCTATTCTTATATTAATTCAGAATAAATCCTTCTATTTACTATGAAAGCGGAGGGAGAAGTACATAGATGTGTGTAATAAGTCAGGGCGAGAAGGGTTTGACTTGGCAAGGACAGGAGTTAAAAATTTGAAAAGTATTAAATATGAGAAGAATACAGGGAAATGCCCAATGTCTGGAGAAGAGGATACAGATTAACATAGTATACTTTACTGCAAACGAAGATCTGTAGAGAACAAATTGGTAACAAAAGTGGTACAGTTTTAGGAAGAGAGAGGAATTAATAATTAAGAAAATGTTACCAACTATCAAAATGGCTGGTTCATATCTTCAGATCCTTCACAAAATTTGAAAATTTAAGGATCAAAAACTCGTTTGAATTGTTAAATCTCCTGAAGGACACAAAGATCAACTCTACAGATGCTTTAGTTTCCTTTGACGTCATTTCTTTATATCCAAGTATACCTACCAATGAGCTGATTCCACTTCTCAAAAAATGGCTGGAATCATGACAAATAACATCTGAAGAAATAGAAGAACTTTCACAACTTACAGAAATTTGTATCAATCAAAGTTTTTTCATCTTTAATGGACAGATCTATAAACAAAAAAGAGGCCTAGCTATGGGCAACCCATTGTCTCCCTTCTTGGCAGATTTATTCATGAGTGCTTTTGAAACACATGTCACAAAAACTTTTCCAAATTGTTTCAAAGTGTGGTATCGCTATGTTGACGACATTTTTGCAATAGTACCTAAAAAACACATACAAGATAGTCTTAAACTTTTGAATATACAAAATCCAGCTATAAAATTTACATTGGAAACAGAAGAGGATGGTGTGCTCCCCTTTTTGGACATCAAGATCAAAAAAATGAACAACAAACTCACCTTTGGTATTTACAGGAAACCGTCACACACAGATAATTACATCAAGAACAACAATTCCAACCCAAAACAACACCAACATGCCATTTTCAACAGTTTAATCAACTTTCCACTAAACAGAGAAGATTATCAAGAAGAATACCTACACATAAAAAAGTAGCTATATCCAACGGTTTCAACAGAAATTTAGTAGAAAAAACAGTTAACCGACTCAACAAAGCTAAGAAAATAAAAGAAACCACCACCCTAGAACCTACAGGAGAAAAAGAGAAAAAACTTTTTAAAAAATTCACCTTCCACCCATCAGCCTATAACAAATTCCAAAAAATCTTCTCAAAACACAACATAACTCTTGCACCTCAAAATAGGTTTAATATCAGAAATTTGTTAAAAGGCCCTCCCAAAAATTCAATCACTACCAAAGAAAAACCAGGAATCTATGAGATCAAATGTGAAACTTGCCCTAAAATTTATACAAAAAGAAATATTAACATCAGAACTAAAGAACATATGAGAAACATTAAAAATGGTGAAACAGAAAAATCAGCAGTGGCTTTTCATTTTTTGAATACTAGACATGACATCAATTTGGAAACATCTCTAATAAAATACGTTAATCACCCCATAGACCTTTCCGTATGGGAAAAAATCTTCATTAACAAAAATCGTCATAGAGTCATGAATTTTGAAACTCCACCACCGGACATCTTTGACAAGTACATCACGCCATCTATTGACAAAACAGAGAAAGAAGAAACCACTACAACTTGCACTAGTCGAGTATCAGCTGAGGATAGGAGCAAGAGCTCTTGAAACATGTCCTGTGAATAAACAGTGTGAGTGAAGCAATGTGTCAATATCTTCTCTATTCACTTTTGTATTAAATAAAATGTTATTGGTAAAAGGAGAAAATAATGTAAGTAATATAGATGAATAGCTGAGGAAAGTTAGAGAGAAATTGTTGAGATTAATGAAGAATAACTAACAATTAAGGGCTGGAAAACTAGAACGAGAGATACAAGTGAGAGGAGGGTCAATACGCGCAAAACCAGGGCTATGTCTATTGAGACCGAGTCTTGGGGCAAGCAGGTAGGAAGGGTATGTTAGATGTGAATAAGTCATTTTATTATTGTGTGAAAGAAATGTTATAAATGTCAATGTATCAATGAAATTGTATGTAGAAGAAAGATGAGAAATAAATACAAAAATACTATCAAAGCAAAATTGTTTAGTGTATTAAAATGTACAAATTCAACCATTTTGCGTGTGTTTCAGAAAGGTATGCAATGCAATGAAATTATTCTCTGATACAAGAACCCAGCTTTTTTCAATTTAGCTAAATTGCGCGATCTTCCAGAACAAATGCTGCATGTTATACAATGCAATAGAAATGCAAGCCAATGCATAAGCGGGGCATTTAATAATCCTGTGACTGCCCTTTGGCTCATTTGTAACAATAACCGAAGATGTATTGCCTCTGGTCGGGTAAGTACGTCATTTAGGGAGGAGCTCTGTCTTCTGGTCCATATGTGAGTCCAGATTAGCGTCGTTATCTGAGATGAGTTACGGCCGTTTATTCCAGGTTACTGCTCCAGTGCCTCCAGCACTCTGGAACGATTACTGGAGCACTGTGCTACTCCTTGACTCGGAAAGAAAGACAATGGACACAGCGGGGAAACTTCCAGTTTAGCTTCCTTCGTATCCCAGGGGAGATCTGCGCAAGCTTCTCTATTTGATTACGGACTAATAGTTTCGTGCTACTTCAGGGGTGGTAAAACTAGGACGTGAACTCTGTTTATATGCCAAATCAAGCAGAAGAAAGGTTGTAGTCAAGAAAAAAGACAAAAGCATTCCTTCTATTCAAATAAATAGTTTAAAAGGTTTTTCTACCTTCATTTCTTCTGCAGTGTCATTTCAGTTAAAGTTAATGGTATTAAAATAATAAATACTTATTAATGTCAACATAATACGCTAGTAGTGTTTCTAAATCAGATTCATACATTTTCTATTCAATTAGATTGTGTATACAGGGTGTCTCTAAAGTCACTATCCATTTCAATAAAGGAAGACAATGATTGAAAATTAAATATTATTTTGTAGTGTTACACATATTCTAGTGCCGTTGTACATGACCTCCATCTGGCTCAAAACACATACACCATCTTTCAGTAGTAGAACGAAATGTAGACTATAACACGTCAACCGTAATTCGACCTGCTACTTCCCTGATACGATTCTGTAACTCAGGCAGACCATTCACTTTGCTACTTTAGATTTGATGCATCACCATGTAAAAATGTCTAAAGGAGCAAGGTCCGGTGAACGGGAAGGCGAAAGCCGAGGTGAACTTCTGCCTATCCATCTCCCTAGAAAGATTCTGATTAGATAATCACGTACGATGTTTGCAAAATGTGGAGGCGGTATCCAGTTTGCCATCCACTTGAAGCTGTGGATTAATTCGTGTGTAATGGTGGATGTTTGCTAAACTTATTTATTTCTCCTTGTTTACTTCATGACAACCAAATAATTTTTAATCTCGTACTTTTATTTTAAACAGTTTTATTATTCAAACTTCGTTTCAATAAGCAACATTGATTGAAAATAACTTTCACCTATAACTTTGTGTAAAGTAAGCATAGGTATTTCATATTTCCGGGTGACTTGTGGGCGGTGGTGTGTTGTTGTGTACGAACAAAGAAGTGAGCTACATAACATATATACCTCCACAAATAGGGACCGTTTCCAGGAATATGTGAATGTTTATTTCTTTAACAAAGAGTAGTTACAAGAATTAACTATTTATCTGATTACCAAATATCCGTAATTGGAAAATATAAATGGGCAGAATTTTCTCCATTATTAGTAATTCATAATAAAGTTAATTTCCCCAATGACGTATCTGTTTGACGCAGTCTACCTTATATAAAAAAGCTTTATATTGATATCTCGTTAAGCACGGTTGATACATTTGCAAATACTGCTGGGTTTTAATATAATTGAATTGCTTTAGTATTTAATAAAGCGGAAAGTAAAGTTTATTGTTTGTACAGCTCACAATTTTATGGTGTAAATCATAAACCAATTTGAGGGTACTGAAATCTCATGCAGAAGAAACACTTCAGTGTACTAAATATACATAACAAATACGTTTTGAAGTGATTAAAAAGGTCAGTAAATGATAGATCTGTTTTAGACAACTCTTAAGTCATTTACACTTTTGTACTTCGTATTTACACTGCAGTGTGTACCTAATCTCTGTAATACATTCTAAAAAATTTTGTAACAAAAGAGCTGAACATTTTTCTACCTCTATTTATATAAGTAAAGGAGGTATAGAATAAAAGAATAAAGAATGATCATAAATAAATAAACAATGGCTATAACGTTTTCCGGTCATAATTTTTCGCAACAAAACACGAGTGTCGGGAATCCGACATGTGAAAGTCTGACACGTAGCTTAGCAACTTAGATGTTCCCTGCTATTAGGACGTGGATATGTCAGGAAGAATAGTAAAAAGCATCAGAGACAAATTCCTTTGAACGTATACATAGAGAAACTGCAATTAAATAGAAGGGCTGTTCAATAAACGATGATCATAATATTTTTACGCTCATAACCTTTTATAACTAAATTTCAAACTTCTTATACTCTGCTAGCTTAATGTGAAACAAACACGCCGTAGTAGTTTCATTGTTGGTACTCCTGGACCTCGCCTGTGAGAACCAGGTAAGTTCAGACATGTTCAGTATCACCTACCGCTACAATGGAGGTAACACGCGAGGAACAATATGTGGCATAGAAATTCTACCTTCGTCTCAACAAATCTTCAGTTGAGGCCTGTACAATGTAACAGGAGGCCTATGGAGAGTCTGTTCTTCCCTACAGCACAGCTAGATGGTGGTTTAAAACGTTTAAAGAGGGGAGACAGTAAATTTCAAAGGAAGGTGGACTCGGTGCTCCAGTTACTGCTCTTACGGAAGAAAATATCAACACTGCTGCTGCCATTGTGAGAGAGGATCGACGAATTACCTTAAGATCACTTTCTGAAATACTGAACATTTCATTGGGTGCCACCCACACGTTGGTGACAGAAACATTACACATGAGACAGTTTATGCACGATCGGTTTCAAGACTGTTGATTCCCGAACAAAAGGACACTCCAAAGCGGGTCTGCATGTAGTTAAAGTTGATGTTTGAGGAAGATCTGGAGTTTCTTTCAAACGTAAACACTGGTCATTTTGACCCTGAGGGCACACAGCAAAGCTCAGTGTGGAAATCTCCTTCATCACCAACCCCAAAAAAAGCAAAAGTGGTTGCTTCTGCTGGGAAAGTTATGGTCATCTCATTCATTCATATTCATGAAATGGTTTATCAGCATTATGTACCTGCACACACATCAGTAACTGGACAATACTACAGGGATGTCCTGAAAATATCGCAAGTCCATATCAGGCGCAATGGACTACATTTCCGTGAAGCAGGCTGGATGCTGCATCACAATAATGCGCGGCCGCATATTGCCAATGTTGCTGCTGAATATCTTGCAAAAATCAACGTGAAGTGCATCCCTCACCCTCCCTATAATCCGGATTTAGCCCCATGTGACGTTTTTCTATTCCCTAACTTGAAGAAACGCCTTCGTGGGTGGCATTATCCACCATGAGCAGCAGTCGTGAAGGCTGCGAAGGCGATTTTGAAGGATATCTCAAAAACTATTTGCAGCATGTCCTCGAAGACTGGCAGAAACACTGGGGAAAATACATCGCATTTAGACAGATTATTTTGAGAGGACCATCAAAATTATGCGGATGAGTAAAGGTACGTTGTCAAAAAAGAATTGTGATCATTCTTTATTGAACAGCCCACGTATTTATCGAAATGTCCCATTTTGGAATAAAGGATGGATTTGGTTATAAACAAAATTTTATGAAAATCAACTTTTAATAAATTATGAATACTTCTATTCGTGTGGGTAAGTTAATTTCCATGAAAAGTGACACGTTTCTATTGAAATTATAAGTGAAACCCATTTTGTTACTCCTAATCCTCTATATACATTTTCATTTTTAATAACGTTCTACAAAATGCTGTCAGAACGTCATATTACCTCTAAGTTACCTGACGAACAAGGGAGAGAAAGGAGGTAGTTGAGAACAATGGAAGGGAAGAAACACAGTTGAAGCAAATATAATGGAAAAAGTTAGAGAATTTAAAGAGAGCGACATTGAGGATAGTGGTAAAAAGAGGGAGAGTTAAAAATGAGGAAACGGGGAGTGAATATGTTTTACAAGGTAGTGTGTAACTAAGAACAGCATGAATTGCAGCTGAAATGCCAAAATACCATAGTTTATTAGCCTTAGACTCCAAAATAGGGATTTAGGAGAACAATATATAACATTATTAAGAATTCTTCAAATAGTTTTAGCCAAGAATTGTTTAGTTTATTCAGCGGAATCCCGATATTCGTTGAGAGATCCTTCCAAATAGGTTCCGCAGCCTTCGCCACTGTTTCTGATGATGGATAATGTCTCCCACGAAGGCACTTCTTGAAATTAGGGAAAAGGAAAGAGTCACATGGGACTAAATATGGACTATACGGAATGCGAGGAATGCATTTCACGCAACAACATTGGCGATATGCGGCCGCGCATTATCGTGCTGCAGCATTCAGCCTCCTTCACGGAAATATGGTCTTTTGCGCCTGATTTGAACTTGCAATGTTTTCAGGACATCCCTGTAGTATTGTCCAGTTACTGGTGTGTGTGCAGGTACAACGTGCTGATAAACCATTCCATGAATATCAAAGAATGAGATGACCATAACTGTCCCAGCAGAAGCAACCACTTTTGCTATTTTGGGGGTTGATGATGAAGGAGTCGTCCACACTGAGCTTTGCTGTATGCTCTCAGGATCAAAATGATGTAGCCAAGTTTCATCAGCAGTGATTACGTTTAAAAGAAACTCCGGATCATTCTCTAACATCAACTTTAACTGCATGCAGACCTGCCCATCGCGCACAAACATGTCTCATGTGTAATGTTTCTGTCACAAACGTGTGGGTGGCATCCAATGAAATGTTCACTATTTCAGAAAGCGATTTTGAGGTAATTCGTTGATGTTTTCTTCCGTAAGAGCAGTAACTGAAGCACCTCGCCCACCGTCCTTGGAAATTGATTATCTCCCCTCTTTAAGAATTTTAAACCACCTTCCAGCTCTCTGTAGGGAAGAACACACTATCCATATGCCTCCTGTAACATTATATATCCTCAACTGAAGATTTGGTGAGACGAAAGCAAAGTTTTAAAGTCGCATATTGTTCCTCGCGTGTTACCTATATTGCAGCGTTAGGCGATACTGAACATATCTGAACTTGTCTGGTTCTCACAGGCGGGAACCAGAAGTACCAATAATGAAACTAGTACGGCGTGTTTGTTTCACATTAAGCTAACAGAATATAATAAGATTGAATTTTACTGCAGAAATTGTGGCCGTAAAACTATTATGATCATCTTATTATGTCGGATTCCTGACACTCGTATGCAACAAAGGTGCTCCTACAGTGTGGACCCATTGCATAATTCACAGAGGAGCTATTGCAACAAAGGATCTGTGTCCTGTACTGAATGTGGTCCTCAATTGTGCCATGAAAGTGGTGAACTTCATAAAAACTCCGGACGGAGGATACGGGAACTGAGCACACAGTTTACTGTAGTTCAGGATAGCTCTCCCGAGGCTATGCAGCGCTCCTACATTGGAACCACCGCAGGAGCTCTGTGTGTATCTGGAAGATGAGGAACGCTAAAACCTTCATAACTGCTGAATTTTTCATAAAGTGTCCATGTGCACGTCTTTGTAAACCTGACTACTTGGACTATGTGCCTGTAGGGAGGCAACGCACATATGATGTAATAGCTAGAGGATGTTTCAGTCTTCCAAAGGTAAAAAGAAGATATAACTGTGTAAAACAGAAATTAAAGAAGAGAGTGGCATGTCCATTTCTTGTGTGACGTAACAAGAGCTAATACATTGGAGGTCGGAGGGAGCAAAAGTACTGAGTTGACCAAATTATTAGACTAAAACTCTGAAAACTCTTTATTTACTTAACATTAACACATAAGCTCACACTTACATATCTATGACGGAGAAGCTTGAGTCATTAGTTTGTATACATTTCTTTGCTGTAAATTTAGAATTTTATTCGGCTAGGCCAAGCCCTCAACCAATGTTTTACACTTATTTGTAAAACGAACTCGTCAGGACAACAAACTCGCTCCCCTACAGCGAGTCCAGCAGTCGAGTCCTAATGGTCCCAGGCAGGCTATCCGAGCCCCATAAGTTCCTGGCTGACGGTCCCGAAACTGTCGCAGAAGAGCAGTGGAGACCGGCAACCGACCTACCAGAGGAGGAAGTAGTTTACCTCAGAACATATCATCCTGCCATGCAGCGCCGAGACTCCCACCGACACTTCTACCCTGAAACAGACTACCAGATGAGAGATGATATGAAATAATAATGAGATGAAATGGAGGGACAGAAAATCCGGGGGATGTAATTAACCTACCCATCATTCGCCTAGTGACCATGGAAGAACCCCGAAAGGCTCATGGTTCAAAGTTGTACCTGTAACACTTTTAAGTTCCCAAATTACACACAAATTCCTGCAAACGAAATGGACTTCACACTGCATACGAATATGTACAGTAGCATCCAAGTACAATTTTATGAACACGAGAAAAAAAATTAAGTTTCATCAAGGTTCTAAGGCTTTCACGGCCGGTGTCAATACTAGTTGAAGTATATTCCGGGCTTGTAGACCGTGGTCTACTGGGCTCTTTCTTTTTCTTCTTCCCAGACGTTTCGTCTGCGACTTACGGCAGACATCCTCAGTGGCAGTGGTGAGGTCGAAGTACTCTAGTGGATATTTCAATAGCGACTGTGCTGTTTGCACCGTGGACGGCGGAATTTATACAATACCTTCACAAGAGCTCCAATCACCATCCGAGACAAAAGTGCTCTATGATCAAAACTATGACAGACCGAGCTACACGCATCTGTGAACCACAATACCTACAGCAAGAATTTCAACACAAAACGCGAAATCAATAGAGCATTACACCCCAAGAGAGGTTCCACCATTACACAAACAGCTGCAAACAGCAGGAAAGGCAAGGCTTTTCCACCATACATTGGAACAGTCACAGACCGCATCAGTAAACTACTCAAACGTCACAACATTGATACCATTTTCAAGCCCACCAAACAGATCTGCAATACACTCCGTTCAGCCAAAGACCCCAGAGATCCTCTGTCCACAGCGGGAGTATATAGAATACCATGTTCCTGTGGCAAGGTATACATTGGAACCACCCAACGCAGCATAAAAACTCGTATTGACGAACACAAAAGAAACTGCCGTCTGGGTCAGACGGAAAAATCAGCGATTGCTAACCATGCCATACTCGAAGAGGGAGAACATATCATCCAGTATGAAAATACAGATATTCTGGCATCAACATCACATTACTATTCACGCTTATTCCGCGAAGCCATCGAAATACACAAACACAATAACAACATAAACCGCGAAAGAGGAAGGCCTGAACAGAATATGGCAAACAGCTCTAGCAAAAGTGAACACCAAGAACCTCACCCGAACCAATTAGACGCCAACAGAGTGCAACACTCCTCCCAAACCAATCCAGCCCACCGTCCACCCGGACCAATCACAGCAGACTCCCGTTCCAGGCACTTGTGTAAATTCCGCGGTCCACGGTGCAAACAGCCAACGCCGCCTTTCCAGGACATGCAAGACAGGCTGACTACGCTCTCCAGCCAACTCATGGACGGACTTACACCGCAGAAACAGATAGTAGAGTCAAACAACACCCAACTCCAGGACAGCGCAGCCCAACACGAGGAAGGGATTGCCGCTCTTCTATCCCAAATTGACCGCCTCACCAGCGTCTTCTGCGACAACCCACCACATGACTCACTAAGCTACTGCAAGGGCAAGCTTGAAAAGATTGTTGGATACATCAATGATACAGCACCCAACAAGAAGCTACATGAAGCTCTTAGCGAACACCAGGACCACATCACCCAGAGCATCTACGACCTGAAGATGTCCCTGGCTCCAGAACTCGGGGTCCCTCCACCGCAATGTCAGCCATATCCAGACACCCGCACACGCAGGACGCCGCCGTCATCAGACCTGCAACGCCGCCTCCCTCCCCGGCCATGAGCTGTTGACCGCCTTGGCCCTTCTGCATCACCGCAATCCAGTTGCCACGAGGACTTAACGACGCCATCCAGTCACGCATATAACGATCACCACGGTACAGAGGTCGTAGTCAGGGTCCCCTGGATCATGGCTGCTACCTGATCACCACAAGCGGGTTTTTCCGCACACCTAGTTTCCACCCGCGAACAGCAGGGTTGCTTAGGCGGTACCGGCCACCAAATTCGCCTCAACAGTCCAAACTATATTAGCACCACAGGCCCCAATAAATAGAATCACCACAGAACAACATCCTTCCCATGCCCCATTCTTCTTCCTACCCAAATACGCAATCTACCCTGTTGTTGGTTTCTTTCCTATACCTTTATTCCAGTTTCCCCCCCCCCCCCAAAAAAAAGTAAACAGCACAGTCGCTATTGAAATACCCACTAGAGTACTTCGACCTCGCCACTGCCACTGAAGATGTCTGCCGTAGTCGCACACGAAATATCTGGGAAGAAGAAGAAAGAGCCCAGTAGACCACGGTAAACAAGACCGGAATATACTTCAATTAGTAAAATTAACTTTGTCGCACTTACTTTGCGATATACACGGTGATCATTTTTATTCCTTGTTTCCCGCCCGCTGATTGAGCCAGAATAACGTCATAGTTGATTGGTGAGTCTGTCTTGAAATCATAGTGCCCTCTACGGAGGAGAAGCGGTAATGTTTGCGGGACGGTAACTAACTACAACGCTTTGAGTGTGATTGTGCTGATAACTAATACAACGGGCCTCGCCTTTCACCCCTCTTTACGGTAATCATGATCTAGTACACATGTAAAGTCGTACGTCTCTACTCTAGACAGAACACCACGTCTTCAACGTTGAATGCTACTTCCATACCGGCATTAAAATTACTGCGACATATAAATATATTTTATACCGTTACATACAGGAATTTATCTATTCATTTTCATAAAAAAACACTCACATCAACTCATACGACTGTTCCAAACAACTGAGTGTTAAAATGGCCGAAACTTTGGTGAGTAACTATAAACAGATGAACAACGAAATAGACTAGAGAAATAGATGACACTATCATTCTTAAAGATTTATGCATAAGGAATAATTACTTCATGTTTAACCAAAAATTCTACAGACAATCAAAAGGATTAGCTATGGAGAGTTCACTTTCGCCTATTTTAGCAGACCTATACATGAGCTATTTTGAAACACACACAGTAAAGGCCTTCCCACAGATTTATAGATTTTGGCAGAGATATGTTGATGATGTTTTTGCTATCATTCCGGAACAACGTAGAGAAGTTTCTCTAAAATTACTAAACCTGCAAGATAATCACATCCAATTTACTACGGAAGTAGAAAGAGACAACACTCTACCCTTTTTGGACCTCAAGATAACTAGAAATCGTCATGGTGTAGATTTTGGAATATACAGGAAGCCCACACACATAGATAATTACATAAAGAAAAATGAATACAACCTAGTTTCACATCAACTAGCTGCCTTTAGGAGTCTAATTCACCGGCTATACAACATTCCACTGCGTGAGGATGAATTTTTGAAAGAACAACAACACATAAAAGACATAGCGGTATTAAATGGATTCAACCCAGCCATCTTAAGGAACATGATGAAGAGAAAGGAAAAACTGAAGATAATATCAAAAATACCACTCTCACACCACTTAAAAACACAAATTGGCAATATAGAAAATTCACCCACCATCCATGGGCTTTTAGAAAATTTGAACGAATCTTCAAAAGACTAAACATAAAACTAGCATCCCAAAACAAATTCAGTCTGAGGAACCTGCTAAATAACCCACTTAAAAATACAATCTCCAACAATTTGAAATCAGGAATTTATCAGATTAATTTTGAAACCTGTGAAAAAAGCTACATAGGAAAAACTAAGGGAAACTTGTTAACCAGGCAAAAAGATCACCAGAGGAACATTAAGTTGAAACAAACAGAAAAATCTGCAGTTCAACACCATTTTTGGACAGAAAACTACAACATTGGCCACAACATTAAACTGTTAAAATCTTTAAGTACACCCATAGAATTGGATATTTGGGGGAAAATAATCATAAACAAAAACCGTGATAAAGTTATACATTTTGAAATCCCGGCATTAAATGAAGTATTAAAACTTAGTGCCCCTAACACCAGATGGCAGAGTGATCGGAGCTCCGTAGTAGTGGAAGAAGAGGAAGGTCCATTTAGTCACCAAACAGCTGAGGATGAGATCGAATGATCTTGAAAACGATTCAATTATACAACAACATGTAAGTGAAGTTTGAGTGTAAACATAGTGACTCATAAATCAAACTTAAATATAAAGACTAGCTTTTATTTACGAATGCTATTTACTTTCATATTGATGTCTGAAACATTTCAGACCACCATCGTATGCATAACGACTTTTTCTCTACATAGTTTAGCTATGTATAGTGCCTTTTTCTGTCTATTTTAATGATCTACCATGCCTAAGCTTCCGGTCTCTGCTGATCATGTTTATATGGATTTATGCTTGTACACTTTACTACTACAAAAGATAAAAGCTTAACACAAGCAGAACGGGAATTTGGATCGCAGTTTTGGAGTGTACATGGTAGCAAGTACATTAGGTAGGCTTTCGTTATACCAAATTCGGTTACTGTACTTTCCCCTAATTTTTTTCTCAATTGATGACTTAAAAGACTGCATTCTGGGGGAAAATTCACATTAAATATTTGAATGGTCTGTGTAACTTTTACAAAGGGTAAATTATATAGGTACAATGTATTGCTCATTTTAAGTGACGTTATTGCTTATCACTGGTCGACAAGGTTTTTTTTCCACAAGAGATCTGGATAGTGAATCTAGTGGCATTTTCCATCCTGAATTCATATATGTAGTCAGAATTTTCCCATCAGGCATAGTTTTTCTGTAAAAGCTACTTTTCAAAATATGATTTTAGCGTTTTCTTTGACATGTCATCGGAACCACATATGTAGCTATTTTACTCAAGCTGTATTATTGAATTTATTTGCAATGTCATGCTGAAGCGCAATAAAACACGACTGTGTAGGTTCATTGTTGTTATTTAGACATGTTCAGACCTGTTTGGCATTGTGATGTGTCAGTTTTGAGCTGACTGTGAGATTGTTGAATAGTGAAATACTTCCTTCCTTTCTGTTTATAAGTGTATTGTTAGGGGTCCCGGGTTCAATTCCCGGCTGTGGAGGTGGGGATTTTTCTCCGCCCAAGATAATTCCCCATCTTCCACAGAGTCTGGAAGTATGAATGAGAGTGTGAATGTGTGCGTGATGTAATGATTAAAAACCAAAAGATAACGAGTTAACACCTTCGGTATGTTCCAAAGGAGAACGGCCGCCAATATGACCATAGTAGTTAAAGGCGGGGTATAAATGGAACAAGCAAAAAAAAAAAAAAAAAAAAAAGGTGTATTGTGTATGTTGTGCATGTTGTACTTCTGTGCTTTATTTTTTCATCATGCCAAGAAATTTTGCAAATCATGCAGATAATTTCTGCTATATTTGTAGTGAGCTGACCTTCAAGTCTCAGAGGCGAAATTTGACCCCACTTGTAAAGAAGTGTTATAAACTTTACTTTGGCTGTCAAGTTGGTGATTTTGATAAGAGCTGGGCCCCAAATGCATGCTGTGTTTCGTGTGTTTGACTGCTTACTGCGTGGAAAAATGGTACACATCATATGCCATTTGCAATTCCCATGATTTGGAGCGAACCGAAGGATCATTTAATTGACTGTTATTTTTGTTTGACAAATATTAAAGGAATCACATCCATAACAAAATATATGTCTGCAATGAGACCTGTCTTACACAGTGAAGAGTTCCCCGTACCACTATATGCAGATACGACCTTAAGTGATAACTTTGGTTCTGACTTGACTGAATCTCCAAATGATTCAGATGAAAATAAAAATGACCTTACATATGAAGCCAGTAGCTGTTCAACAGAACCATACTTTCCCAATCAGCAAGACCTTAGTGACCGGATTCGTGATTTAAATCTGTCTAAACAGCAAGCGGAGGTTTTAGCTTTCAGACTCAAAGGGTGGAATCTACTCCAAAAAGATGTAAGAATTAGTAGATATCGTAGCCGCCATAGTGTTTTCAAAGTATACTTCTTTGAAAAAAAATGGTATTGTGTTTTGTAATACTATTTGTTCAGTTATGGAAACTCTTGGGCTTCAACACCGGCCAGATGAGTTAGATAGCTAGTTACGGATTTTTTGGAATATTATAAAAAATTCGAATGAATATCACACAAAACTCCTGCCCGATGGGGAAAAACTGTAATTATATTTGAATTCAGCACGAAAAATACTTTTTGAATATGTTATTTTAATTCTTGTGAAAGAAAAAAGGTTAAATTTTGTCGACCAGTGAGTAGAAGTAGGAGTTCACATTTGACCAGAACATGCAAGCAAGGAAGTTTTATAGATTTGGTTACTAAACTTTTATATTTTCAAGTTTATAGAATACTTGTAAATACACAGTTTTTGGTAAAACTACTTATTGTCTCACAACAAGGCACATATAATGTTATTACCTGCATGGATGGAAAGGACACCATTACATTTCTTTTAAAACCGCCATCCACGGGCACGCATGCAACATCACCGCTTTAGCCATCACGATTTGTTTGCGCTCAACACAGCAGATAAGCCAGACATCTATAAATTGTGAATACGATATGTATAGAGCATTAAGATATCAAAGTTTAATCTTTGACCTGTGATAATTTACGCGCTATCAATACATAGAGGCAACTTGGCTTACGTGTGATTTTAAACCTGTTGTTCCAGCTAACCACAAATATCGCCATCAAATACAATCCCCGCGTTATGAACGTTAGCTTTGAAGCTGATATAATGTCTGGTCAGGGTCTGCCGCTAGATTCAAACCTACTATCTTCACACACACGGATATGTGTAAAGTATACAGTTAAGTGCAGAAGTTATACTCCCATTACTCCTAGACCCGTAGTAGCCCGGGAATTTTAGGCAAACCTAGACCCCCTCCGGGCGGCCGTAGCCTGGTTATCTAGCACACCTTCTACTAGCTCTGCAGGCTAGTACCTGGGACTTATTAGGCAAACCTAGAGCCCCTCCGGGCAGCCGTACCTGGTGATCTAGCACACATTCTACTAGCTCTGCAGGCTAGTGCCCGGGACCTTTTAAGCAAACCTAAACCCCCTCCGGGCGGCCGTAGCTTGGTGATCTAGCAAACCTTCTACTAGCTCTGCAGGGTAGTGCCCGGGACTTTTAGGCAAACCTCGACCCCCTCCGGGCGGCCGTAGCCTGGTGATCTAGCACACCTACTACTAGCTCTGCAGGCTAGTACCCAGGACGTTTTAGGCAAACCTCGACCCCCTCCGGGCGGCCGTAGCCTGGTGGTCTAGCACACCTACTACTAGCTCTGCAGGCTAGTACCCGGGACTTTTTAGGCAAACCTAGAGCTCCTCCGGGCGGCCGTAGCTTGGTGATCTAGCAAACCTTCTACTAGCTCTGCAGGCTAGTGCCCGGGACTTTTAGGCAAACCTCGACCCCCTCCGGGCGGCCGTAGCCTGGTGATCTAGCACACCTACTACTAGCTCTGCAGGCTAGTACCCAGGACGTTTTAGGCAAACCTCGACCCCCTCCGGGCGGCCGTAGCCTGGTGGTCTAGCACACCTACTACTAGCTCTGCAGGCTAGTACCCGGGACTTTTTAGGCAAACCTAGAGCTCCTCCGGGCGGCCGTAGCTTGGTGATCTAGCAAACCTTCTACTAGCTCTGCAGGCTAGTACCCGGGACTTATTAGGCAACCCTCGACCCCCTCCGGGCGGCCGTAGACTGGTGATCTAGCACACTTTCTACTAGCTCTGCAGGCTAGTACCCGGGACTTTTAGGCAAACCTCGACCCCCTCCGGGCGGCCGTAGCCTGGTGATCTACCACACCTACTACTAGCTCTGCAGGCTAGTACCCGGGACTTTTAGGCAAACCTCGACCCCCTCCGGGCGGCCGTAGCCTGGTGATCTAGCACACCTTCTACTAACTCTGCAGGCTAGTACCCGGGACTTTTTAGGCAAACCTAGAACCCCTCTGGGCGGCCATAGACTGGTGATCTAGCACTCCTCCCACTAGCTCTGCAGGCTAATACCCGGGACTTTTTAGGCAACCCTCTACCCCCTCCGGACGGCCGTAGCCTGGTGATCTAGCACTCCTCCCACTAGCTCTGCAGGCTAATACCCGGGACTTTTTAGGCAACCCTCTACGCCCTCCGGACGGCCGTAGCCTGGTGATCTAGCACTCCTCCCACTAGCTCTGCAGGCTAATACCCGGCTCATTTTAGGCAACCCTCTACCCCCTCCTGGCCGGAGGTACCCAATTCCCGTGGGCGTCGGGAACACACTGCCCCCTCGAGTCCACACCCAATCTGAACAACTCCCCTACGGGAGGTGTATATAAAGTGCGATCCATATAAATCTGAACCACTTCAAGAGGCCATAACTTCTTCTTCAATCCATTGTTTGGGCATATCCCCTGTTCCGCCTTCATAGATCTCTAGAGCGTTTCCTGGGTCGTCCTCTGTCTCTTCTTCCTTTTGGATTATAAAAGGGCTTTTCAATAAAGAATGATCATAACTTTTTACGGTCATAACTGTTCGCACTAAAATTCAATCTTATTATATTCGGTTAGCTTAGTGTAAAGCAAACACGCCGTAGTAGTTTCATTGTTGGTACTCCTGATTCTCGCCAGTCAGAACTAGGCAAGTTCAGATATGTTCAGTATCGCCTACCGCTGTAATGGAGGTAACACGCGAGGAACAATATGCGGCTTTGAAATTCTGCTTTCGTCTCAACAAAACTTCAGTTGAGGCGTATACAATGTTACAGGAGGCCTATGGGAGTCTGTTCTTCCCTACAGTACAGCTCGAAGGTGGTTTAAAATGTTTAGAGACGGGACACAATCAATTTCAAAGGAAGGTGGACCCAGTGCTCCAGTTACTGCTCTTACGGAAGAAAACATCAACACTGCTGCTGCCATTGTGAGAGAGGATCGACGATTTACCTTAAGATCCCTTTCTGAAATACTGAACATTTCATTAGGTGCCACCCACACGTTGGTGACAGAAACATCACACATGAGACGTGTTTGTGCGCGATGGGTTCCAAGACTGTTGTTTCCCGAACAAAAGGACATTCGCATGCACGTCTGCAAGCAGTTGAAGTTGATGTTAGAGGAAGATCCGGTGTTTCTTACAAACGTAGTCGCTACTGATGGAACAGTAGGTGATTTTCCTTTTTGAAAGGAGCCACTAAATTAAAAATAACGACAACGAGGAAAGTTGCAAAGTGCGAACAGTATTAAAACTCTGTATACTGCAATTACATTATAATGATGGAAAGATAGTCAAGAATAAAGCAATGATGAGATATTATCCTCATAAAGTAATATGCCATCTTAACGGTTGTAATTATATTATTATTGCTGGTGGAATGGCTCATTATTAAATCTGAAACTCCACTCTGGAGAAATTAGAATTAACATTTATGATCGTGTTTTATACAAGGAAGGACATGGCTTACGTAAGGCAGCTACGATGTTTCTACGACCTCGTAATAATGACGGTACAAAAGAAGTCACTAAAGCTATTTCACGTATAAGAGTAGCTGTAGGGATACGTATTTGTGATAATAGTCTAAACACGTTATTAAATTTATTACAACTTGTTCTGCCATTAGCTGGTAAGCAACAATATAGGAAAAACATTTGCGAGTGACACTACCCGCTAGACATGGTCAGTCACAGCTCATTGCTTTCGGATGTATGTGTATGCATGACCCACTTAAATATTAGCAAGACAAACTAATATCGAAATTCTATAACTGGTTTGAATTAGTTTTAATTACTAAGTATCTAAATATTTGCAACTGCACCCATTAGCATGTTTAACAGTTACAAACATTTCGAATGGATATATTAACATCTCTTTACACACTGACATATATACTTTATCAATTTTGACGTCCATATCCATGTTAAACTGTTCATATTACCTTTAATGTGATTAAATGTTGTTTGGTAACAAACAATAGGACGTGATTACAATAATATGGGATCAGTATTCAAATGTTAGTGTCAAATACAGGAGAACATGCATTCTGAACATAGTAATTAGATCTTCTGCAAAACGAAAAAGCTGATCTCATAAATTTTCAAATTTCCATTGTTTTACGTACTTTAAGAAAGTTAAGAGAGACGAAACCAAATATCTCGGTAAGATATACATATTGACACCCGAACATCGGAACTCCCGATAGAACCGGCCGGCAGTAGGGCCAGACGGGAAGTATTCAGCCCACGCCTACCAATTTGTCTCGTGTCACTAACTGGAGGGATGATTAGGAGCGCGGCGCGAACACTATACCGTCTCTTTCTGCTCCCACCAGACGTCTCGAAACCTCGGGATAATTGTGCGCGCCGCGAAACTTCCAGAAACGGCGATCTTCCCTATATAAGGCCTCCAGTTGGCGAGTCACACACCCGAAGGTTCTGTGTTATCCCCGACGCTGTATAGCGTCTACGTAACTGACCTTCCCACTGAACAGCACGTCAACATAGCACAATATGCCGACGACGTGCTGCTATTCTCAACAAAAAGACATCCACGTAGAACCTTCAACCCATCCAACGTTACCTAATCCTCCTCCAGGATTGGTGCACGCGTTGGCGATTGTCCATTAATACGGAGAAAAGCCAAGCGATATTGTTCACCAAACGCCGCTTTCCCGCCAATTTCCCCCAATTTACCTACTTTGAGCAAGGGATCAGGTGGGAGAATTCAATCAAATACTTGGGAGTCAAGCTGGACAAGGGCCTAACTTTTCGGGAGCACATCCAGGAGCAAGCACATCGGTCGTGTGGTGCCGTGGCATCACTATACCCTGTGCTTCGTTCTGCGATGTCTGTTCCCCTAGAGTTGCGCCTCTTTATGGCTCTGGTCCACCCTATCATGCTCTATGCGTGCGAAGTCTGTGGTATGGCCGCAGGCTCAAACCTGGTACTGCTTCAACGTGCAGAGAATAAATGTCTTCGGATTATTTATTCTGTTTGTACAAGGTTCCCCGTGAGACTACTTCACGAGGCTTCATCCCTCCGATATGTGGAGGATGAAATTAGGCGCCGGGCGACAAAATTCTTCGAGAGTTTGCCTCAACATCAGAGCTCCCTAGTCAGATCCCTTGGGGATTATGTACCTCGTGAGCGTCGCTTAAAGCGATACCGGTTACCCCGCATGTCTTGCGGTCATTACCGGTAAACACATGATCTCCATTCCAACCTAAATTAAATTTCAGCTAATCCAAAGTTTTTATTATGGAATATTCAAAATTATACATATCTTCTTCCTAGTTTATTAACTAATACACCAGCGGTGCACGCTGTCCGTAGCACCCGGTTCATCATTCCCTGAGGAGCAAAAAGCTACCTCCCTACACTAACCCAACTTAATCTACACCCGTCATTCTACAACACCCACATCCCGCCACTACGAGGTAAAGCTCTTCCCAGAGCAGGTACACGATTTGACCACCCTTCGGGCTGTTCCAAACAGCCCGCCAGTATGGAGTTGAGTTGAGTCAGTCAGTTCTTGGCGAGCAGCCGTGAGGAGCGCCGCGTGAGTGGATGGACTGGAAGACGGTGTACGTGTATCAGAGGAGTTGTACGTAACTGTGAGCGTGCAGTGGACCTGTGACAAACGAACTGGTGAATTGTAATTGTGTGCGCTACGTAATTCTATGTAATCGGCAAGTGTTCCAGCTGTAATTCGGTGGAAATAAAGAACATTTTGGGTTTGTGCAATTGAACTTTTAACTACGAACCCACAAAGTCACAATACTATGCCGCATTTACCCAACGTGTATATATCAAAAACCCTACATGTTTTTCCTTAGTTATAAGTAGGAAACTTTTTGTCTTTACGCCATATGAAAAAATTACATTAATATTTAATACCGTATTAATTTATTCATTAATACAAAATCAATAACAAAAAGAGTGGTCAAAGTGGTCGATCCATATAAACCTGAACCATTTTAATAGGCCATAACCCTTAAACCAATAATAGGACACACGTACAACTTTGGGAGAATATAATACACAATTGGGAGATTACATTACACTATTTACATCTCAGAAGAAATGCTGGAAGTGTCCTCCACCAGCATCCATAGGTGTTTGTACTTGTCCCACTATCCCCGCCAACGTTACTTATTTCAGTTCTAATGGATTCGTTTAGAACATCAATTGTCCGTGGCCTGTTCTTGTACACTTTATTTTTAGATACCTCCACAAGACAAAATCCGGAAAGGCTAGGTCAGGAGATCTGGGGGATCACAGACCTTTTGAGATTATTCGATTATCAAAGAAACTGGTTACAAGTTCCGTGGTGTTATTAGATGTATGGCACGTTGCTCCATCTTGCTGGAAATAACCTTCTCTCAATTCTATATAATTCAGCTGCTCCACAAATGTATTCAAGATACCCATATAAACTTAAGTGTCTACAGTCGTATCAAAGAAAATGGGACTAACGATCCTGGAAGCTGACACCGCGCACCATACTCCAAACATTTCATCATGCAGTGGAGTTTCGTGAATCACTTGGGGGTTTACAGCAGTCGAATATCTGGTGTTTTGTGTGTTTATGTAACCTGACAGATGAAACCATGCCTCATCTGTAAACAACACTATGGAGACAATTCTGGACGTGAAAACCATCGACAGTAAGTGATTCGTTTATCATAATCTGCTTCTTTCAGTTGTTGTATCATGTGCACTCTGTAAGGTCGTAACTCTTTGACATGTTCCATATGAATACCCTGATTCCTGGCTCAATAGACAAAACGATTTGTTTGGAGAATTCAATAGCCTTCTGCGAACATCGGTAACAGATGACGGTCTATGTTTTCCACTCTCAGTTGTGAGTATACCAGTTGTCTCCAGCTTTCTTACGAGCGATAACATTGTTGTCTTTGTCGGAACATCGCGTTCGAAATTCCCGTTGTGTTGTTACCAAGGAATTTGTCTTCCAATATGTTTTCAAAATGTAAAGACGCTCTCGTAGTGAGAACTGCATGTTGCTGTTATGACTACACATTTGAGACTGTCAACTGTCAACAATTGTCATTGTTGTCAGTTCTCCCAGAGCCACTTAGATCATTAAAACAAATTTCTGCATTCTACGAATGTTGAAAGGTAAATTATGGCAAATTGAAATGGTTCAGGTTTATATGGATCGCAATGTAGCTCCATTAATAAATAATAACTTTTCGAGTTCAGAGAGGTAAATTCTTCAGCATAGGTCTGAGTAATATTTAGCTCTTTACAGCTATAGGCAATTAAATAAAAATATATACCAAAAACAGTATTAATAATAACAATAACAACAATAATAATGATGATGATAATTATATCATAGTCATATGACTTTGAGGGCTCGTAGAATTAAAAGTCCAATTTGCCGAAATTCTAAATGTTCTTACACTCCGTAGCGACAGAATTACATAACATATCACAATCTACAGCACCAAGGTCGATGACAATAACGAATAACTTACTCAACTTCCACTGTTGACAACACTCTTGTTACATGTCTTTACAACAACAACTCCTTCTTGGTGAGTCGTTGCCTTCTTAAATACCTTATTGATAAATTCGAGACTCTTCCAGAAAAATAAAGAAACCGAATATTCTATCACTTTCCAGAAGCGTAACTTAATCCAAGCTGGCAAGTCCTTTACCTCAGCTATTTTCGTTTGCCGGCCGCTTTGTGTACACTAGCCACGTTATTGTTAACTGCTTATGCAAGCTCTTTATTACCGTGGAACATTATCGGCCATCTATTATCTATTTGCGCCAAAATCTTTATGTCCTTTGCCGTGACAATAGTAATAGTGGTGGTGATGATAATGATAATGATGATGATGACGTTGATGATGATGATGATGATGATGATGATGATGAAGAGAAAGTTAAAGAAGTACTATAAATAGCATGTAAAGGTAATGCAGTTCACAGATTTATTGAAAAGTATCTCCATATTGTAAATATTTTCTCTGTATAATATTTTTAATTTGCCAATGTTGTTCTTTTGTAAATCTGGATTTTGGTAGCCATTTGTAAAATTTTGGACAAAGACTGATATTGTTAACTTTGTGGGTTCGTGAAATGAAAAGTCAAACTGTACCACTCAAAAATGTTCTTTATTTCCACCGACTTGCAGTTGAACACGTGCCGATTACACAAAATTACGTAATGCACACAATTACAATTCACCAGTTCGTCCGTTACAATTCCACTTTGCTCTCGCAATTACTAGCACTGCACTCTTACGCTGCTCGCCAAGCACTGACTGACTGACTCAATTCACTCACTGCAGCCCTTTTTATAGAAGTCTCTGGTTTCAGTAAATTACCGCGAAGATTCCAGAGGACAGGGGAAGGGGAAAGAGGCGGCCAGCGGCAAGTGACACTCCCGTAATCAACCCCTCAGTTAGTGACTGAGATAAATGGGAGGGTGTGGCTCGGCTGCCTCTGGTCCCTTCTCAGCTAACGTTGGTTGTGCTTTCCGCTAATTGGGTGACAATATTATGACTTAACACCGCTGTTGTTAAACATTCAGATTTAATCAAACAATAAAGTAACTTTTATAATGATATTTTTATAAAGAGAGCAGTGTGGGAGTTGCCAGTTTTGTATTGAAATGTTTAGAAATTGTGTATTATGATATATTAGATTCAGCTTGCACAAACCTTAAGAACTGAAATAGTTCTATAATTATATTATTAACGAATACACGAATGCTTTTAAATAATAATTTACTATTTTTATTTTAGTTTACTCCAATCCCTTTTGGATGGTTACATTGCTTCCTCTTCACAGCTAGTAGATACCAGAAAGAGTAATTAATTTACCCTTTATCCGGCAGAACTTTGAATTTAAAGTTAGGTTGAAAATACGTATGGATGTTCCTTGTGAACTTCTGCTACAGACCGCATTCCATCAGCCTGATTTAATTAAAATACTTAACAAACGGAATGTGAGATATATATCACGAAACGAACAACGCTTTCTTACTGAGAATTTTTCCCTGTATCTCTTAGTTTTATTAAAATGTTGATGCGCCGTATTCACAAATTAAAAAACCAGCATCACTTTTGCCATTGTGAATACGTATAGGTGTAACGTGTTGCCCAATTCTATCATTCGAAATTTCACATTTATTTGTTCGAGAGCGACCTATTCTCATAAAAGTATAAAAGAATTCTTCCCTGCCAATTAAGAATACAGGCCATCATTAATTTACAAAACAAGAAAGAATTAAAACAGACAGTAACACAACATCACTCTTAAGTATACCTCCAAAGACGAATACAACGTTGAACTAAAAGTAATTCATGTAATTCAGTATATTATATAAAAACGAGGTATTCTCCGAGGCAGTTCAATTAAAGAATGACCATCATCTTTTACCCTCATAATTTTTCGCACTAAAATTTAATCTTATTACATTCTGTTAGCTTAATGTAAAACAAACACGCCGGAGTATTTCATTGTTGGTACTTCTGGTTCCCGCCTGTGAGAACCAGACAAGTTCAGCCATGTTCAGTATCGCCTACCGCTGCAATAAAGGTAACACACGAGGAACAATATACGGCTTCGAATTTCTGCTTTCGTCTCTACAAATCATCACTTGAGGCCTATAGAGTGTTACAGGTGGCTTATGGAGAGTCTGTTCTTCCCTACAGCATAGCACGAAGGTGCTTTAAAATGTTTAAAGAGGGGAGACAATCACTTTCAAAGGAAGGTGGACCCGGTACTCCAGTTACTGCTCTTACGGAAGAAAACATCAACACTGCTGCTGAGAGGATCGACGAATCACCTTGAGACACTTTTCTGAAATACTGAACATTTCATTGTGTGCCACCCACACGTTGGTGACAGAAACATTACACATAAGACGTGTTTGTGCGCGATGGGTTCCAAGACTGTTGATTCCCGAACAAAATGACATTCGCATGCAGGTCTGCATGCAGTAAAACTTGATGCTAGATTAAGATCCGGAGTTTCTTTCAAAGGTAATCACTGCTGATGAAACTTGGCGACATCATTTTGTTCCTGAGAACAAACAGTAAAGTTCAGTGTGGAAATCTCCTTTATCACCAACCCTCAAAAGAGCAAAAGTGCTTGCTTCTGCTGGGAAAGTTATGGTCATTTTATTCTTTGATATTTATAGAATGGTTTATCAGTATGTTGTACCTGCACACACATCAGTAACTGTACAATTCTACAGGGATGTCCTGAAAACATTGCAAGTCCATATCAGGCGCAAAAGACCACATTCCCCTGAAGCAGGCTGGATGCTGCACCACGATTATGTGCGACCGCATATTGCCAATGTTGTTGCTGAATATCTGCAAGAAGCGACGTGAAGTACATCCCTCACTCTCTCTATAGTCCGGATATAGCCCCATGTGACTTTTTTTCTATTCCCTAACTTTAAGAAACGTCTTCGTGGGAGGTATTATCTATAATCAGAAGCAGTGGTGAAGGCTGCGGAGTCGATTTTGAAGGATCTCTGAAATATGATTTCCAGAATGTTTTTGAAGACCGGCAGAAATGCTAGGACAAGTGAATCGCATTCAGGGGAGACTATTTTTAGAAGAGACGTCAAAATTATGATTATGAGTAAAGGTACGTTGTCAAAAAAAGTAGTAGTTCTTTATTGAAAAGTCTTCGTAGTATGTTACTATGCAATATACCAGGCGAGTCACTTTCCCCTGTTTATTTTTGAATTTATGCAACTTGCTAAGCAACATAGTAGTTTATGCCTTTCTTGAATAACACTGTTTCTACTCAAAATTACCAAACAGTTTCAACAACCTCATCCGTGGACTTGGGGATATGACCTGGACGCAGGAGAGACTTATAAGAGGCCAAGACTTCTCCTAGGACCTCTTTAAGCAACCAGAATGTATCTACAGTACCTATACCATCCCTGACCAATTATCTTCTACACCAAAATTAAACCACCACCATTAACCCACCATCCATACTTAATAATCCCTCACGATGTCAGTAAGTGACCTAATCCTGGTATGGCAAGAGTCGAGGGACCCTCATTGTCCATTCAACGACACCTCCATGCTGTGTGTGTCGTTTTATATTTCCCTCTCTCTCTCACGCACATTTTCGACTGTTCTTGACGCTAGACGTAGGGGAAAGCAAACTGAATTTTCTAAAGTTTTACAATACTGCAGTTGTTGTAATCACAATTGCAACGTACTCGTTTCTTACGCAAATGGTTTAAATATTTAGTTCAAAATTAATTATAACTTATGACTTACTTACTCTTCGAATGCAATGAAAATACCAGCGGTACATCCGTATTGCTGTGAATGTTACTTGCGTTAAGAGATAATTCGTCATTGTCATTGCCTTCATCGTCTGAGTACTGCAAATTTATGATGTTAGGTTCCAAAATCTCGTTACGTATTATTTCTTTCTAAAAGTCGTCTTCTTGTAGTTTATCTGATGTCTCACGCAGTTTTATTGTCGTGTTCCTTGTCAATTTCTTCGTGAATAAGTCGTTCAACGTCAGTCAGTTTAAAAATATTATTTCTGTTTGCAACATAATCCAAGCCCACATTAACTCTATTGGAATGTTCTAGCAGTAGTAAGGAGGAAGATGGATCGCGTCTCATTAATACAGCTGATACACTTTTTCATGGAAGAGTAACTGAATAATGCTGTTTTGAACTCTCTAGAGTAAATAGAGATTACGAACCATTCATAAACAAAGATATAATGTGACCAGACACGTTCTGCCAGACTAGCAAGAAGTGTTTTGTTTCCTCTCATCGCATTTAACAAACATCTTGGCTTATTCAAAGTACATCTTTCTTTTATCACGCCATGTCAAATGTTTACGTTTCAGTTCTGAGTAATTTCAAATATACGTTCACGCATAGATGCCAAACAATAATGATATTCATTACAGTGTTTGTGTCGTAATGCATTGTTATAATATAATGGTGTCTATTTTATTTATTTGTATTAAGAAAACTAATTGAGCTAAAAATATGGGGTTCTACGGTTATGTTAAATACTGTCACCGAAACGTCGGAACACCTGATAGAACGGGCCGGCAGTACGGCTAGACGGGAAGTCTTCCGGCCATGCCTAACCATTTTTCTCGTTTCACTAACTGAAGGGATGATTAGGAGAACGGAACGACCCCAGTACCGTCTCTTTCCGCTCCCACAGGATGTCTGGAAACTTCGGGATAATTGTGCCCGCCGCGAATCTTCCAGAAATGGGGATCTTCCCTATATAAGGCCTGTAGTTGGCGAGTTCAGTTCAGTTCTTGGCGAGCGCATGAGGAGCGCCGAGTGAGCGAACGGACTGGAAGACTGTGTAGGTGCATCGGAGGAGTTGTATGTAATTACGAGTGTGGAGTGGACCTGTGACAGACGAAATGGTGAATTGTAATTGTGTGCGATACGTAATTCTGTGTAATCGGCAAGTTTTCCAACTGTAATTCGGTAGAAATAAAGAGCATTTTGAGTTTGTGCAATTGGACTTTTAGTTTCATGAACCCACAAAGTCACAATACATTACTCTCTCCTCCCTCATGGAACAGTTTTAGCAAAATCTTAATTTTGTTTTAGTGTTAATCTTAAGTGTGTTTTTATTACAGATGGATTAGTTTGCCGCTCGTCACACACCAGTTAGGGGGAATACAATATGACAACACCTCAGGACTCCTATTGGTTGCTCACCTGGTAGCGCTCAAGGACATTTATCATTTTTTTTTTTTTTTTTTTAGAAATTTACGTCCTCCCAACGTTAAGTCATATCGGTTGATGAATGGAGTGAGTGAAATGGTGCTCAAATAAGCCCAGGGTCCATAGAGCTTAGAGCTACCCGACATTCGTATTTCAGGATAAGGGAAAACGATGGAAAAACTTTATCCAAGTAACTCACCCTGATAAAGAGTCGAACTCGGGACCTCTTGAGTGTGAGGCAGACATGCTACCACCACGCTACCGAGGCGGGCGAGTCCCATTTAAAACACATAATAACATAGCAGCTCCTTAAAGGTGCGAAAATTACAGCTGGAGGTAAGTTTTGCAAACTCCGCGTTAAAAGAAATTTTTAAATCAAGGACTAGCGAGTATTCCTCCGCATTCCCCCTTCCCTCTCTCCAACTCTCCCGCTGCCCGAGCTCCAAAGTGTGTATGTGTGCAGCAAGGAGAAAATGGAGGACCGAGAATGGCTTAATCCCAGAGTATGGAAATTAAGAGGGTTAAGGTGGTAATATACAGGTATTAATTTGTCCCACATGTGGGGAAGAAGAAAATCCTATAAACACTAAATGCAAGGTATTGGGGAGAAAAAGATGAGCAGAGTAAGGGGATCACTGGGGATAGACTCGTAATGCGGGCTACTAAAAAATAACACTACCTACTAATGCGAATGGGAAGGAAAATTAGATACAAGCTATTATTGCATCCCTAACGTTACCTTCGATAGGGTAAAGCTCTAATGAGTTCGGCTGCTAAGCTTATTAGTACACGGAATATGCTCCTTTATTGATATTAATTTTGTGTTCCTTAATTTGAACAAACAACATAAATACATATCTATTCTACCTATATTAAATGTTTCAGACCATTTAATGTCCAATAGTACTTCCATTGAGTAAGTAAGTACTGGAGTATTATACTTTTTGTACTAACGGTAATGCAATTACAACGAAAATATTAAAATTACAGAGGAAGGGGATTTATAGGCACTAAAAGTGTGTTAAATAGGCAGACAAAATAGGCACATAAATAGGCACTAGAAATTTGCTGAGTAAACACTTCGAAATACACAATTTTAGTAAACTGGCTACTAAAATGCACTATAAATGCACTATTACAAGATGACAATCATTGCAACATATTTATTTATTTATTTATTTATTTATTTATTTATTTATTTATTTATTTATTTATTTATTTATTTATTTATTTATTTATTTATTTATTTATTTATTTATTTATTTATTTATTTATTTATTTATTTATTTATTTATTTATTTATTTATTTATTTATTTATTTATTTATTTATTTATTTATTTATTTATTTATTTATTTATTTATTTATTTATTTATTTATTTATTTATTTATTTATTTATTTATTTATTTATTTATTTATTTATTTATTTATTTATTTATTTATTTATTTATTTATTTATTTATTTACTTACTTACTTACTTACTTACTTACTTACTTACTTACTTACTTACTTACTTACTTACTTACTTACTTACTTACTTACTTACTTACTTACTTACTTACTTACTTACTTACTTACTTACTTACTTACTTACTTACTTACTTACTTACTTACTTACTTACTTACTTACTTACTTACTTACTTACTTACTTACTTACTTACTTACTTACTTACTTACTTACTTACTTACTTACTTACTTACTTACTTACTTACTTACTTACTTACTTACTTACTTACTTACTTACTTACTTACTTACTTACTTACTTACTTACTTACTTACTTACTTACTTACTTACTTACTTACTTACTTACTTACTTACTTACTTACTTACTTACTTACTTACTTACTTACTTACTTACTTACTTACTTACTTACTTACTTACTTACTTACTTACTTACTTACTTACTTACTTACTTACTTACTTACTTACTTACTTACTTACTTACTTACTTACTTACTTACTTACTTACTTACTTACTTACTTACTTACTTACTTACTTACTTACTTACTTACTTACTTACTTACTTACTTACTTACTTACTTACTTACTTACTTACTTACTTACTTACTTACTTACTTACTTACTTACTTACTTACTTACTTACTTACTTACTTACTTACTTACTTACTTACTTACTTACTTACTTACTTACTTACTTACTTACTTACTTACTTACTTACTTACTTACTTACTTACTTACTTACTTACTTACTTACTTACTTACTTACTTACTTACTTACTTACTTACTTACTTACTTACTTACTTACTTACTTACTTACTTACTTACTTACTTACTTACTTACTTACTTACTTACTTACTTACTTACTTACTTACTTACTTACTTACTTACTTACTTACTTACTTACTTACTTACTTACTTACTTACTTACTTACTTACTTACTTACTTACTTACTTACTTACTTACTTACTTACTTACTTACTTACTTACTTACTTACTTACTTACTTACTTACTTACTTACTTACTTACTTACTTACTTACTTACTTACTTACTTACTTACTTACTTACTTACTTACTTACTTACTTACTTATTTATTTATTTATTTATTTATTTATTTATTTATTTATTTATTTATTTATTTATTTGTTTATTTGTTTGTTTATTTATTTGTTTATTTATTTATTTATTTATTTATTTATTTATTTATTTATTTATTTATTTATTTATTTATTTATTTATTTATTTATTTATTTATTTATTTATTTATTTATTTATTTATTTATTTATTTATTTATTTATTTATTTATTTATTTATTTATTTATTTATTTATTTATTTATTTATTTATTTATTTATTTATTTATTTATTTATTTATTTATTTATTTATTTATTTATTTATTTATTTATTTATTTATTTATTTATTTATTTATTTATTTATTTATTTATTTATTTATTTATTTAGTTATTTATTTATTTATTTATTATTTATTTATTTTTTATTTATTTATCTGTTTACTTTTTATTTATTATCCAATTCTTTATTCCTATTTCACCCAAAGGTATGTTAGGAATATACTTCACAAATTTATTAATATAATACAATTTACAAAAACATAAAAAAATTCAATATCCCGCTGACAATCAGCAAAGATCAAGATGAATCATTTAGCTTATGAAAAATTTTGTTTAAGAAAGGCATGAAATATTGACAAGTTTTGTAATTCATCAGAAGATGTGTAAGTGGTTTTGAGAAAGTGTAACCTAAGGATTGAAGTAATAATACAAGTTCCTATATTTCAAAAGAGAAAAATCGGGCAATAAAACAAAATGTGAGGGATATCTTGAAGATGATTTCCACAAATACAATCACCTGTGGATTTGATTTTGCATCGAAATGAGTAAGCTGAAAATTTGCCATGTCCAGTTAAGAATTGAGTGAGAACATAGTTATGATTAACGAATTTACATTTATGTCTGTTAGAAACTGTTGAGAAATACAAATCCTTAGTCAAAGCACCACAATCACTTTTTAACCAGTATTCATTACAGTCGTTGATGATAATCTCCTTTAATGTTTGCGTCACTTAAGTAATGGGGCATAGAGTGTGTGTTTCAGGAAGATCTGAAGTCGCAGCTCTCTGTGCAAGCTCATCTGTGCGTCATTGCAACAAGTTCACTAAACACATACTATTTTCCGGTTCCCTAGCAGAAGTAGTTCTACGTTTACTCCAAATTTCATAAATGACTCCACAACAAGTTAAAATAAAGGATATTGTCGTATAATTAAAACACATATAAATCCGCTTCACTAAGTAAGAGCCATAGTGTGCAGAAGATGTTAAGTAACTATGTCAAAAACAAAAACATGGGTTTTGGGGAGGGAGGCCTTAAGGGTGAAAATGGAACTATCTGAAACTTTTCACTCACTTTCTTCTCGGGAAATAAGACAGGTGAAAAGATAATTAGATATCAACGCTTCGGAAGTGTGCATCTCTCCCTCATCAGGATATTTATAAATTATTATAACCTTAAATGAAATACTGGATAAAACACAAATATAAACAAAGACAAAATACTATCAAAATTCCCATTAGTGAAAAAGACACTGTTTTCAGTAAATGAAATGTCAGGTCAAGAGATGGCGTGAGTATAGAAAATTGTGTCAAAGAAACGTAACTACTTAACTTGATTATCAAGTTGTTTAGATCTGTGCTTCTTAAATCGACGGCGTTCCATTTTTAAGGCCGGTTTTAAAGAGGAGCTGAACTGAAATCCAACATCACGATTAAGCGTGTTCCTTTCAGAGGAAATCACCAAAGCTTCCTTTATTCTATGCTCCAAGTAACTGTTGCATTTTGCCAAGATGGTCGTCTCCCGAAAATATGCTCTATGGTCGATATCAAAACAATGCTCTGCCAGCCCGGACTTCTCAGGTTGCATTAAACGAATGCTCCGTTCATGTTCGATTATTCTAGTAGCGATGGTCCTTCCGGTTTGTCATGTATAGGTGTCCCACATTCACAGGTATTACGGTACACTCCCAGAACTTGGATGTCCAGTTTGTCTTTCACTGGTCTCAACAGATGTTTAATATTCGGAGGTGGATTGTCCATAGTCTCGATATTGTATGGCGTGAAGTTTACAACATCAGGACCATCCACAGCCACCTCCGAAAATTAAGCATCTGTTGAGACCAGTGAAAGACAAACTGGACTTCCAAGTTCTGGAAGTGTACCGCATTCCCTGTGAATGTGTGACACCGTATATAGGGCAAATGGAGGAACCATCGCTATTAGAATAACCGAACATGAATGGAGCCATTGTTTAATGTAACCTGAGAGGTCTGGACTGGCAGAGCATTGTTTTGATAACGACCATAGAGCCAACTTTCGGGAGACGAACATCTTGGCAAAATACAACAGTTACTGGGAGCGGAGAATAAAGGAAGCTTTGGCGATTACCTCTGAAAGGAGCACGCTTAATCGTGATACTGGATTTCAGTTCAGCTCCTCTTGGAAACCGGCCTTAAAAATGGCAATCCGTCGATTTAAGAAGCACAGATCAATGCAGCTTGATAATCAAGTTAAGTAGTGACGTTTCTTTGACACAATTTTCTACACTCACGCCATCTCCTGACCTGGCGTTTAATTTTCTGAGAACAGTCTTTTGTTTAGTAAAGGGAATTTTGATAGTGTTTTGTCCTTGTTTATAGTTGTGTTATAATATTTTATAAATATCCTGTTGATGTGTTAGATATACACTCCCGAAACGTCAATTTCTAATCGTCTTCTTACCTGGCTTGTTGCCCGAAAAGGTGAGTGTATTCGTCGCCAGGTAAGCTCCAGGTCTTATTTTAATCAACAGATTGTCACAACGATCAATTCCAAAAAAAATGGACACTCTTATAAACATAATCAACTCTGTGAAATGTAGTTATCATGAGCTACCCCTAAGAGGGCATGAAGAGCATGAAGGGTCACAAATTCCAGGAGTATTAATGGGGTAGTTTAAATATACAGGAGAAAGAAAAAGAAATTCCAGAAAAAAAGAACTGATAGAAAACTTCCCAAAGTTCAAAGAGGGAGTGGTCAATAAGTTTACTAAAAACAAAGATCGCCACTCATCTTCAAATAATTAAGCAAAGCTAAATTTCCAGTAATCAATACAGCCCCAAGTTATAGACAACACGAGCCGCCACTGGAAAGTACCAAGGCAAATGTATTACAATGGATATTCTAGGATTTAGTGGCACTTGACAAAATGTACAGCGATGCAATGAAGTAATATATATGAAAATGCTTTTACCTTCAAATAATGAGACAATATCTAGGCATTCACCAATGCTTAGTTAAATTAATGTAGATCGTTCATGAAATACATTCGATTACGCATCAAGAACGCTACGATGCGTTCATGCGTATAAATGGATCTCTCTGGGGCGGAAAAAATTGAATGATTGGTGCACAAAGGCAAATGGGTGACACACTCTTTTCATTTGAGCCATTGTTATTCTTGACGTCAAAATAAAACCTCTTCTCTCCCTTAAAAAGGTCGAGTTAGATGGAAAATATGTTTATAAAACAAAAGACAAATGCATAAATATATACCTGTCGTACAGATAAAGCATGATGCAATTAATAACACACAGAGCACGGGGGAAAAGAAAGACAAAGGAAGGTTGCTCCCTAAAGCTATAGAAAATTATAGTTAAGTTAAAGTAAACATCAATTTTATAAATATACATTGTTTAATTAGAGCCAACTGAAAAATTCAATGCCATGGCCGGGATTTGAACCAAGGATCTACTGGTTTCCGTCCAGTTGCTCTACCATGGTCAACGTGCCTTCCTGATATTAAATTCTCAAATTGACTCATTATATATCCCGGTAGACCACTTAGGGTTCTCATATTTGAGACAAGCACTTGTGGCGACTTACTATTGGCATTGGCCATGGCATTGAATTTTTCGGTTGGCTCTAATTAATCAAAAATCACCATATACCGGAGTAATGCTTTTAAAAGGATTAATTCTTTAAGGATTAATTCCTCAATATACATTTACATTAAAAAATAGATTGTTTAATTCAAGGAATAAGAGTTTGTCGCAAAATGCATTCTAATCCTTGTTTCACATAAGCTTGGCCCGTATCTCTTAACGGTCACCTGACCTAGTCCCCTCTCATTGGCTGCTATTGTGGTACAGACTGTTGTGCGGTAAAAATTAATTCGTTATTTACCATGATGATATATCTTTATATGTTGGAAGACAATTGTCAAATTTATATTTTCGTAACTGTTTTAATTAAATATATTACGCAACAGAGTTGATTTATCTGAAATGCATGTTAGTTCTTAAACGAAGCAAAGAGGAGGTTCCTTTGCTCTCAGGCACATGACACGATAGCACGTGATTTAGCGGTAGTGATGACATTTGCTTATATGACTTTTATCACTGACCTTGTTTTGAACTGGATTAGTCATATATCGCCATTCGAGAGTGCGAGAGCTAAATTATTTAATTGGTCGTTTATTGCGAGTGTACTTATTATATTGTGACTTTGTGGGTTCGTGAAACTAAAGGTCCAATTGCACCACTCAAAAATGTTGTTTATTTCCACCGAATTACAACCGGAACACTTGCCGATTACACAGAATTACGTAATGCACACAATTACGATTCGCCAGTTCGTTCGTTACAGTTCTACTTTGGTCTCGCAATTACGTACGCTCCTCCGATACACGTACAGTCTTCTCGTCCGTAGGCTAGCAGGGCGCTCCTACGCTGCTCGCCAAGAACTGAACTGAACTTTCCTCAAGCCCCACGCGTTGATTATATAGGACCAACTGGCCAATCTAGAAGGTTCCGGATTAGATGAATTATCCTGTATGTTCGAGAACTCAGGGGAAAGGGAAAGAGACGGCACAGTGGCCCGCGATCCCTCTCCTAATCATGACTTCAGTTAGTGACAGGAGACAAATGGGTGGGCGTGGTCAGAATGCTTCACGTCTGACCTTACTGCCGGCCAGTTCTATAGGGAGTTTTGACGTTCGGGTGACAATATGTATAATGGCAGAGTCTACTGTCAGTTTATAGCTGAAGCATCACAAGAAAAAATCTTTACAAAGCGGCGAAAAAAGAATTGTGATGCATGTGTTTAATGCACTCACAGAGAAGAATCCGTCTTTGTCAGTCAGAGAAGTCGAACAGCTGTGCTCTGAACTTACAGGTGTGTTAGGTGCATAGGAACATGGCGACATGAAATTGAGAAAACAGGAAAACTTAGCACTCCAAGGGCGATATTGCTGTGTGACGAAGACGTTATTTAAGGACAATGAGACTGTACCGGGATACAAGTCGCAAAATATACTACCTGACGAGACTTGGGTAAATGAAGGTCACACGACAAATATGGCGTGACACGACTTTTAAGACTGAAAGGCAAGCATTTTTGTAAGGTATGTGTGCCGGTTTAAAAAATACCAGTGGAAAAGGCCCAAGGCCTTTCATTATAAACTTGTTTCAGTTTCATTGCTCATTTATTTAGTTTCAACTTGCTTATTTTCATTATAAACTTGTGTTTTTGTATGATTTTATCTATCTTCCTGGCAATGATTATGACGTTTACTGCAGGTTTAAATGTGACGGGAACGTACGGCCTATGGCCTATGGCGTGAAAGCATTAGCCAGTTAGGATGAGGGGGAAAGTAGTTGCACGCGGAGTGATACATGTCAGCGGGGCAAGGTTATATGAAACAGATTTTTTTTATTTTTTTACAACTGTGATGATGCCCGATGCTGATGATTTGTGTCCCACCTTTGGTGACGATCTGGTAGAAATATTGTAGATACCTCGGTGCTCTGGAGCAGCGAGTCTTATTTCTGGCAGTAGTCTTGGTCCACAGGAATTTGATTCTGCAATTTTCGCAGAATTAACAATTCTTCTGTGGGCGCCGGGGTAGCGCGGTGGTTTCGTTCGCGGCTCCCGTTCTAAGGGTCCCGAGTTCGATTCCCGGCTCTGGGGTTGGCGATTTTAAGTCGGCCCTATCCACGCCTTCACCTCTGTCTAGCACACGTGAAGTATCCCCTATGCCCAACGTGGTTCGGAGTCCACGGTAAAAACTGTAGGTCCTCTCACCTCACCGCCATCTTCACTATCACCCTATCATCGGAGGTAATGGACACCGCCCTCTGGGTGCCTCCACCTGAGAAATGGGTCCGGTCATCACTTGGTGGGGTGAGGTTACCCCGAAGGCCAAGGTTGCCATGTGGGGAGTGTTAGTAACTAACTAACTAACAATTCTTCTGTTTTAAATAATGAGGATTTTATTCCACAAAGCAATTAGTAAATTCTGATACAATGATTTTCAAATAATATGGTGTATGTACTTTCAGTAATTACACTGGGCAACAATAAAGATTTTTTGGGTTTAAAAATAGTGAATTTATATGTATTTCCATCTACTGAATTAAAAAATCACCAGAAAAGTGATAGATTAGCTCTTGTTTTGAAGATAAAGTAACATTTAATTTTTTAGAGTGAAGATTTTAATTTTCGTGTAATTTTTTTAGGAGTTGACGCATATGTGAAATGACAAACATAATCATAAAGAAATTTTGGAAATTAAGTGATGCAAAAGTTAAGGAAGGCATTGTTGTCGCACCACAAATAAGAGAGCTTGTAAAGGATCCTGCTTTTGAACAAATTTTGGAGGGGAAAGAAAAGGAAGCTTGGGAAGCCTTCAAGGGTGTTGTTCATGGATTTTTAGGCTACAAAAGAGATGAAAACTACAAGCATTTGGTGAAAGTGTTCCTGCAAAAATAGCGTAACCTTGGATGCAACATGTCCCTTAAGATCCATTTTCTCCACTCCCACCTAGTCTTTTTCCCTCCTAGTTGTGGAGCTGTTAGTGATGAACATGGCGAGAGATTCCATCAGGACATTTTTGTTATGGAACAAAGATATCAGGGTCGTTGAAATGAAGTAATGCTTGCGGATTACTGTTGGTCTTTTTATAGGAATTCTACATCACAAGAGGCAAGCTAAAAGACGACGAAGTCAATAGGCCACCACATGATTCTCTTCAGACACGACTATCTGCGAAGATTGCATATAGTGATATTATATGTTGCATATTAAGTGACTGCATCTTGCAATTAGTAATAACAACAATAATTTCTTAACATTTAACTTGCGTTGTATTATTCCGTGGCCTACCAAGTTTTATATTTATATTTTTGTATAAATTGCTTTTTCCAGAAAATTTCAAAGTAAATTGTTAAAATGTTAAAAGCATGAAATACCCGCCACAGGGTAAAGCTTACTAAATTTCTGATTAACGCCTCATTTTCTATGCAAAGTCTTAGTTCCTCATTCTAAAAGTATGCTCAATTTTGCGTGGCAGTGAGTATATTACAAATTTATTGGTTATTACCACATATGATCCTATCCCTGTAATTGCTCCATAACTCTATAGGCAAAATTGTTATATCCCGTCGTAATATCTACTTTTGTCCTACAATTTGGCTGCAGCATCTCTTTAAACGAACAGGGAGGTCTTTAGCCTCCGTAAATCATAGTTTTGAGCATTGATTTAAGCTGAATGTTCTAATCATGTTTTATCACAACTTTTTCAGTCATTAATAGTACAGAACATGTACATGTAAAACAATAGAATGTATAAATACAAACAACTCCACTTCAGGGGTAAGCTAATAAAATTAACATCACGCAGAAATTTAATAATTTATCCAAACTGGCATATTTTATATACACACATATACTTGCTATTTCGTTAGAATACCAAATTGCATCACACATTATAATACGTAAGTTGAACTATGGATTAAATACATTTTATATATTAGGTATTGTTATTGAAGGTGATTTATTTGTAATTTTAAACGCATTATTAAAATGATTACGCATTTGTTGTGTTTCATCATTGCATTACACTTCTGTTTTAGTTATTTAATGAATTGTATTATGGTATTATAAACCGGTCAACCTGATTGTGGCAACTGCATTTCTTGTGACAACGTACAGTTTGACCGTTAGATCATCTAGGATGCATAAGTACGAAGGCACTGTTGGTGTAATTATCAGATATTTATGTGGTATACTGTTATAAACGTTTTTAAAAAAATAATAGGAAGGCTGTTCAATAAGGAATGATGACCATCTTTTTTTCACAATGTACCTTTACTCATCCTCATAATTTTGATGGTACTTCACTAAATAGTCTCCCCTGAATGCCATGTACTTGCCCCAACGTTTCTGCCAGTCTTTAAAGACATGCTGGAAACCATTTTTGAAGGCGTTTCTTCAAGTTAGGGAGTAGAAACAAGTCACATGGGGCTAAATCCACACTATAGAGATGCTGAGGGATGCAGTTCACGTGGACTTTTGCAAGAAATTCAGCAACAACTTTGACAATATGCGGCCGTGTATTATCGTGGTGCAGCATCCAGCCTGCTTCACGGAAATGTGGTCCTTTGCGCCTGATATGGTCTTTCAATGTTTTCAGGACATCCCTCTATTATTCTCCAGTTACTGATGTTTGTGCAGGTACAACATGCTGAAAAACCATTCCATGAATATCAAAGAATGAGATCACCATAACTTTTTCAACAGAAGCAACCACTTTTGCTTTTTCGGGGGCTGGTAATGAAGGAGATTTCCACACTCAGTTTTGCTGTTTGCTCTCAGGATCAAAATGATTTAGCCAAGTTTCATCAGCAGTGATTACGTTTGAAAGAAATCCCGGATATTCCTGTAACATCAACTTTAACTGCATGTAGACTTGCATGCGAATGTGCTTTTGTTCGGGAATCAAGTCTTGGAACCCATCACGCACAAACACGTCTCGTGTGTAATGTTTCTGTCACCAGCGTGTGGCTGGCACCCAATGAAATGTTCAGTATTTCTGAAAGTGATCGTAAGGTAATTCGTCGATCCTCTCTCACAATGGCAGCAGCAGTGTTGATGTTTTCTTCCGTAGGAGCAGTAACTGGAACACCGGGTCTACCTTCCTTTGAAATTGATTTTCTTCCCTCTTGAAACACTTTAAACCACCTTCCAGCTGTGCTGTAGGGAAGAACAGACTCTCCATATGCCTCCTGTACCACTGTATAGGACTCAACTGAAGATTTGTTGAGACTAATGCAGAATTTGAAAGCCGCATATTGTTCCTCTCGTGTTACCTCCATTGCAGCGGTAGGCGATACTGAATGTGTTTGAACTTGCCTGGTTCTCACAGGCGGGAACCAGGAGTACCAACAATGAAGCTACTACGGCGTGTTTGTTTGGCATTAAGCAAACAGAATATAATAAGATTGAATTTTAGTGCGAAAGGTTATGACCGTCAAAGATTATGAAAGATTATTTATTGAACTTCCCGCGTATATATTCGTTGCCAGGAAAGCTTCAGATGTTACTCTATATTAAGTATAGTTGGTAGTTGTGAGGCAACTTATACTTTTCTTACAGTTAGGAAGTGTCAGTTTTAACTACGAGATAGACAAATGACTGGTTTCCTTTGTAATTATCTATTAAGAATATAAGATGAAATTGACAGAAAATTTAAAACTGTTGAATATCCATTTAATTTTTGCGAGTAAAGATACCAGTGTAATTATGATGATGATGACGTATGCGGAAACAGAACAGTTTAGTTCATACTGCAACACCAGTGATAACATAACATTAAATGATAAAGCGGAAGAAAGGCAGGTACCCATTGAGCTATCATGGACAATTTGCCGTCATGACATTGAATTCTCCAATTGACTCAATTCAAATGACTCTATCAATCCACTACCTTGGCCTGTATACGACCACCGTGAAGGAATGAATCACTTCCATCAATTAACTTAAATTATAAGAGTTAAATAACATAACCTGGCAGTCAAGTAGCAATAGTAAGTCGCCACAAACGGTTTATTTGGGATGCAAGAGCCCCTAGTGTTTTACCATGGAAATATATGAGTCAGTTGGAGAATGTAATATCGTGACGACAAATTGGCTATGGTAGCTCAGTGGGTAACAGCGACCACGGAGTCACAGGGCGCCCTTCGGGGACAGCTCGCTAACTCCGTGAGCGTCAGAGGGGGGTTTAGTCCTCAATCTGTTTGGATTGCCCTAGTAGATACCTTCAAGTTTTTATATATAGTATTCTCTTTCAGGGTATAAGTGTCGGTGGTTGTCTCGGTGGTGTATGCAGAAAGATATGCTCTGAACTACTTCCTCCTCCAGTAGGTCGGTCGCCGGTCTCCGCTCCTCTGCTGTGACCATTTCGTGACCACCAGCCAAGGACCTTTGTGGCTCGGATCGCCTGCCTGGGACCATTAGGGTTCGGCTGCTGCTCTCGTTGCCGTCCATTTGAGGAGGGCGTCTGTCCCGTTCAGCTGCCGTGGTGTGGGTGCTGCAGAACTCTAAAACTCGTGGTACCTCTGACGTTACCAGAGGAACCTCGGGCTGAACATTCGAGTCCCTCCCTGATAAGGGGCAGTGGTTCCCAATACCCGTGGGAGATCGGGTACGTATCCGGACGTGGTTGAGGGAAGCCATATTCCCGCGTATTAGATCACCAGACGGCCCCACCGAGGTCATATCGGTAGCCTTCCCAATTGGAGTTGGCGCGCGTAAGTGGCGTATCCACTTCCATCCCGTCTTGAGTCCACAAGACCAGATGTGGGGTAGTGGGGCTTGTTAGTCTCTAGGTCTTGCCCTATGGAAAGTCCCAAGGAGGCGTCGGGTGCCCTTTTTGGACAGCTCGGTAACTCCCTGGTCGAAGGAAGCCCGGATATTGGTCCTACGGGTCCAGGACTAATGGCATTAACTGTTCCCGTTGCCGTCCCATTGTAGGAGAGCGAGTTCGCTGTCCTGGCCTGTCAGGGGAAGTCTCTATCCAAGTAAACTGTAAGGGCCCTGCCCTCTTTACTGTCGTGGCCCCTTGGGTCAGCCGCTGTCTGTCTTCTTCGCTTCAGCCTTCCTCCTGGTTGTGCCCCCTCTTGGGGGCAAAGCAAGAATAGGCCTAGCATTGTGGCATAGGTACCTCATTCCCTCCATAATGGAATGCTAATACATACTCATAATCAAACTCCAAAATGTTTGTGCTTTATAACATTCCTGCTGTACATTTTAAACATCTAGTGCCGCACGTTTAATTTAAGAAAAACGTACAAAATCGCCTTTGAGATCTTTAGGAGGGTATTAATTTTAAATTAATTATTGTGTGTTGGCTTTGAAGCTAATGTATTGTGACTTTGTGGGTTCGTGAAATAATAAAACGAGCTTACAAAACACAATTACTACACTTTATTCTCCTGGAAATACCCTGTTCACCATTACCTTTTGCTAGCTAACCTGAAACTGTTTGTTTTTACAAAAACTAGATTCAACTGTCTGTCGCTACCGGTCATCATTTTTCATCGGCTTCGCGAGTCTAACGCCAGGGTGACACTGCTCCCTCCTCAAGGCTGGCCGTCCCGAACAGCGCCTTCGTAGCGGGTTAGGCGATCCAGGTGTACCACCAACATCTTTCCTCGGGGCACCTTCTGGTTGACGGAGTATAACCTCTTCTCTGTTGAGCCTCAGGACCTTCCGGCCGACGTCGAGCGTCGCCTCGTGGCTCCTGAGGGCATCCAGTCCCAGAATCACCTCATCAGCCACCTTCGCGACGAACACTCACAGACGCACGGCACTCCGTCCCAAGGTCAACTCCAGCAGGGCTTCCTTCTCCACAGGCAAGGTGTCGCCCGATGCCAACACAAGCTCGTATGGTCGGCTCGGCTTCCTCGTCGGCAAACCATTCGCCACGTCAGGTCTGATGATGGTCACGGCTGCCCCAGTGTCCACTAGCACGCGGCACGGCTTTCCTCCTACCCAGCCGTCCGCGATAAAGCTGTCATCCATACGCCGGCTGACGGCGCGCAGCGTCACTCGAGGGGATGGTGGTGATGGCGCCGACGTGTCCCTCTCCACGCCGGGCCTTACTCGTTCTTCCCGCTGCCCTTCCTGGTGTGGGCAGTCTCTCTGCAGGTGTCCGGGCTGTCCACACCCCCAGCACAGGCCACTAGGTATTCGCCGGCGTCCCTCAGCTGGTCTTCTGTCTCCGGCGTAGCGGACACTCCTCGTTCTCGACGTCGGGATAGATGCTACCTTGGCCGCCTCCATCCTTAATGCCGCTGTCAGCGCCTCGTGGACGGTTTTATAATCGCCGAGCATTAGGCGCTGACGAATCTCCGTGTCCCGTACCCCGTCGACAAAGTTGTAGGCGGCTTCCCGGGATACGAACTCCAGTGGCAGGTCAACCAAGGCCTTGCTAGCTAGCTGCTCAATCGCTATGGCTAACTCCTGCAGAGTCTCCCCCGGCTGCTGTGACCTTGCCTTTAGTTGGCTGCGGTACGCTGCGGCTAAGCGGTGGTTCCCGAAACGATTCTCAAGGGCCTCCCAGATGTCCTTGGTCGCCGCCGTTTACTGCGCCTGCCTTTAGGACTTCCGCGGCCCGTCCCTGGAGGCTGGCTATTAGCTGTGTGACCGGTGACCATCTGTTGTGTCGAACTGGCGGCGGAAGACCTCAAATGTTGACGCGCCGTCATATTTCGGCGGTTTGACGCGCGCAGATGTGTTGTCGCGTCCCGGCGCGTCGGCCTTCAAATTCTTCAGTTTCCTGCCGACGACGTCCTCTACAATGGCGTTCAGGGACTTGACGCTGTTGTCGGCCTTTCCCTCCAGGTCGTCAACGCGGCTCGCCGAGTCCTCGACGCGCTCGTCCACTTGGCCCATCCGCTTGCCCAGCTCCGTCACGTTATCCCTCACGCCGGCCAACTGTTCTTCAAACTTCACAGCAAGGGCCTCGTTTGCCGCTTTCATCTCCGTGGCCAGGCTGTCGTTCGCTGCCCTCATTTCTGTGGTCAATTCGGTCTTGATTTGTTTCAACTCCGCGGCCAGGTTGTCATTTGTAGTCTCCAGCTTCGCGGCCAGGCTGTTATTTGCCGTCTTCATCTCCTTCATTTCCGCGGCCAGGTTCTTATTCGCCGCTTCTGTTTCCGCAGCGAAGTTGTCATTTGCTGCTTTCATTTCCGCCATCTTCTCCAAAATCTTTTCCAATGCAGCCTCCATGTCGTCGCACTTCTGACACCAATTGTGACTTTGTGGGTTCGTGAAATAATAAAACGAGGTTACAAAACACAATTGCTACACTTTATTCTCCTTGAAATACAATGTTCACCATTACATTTTGCTAGCTAACCTGAAACTGGTTTTTTTTTTTTTTTTTTTTTTTTTTTTTTTTTTTTTTTTTTTTTTTTTTTTTTTTTTTTTTACAAAAACTACATTCAACTGTCTGTCGCTACCGGTTATCATTTTTCATCGGCTTCGCGAGTCTACCGCCAGAGTGACAGTATTTATTTAGCTTTTAACGTATATGCATCCATCCACTCAAAGCTCATTTCTCTATCGAACGTTCAATTACTTCAGTTTTCAATTATTTTTTAAAGCCACAATAACAAAGGCTAAATCGAAGCACAGAACACTTATTATTTCCTATAGCTGAAAATGTTCATTCACTTACTAAAGTAAACTACGTCTAAAACTACACATCATGAAAAATAAGAAGAACCTTTCAGGACGTTAATGCGGGATTTATGAAAGCAATTTGATCATTAGCTTACGAGAGCTATATATTCCTTTTGTTAAAGATACAGGGCACTTTAGAGCCGGATTCTAACCATGGATTTTTATATGAGCTTGCTTCGTAAAGCATATAAATGGAATAGCTTGTAGCCCACACACATGGGCTCCTACCTCACGTCATACATTTTCTTCTGTTGCACAGCGACGGGTTAAAAGAGCGGAAATTTCCCCTCCTCTATGCATATATATGTGAATTCGGAACGCGGAACAATCTGGATTAGCTTGTTTGAAGCTTAAACCAGTCTTTCCATGAGCTATAAACAACCAAAGCCGATAAATCTGCTCTTGGGGCTGATAAAAAAGTACCAACAAGGAATAACAGGGTTGTTTACCATTAAATGCCAATTTTAAAGCAGTTCTATCATTAAATGATACATACGTGGCCAGGATCGTTATTGTACGTACTCAAAACCCGCAGCTATGAGGTTTATTTCCGAAAATCTTCTTTACTCAAATTTTCAAGTTTTCCTATATCTTCTCGAAGACAAATACTGGGAAAAACCTTAAACTTGAGTTCCTTTTCCAATATCTATTTCATTTTACGTACCACCAATATCAACTGCTTGCGGTGTCGTATGTTAGGACCGGACGTAGCACTACAAAACAAACCAACCCAAACAATTCTTAAATATCTTAGTACGAGAGGACCAAGAAATATTATTCGCCCTGGTACCTTAGCAATTCAATTAGCTGCTAATATAATTGCAGGACACCTTGTACAACAAGACCTGAAGCTTTCCTGAAGCTCAATTTCTTCCCCGGCATAAAAAATGTGTAGTGTTTAATGCTCACATTTACTACATACGACACCGCAGGCGGTGACACTGGTGATACATGAGATGAAGATGGAGCAGCGGTGGAATGACATAGCGGGGGAAACCGGAGGTCCCGGAGAAAACCCGCCCCAGCGCCGTGTTGTTCACCACAAATCTCATTTTGCGGTCGCCTGGGATCGAACCCAGGCCGCCTTGGTGACAGCCAAGCGCTCTAGCCACTGAGCCAAGGCGCGGCCTCCCGGGCAGCAAGCCAGGTGAAAAGATGATTAGATATCAACGTTACGGGAGTGTACATCTCTCTCAAAATCAGGATATTTATGAAATGTTATAACCTCAAAAGAAATACTGGATATAACACAACTATAAACAAAGACAAAACACTATCAAAATTCTCATTACTGAACATAAGACTGTTTTCAGTAAATTAAATGCCAGTTCAGGAGATGGGGTGAGTATAAAATATTAATTGGGCCAAAGAAACGTAAATATTAACTTGTAATCAAGCTGTATAGATCTGTGCTTCTTAAGTCAACTGATTTCCATGTTAAGGCCGGATTCCGCTCCCAGTAACTGTTGTACTTTGTCAAGATGGACGTCTCCCGAAAGTTGGCTCTATGGTCGTTATCAAAACAACGCGCTGCCAGTCCACACTTCTCAGATTGCATTAAACGAATACTCCGCCATGTTTGTTTATTCTTGTAGCGATGGTCCTTCCTGTTTGTCCTATATACGGTATCTCACATTGACAGGGAATGCGGTACACTCACGGGATTTGGAAGTCCAGTTTGCCTCTCACTGGCCTGAACAGACGTGTAATCCTCGGAAGTAACTTGTGGATGGTCCTGATGTTGCATTTGGCGATAATTCAGCTGATTCTGCCGGATAGATTGCCAGTAAACGGGATTACAGGCTGTAGCGGTAGACTTATCTAACGCTTCTTGTATTACAGATTTCCTTTTCCTAGCTCTGGTGATCGAGGCTACTGATTCTGCTGGATAGATTGCCAGTAATCGGGATTATAGGCTGTAGCGGTAGGCTTATCTAACGCTTCTTGTATTACAGATTTCCTTTTCCTAGCTCTGGTGATCGAGGCTACTGATTCTGCCGGATAGATTGCCAGTAAACGGGATTATAGGCTGTAGAGGTAGGCTTATCTAACGCTTCTTATATTACAGATTTCCTTTTCCTAGCTCTGGTGATCGAGGCTACTGATTCTGCCGGATAGATTGCCAGTAAACGGGATATAGGCTGTAGCGGCAGGCTTATCTAACGCTTCTTGTATTACAGGTTTCCTTTTCCTAGCTTTGGTGATCGAGGCTACTGATTCTGCCGGATAGGTTGCCAGTAAACGGGATGTAGGCTGTAGCAGTAGGCTTATCTGACGCTTGCTGTATTGCAGGTTTCCTTTCTTAGCTTTGGTGATCGTGGCTACTGATTCTGCCGGATAGATTGCCAGTAAACGGGATGTAGGCTGTAGCGGTAGACTTATCTGACGCTTGCTGTATTACAGGTTTCTCTTTCCTATCTTTGGTGATCGAGGCTGCTGATTCTGCCGGATAGATTGCCGGTAAACGGGATGCAGGCTGTAGCGGTAGACTTATCTGACGCTTGCTGTATTGCAGGTTTCCTTTCTTAGCTTTGGTGATCGTGGCTACTGATTCTGCCGGATAGATTGCCGGTAAACGGGATGTAGGCTGTAGCGGTAGACTTATCTGACGCTTGCTGTATTACAGGTTTCTCTTTCCTATCTTTGGTGTTCGGGGCTGCTGATTCTGCCGGATAGATTGCCGGTAAACGGGATGTAGGCTGTAGCGGTAGGCTTATCTGACGCTTGCTGTATTACAGGTTTCTCTTTCCTATCTTTGGTGATCGAGGCTACTGATTCTGCCGGATAGGTTGCCAGTAAACGGGATGTAGGCTGTAGCGGTAGGCTTATCTGACGCTTGCTGTATTACAGGTTTCTCTTTCCTATCTTTGGTGATCGAGGCTGCTGATTCTGCCGGATAGATTGCCGGTAAACGGGATGTAGGCTGTAGCGGTAGGCTTATCTGACGCTTGCTGTATTACAGGTTTCTCTTTCCTATCTTTGGTGATCGAGGCTACTGATTCTGCCGGATAGGTTGCCAGTAAACGGGATGTAGGCTGTAGCGGTAGGCTTATCTGACGCTTGCTGTATTACAGGTTTCTCTGTCCTATCTTTGGTGATCGAGGCTACTGATTCTGCCGGATAGATTGCCGGTAAACGGGATGTAGGCTGTAGCGGTAGGCTTATCTGACGCTTGCTGTATTACAGGTTTCTCTTTCCTATCTTTGGTGATCGAGGCTACTGATTCTGCCGGATAGGTTGCCAGTAAACGGGATGTAGGCTGTAGCGGTAGACTTAACTGACGCTAGCTGTATTACAGGTTTCTCTTTCCTATCTTTGGTGATCGAGGCTGCTGATTCTGCCGGATAGATTGCCGGTAAACGGGATGTAGGCTGTAGCGGTAGGCTTATCTGACGCTTGCTGTGTTACAGGTTTCTCTTTCCTATCTTTGGTAATCGAGGCTGCTGATTCTGCCGGATAGGTTGCCAGTAAACGGGATGTAGGCTGTAGCGGTAGGCTTATCTGACGCTTGTTGTATTACAGGTTTCTCTTTCCTATCTTTGGTGATCGAGGCTGCTGATTCTGCCGGATAGGTTGCCGGTAAACGGGATGTAGGCTGTAGCGGTGGGCTTATCTGACGCTTGCTGTATTACAGGTTTCTCTTTCCTATCTTTGGTGATCGAGGCTGCTGATTCTGCCGGATAGGTTGCCAGTAAACGGGATGTAGGCTGTAGCGGTAGGCTTATCTGACGCTTGCTGTATTACAGGTTTCTCTTTCCTATCTTTGGTGATCGAGGCTGCTGATTCTGCCGGATAGATTGCCGGTAAACGGGATGTAGGCTGTAGCGGTAGGCTTATCTGACGCTTGCTGTATTACAGGTTTCTCTTTCCTATCTTTGGTGATCTAGGCTACTGATTCTGCCGGATAGATTGCCGGTAAACGGGATGTAGGCTGTAGCGGTAGGCTTATCTGACGCTTGCTGTATTACAGGTTTCTCTTTCCTATCTTTGGTGATCGAGGCTACTGATTCTGCCGGATAGGTTGCCAGTAAACGGGATGTAGGCTGTAGCGGTAGGCTTATCTGACGCTTGCTGTATTTCAGGTTTCTCTTTCCTATCTTTGGTGATCGAGGCTACTGATTCTGCCGGATAGGTTGCCAGTAAACGGGATGTAGGCTGTAGCGGTAGGCTTATCTGACGCTTGCTGTATTACAGGTTTCTCTTTCCTATCTTTGGTGATCGAGGCTGCTGATTCTGCCGGATAGATTGCCGGTAAACGGGATGTAGGCTGTAGCGGTAGGCTTATCTGACGCTTGCTGTATTACAGGTTTCTCTTTCCTATCTTTGGTGATCGAGGCTACTGATTCTGCCGGATAGGTTGCCAGTAAACGGGATGTAGGCTGTAGCGGTAGACTTAACTGACGCTAGCTGTATTACAGGTTTCTCTTTCCTATCTTTGGTGATCGAGGCTGCTGATTCTGCCGGATAGATTGCCGGTAAACGGGATGTAGGCTGTAGCGGTAGGCTTATCTGACGCTTGCTGTATTACAGGTTTCTCTTTCCTATCTTTGGTGATCGAGGCTGCTGATTCTGCCGGATAGGTTGCCAGTAAACGGGATGTAGGCTGTAGCGGTAGGCTTATCTGACGCTTGCTGTATTACAGGTTTCTCTTTCCTATCTTTGGTGATCGAGGCTGCTGATTCTGCCGGATAGGTTGCCGGTAAACGGGATGTAGGCTGTAGCGGTGGGCTTATCTGACGCTTGCTGTATTACAGGTTTCTCTTTCCTATCTTTGGTGATCGAGGCTGCTGATTCTGCCGGATAGGTTGCCAGTAAACGGGATGTAGGCTGTAGCGGTAGGCTTATCTGACGCTTGCTGTATTACAGGTTTCTCTTTCCTATCTTTGGTGATCGAGGCTGCTGATTCTGCCGGATAGATTGCCGGTAAACGGGATGTAGGCTGTAGCGGTAGGCTTAACTGACGCTTGCTGTATTACAGGTTTCTCTTTCCTATCTTTGGTGATCTAGGCTACTGATTCTGCCGGATAGATTGCCGGTAAACGGGATGTAGGCTGTAGCGGTAGGCTTATCTGACGCTTGCTGTATTACAGGTTTCTCTTTCCTATCTTTGGTGATCGAGGCTACTGATTCTGCCGGATAGGTTGCCAGTAAACGGGATGTAGGCTGTAGCGGTAGGCTTATCTGACGCTTGCTGTATTACAGGTTTCTCCTTCCTAGCTTTGGTGATCGGTGCTTCAACGTCATATTCGTAGTAGCCGTTTTGACGGAAAGTTAGTCTCAGGTGCTGTAGTTCTTGTTTTAAATGGCTGGGATTAGAGACAGACAAAGCTCTGTAGACCAGTGTGTTGAGAACTCCCAGTCATTGAGACTTATGATGGAAACTATGAGCGTTCAGATAGAGATCGGTGTGTGTAGGCTTGCCATATACAGCATGCCCCCAGTATACCGTTGCTTTTTTTTTTTTTTCAAACAAGAATGTCCAGCAATTGAAGAGTTCCAGCCTTCTCCACTTTCATGGTAAACTGTATTTGAGGTCGAAGGATGTTGAGATGCCAAGAAAGCTAGGCAAAGTGTCTGATTCATGTGACCAGATTACAAAAGTGTAATAAAACCTTGTAGTATATAATGGTGATTCTTTTATGATGATGACAATAATGATGATGATACGTTTATAAGTGCGCCCAACTACAGCCGTTATCAGCGCCCATTAAAAGATCTTTCATGTTAAAAGCCAAATATAAATGTTTCTAAAACTGTATACAAATGTAAATAAACTTACAGAAAAACACATCACCATAGCAAAAAAACGTAAAACATTATCTTCACTAAATTATAAACTTTAACTTAGAAAAGAAAATAATATTCTACATTACTCTGTCATCATACGCTAATATTTTTGTAAAGTAGTATTTAACGAATTCTCTGTTTTATAGTAAATGTTACTTTAGAGGTTTTTTTTTTTTTTTTTTTTTTTTTTTTTTTTTTTTTTTTTTTTGTAACTGACTATAATTTTACTTCACCTTAAGAGCTGCACTGCTTTCTCGAAATGGACTTTCTTGAAAGTATTATACCTAAAGTTGTCGCTAATTTTTTGGTGAACGCTCTAATTTATTCTCACAAATATTGAATAAGCTTGTCGCAAGAAAAGAAGAAGAAAACAAAGAAAGCAATGAAATGAAAAGGTGGCTCTCATTTGCTATTGTCCAGTGCATGGCTTTTTAAACCCAGTATTGTGGTTTCTGAACATTTAGAAAATTTTTGTTCTTAGGGCATATGTTTACAGCAACGGGTTTTATAAGCTTTTTGTTTCCCAATTAACAACCCTGGCATTTTGTTAGGCGACTGGGTTCATCGGTGTTATCGACTCCTGTGGTATTGTGGCACATTCACTGGTTGCTGAAGTAAACACATTTTTGATCTAAATTTCGCTTTCCGTGTAGTTATATTTCAGGGTTAACCAAACTGGCCATTGTAAATCTCGGGGCACTGTATGTTGGTGACAGCCACAAATTAATGGTGATTTTGTAACGTTCAGATAACATAATTTCCTGGTGTAATGAAAGTCATTGTAACTACGTTCTCTGCAGTGTTGAGTAAGTACATTGTATCTCTTTATTATAAAGTAAAGACATGAGTTTGAGTTTTTATTTATGGACGTAATTAAATGACAGTTGCTTGCTATTCCTTATTTTAGTTAAAAACTTCGTGGGAGCAAAAATACGTTATGTACGGTATTTAAAAATTTACATGGTTTTTATAATTAAATAATTAATGCATAAACCATTTTTGTTAGTGCTAATTTATTTTAAGTGACATTTTATGTCAGCGACTTAAGTATAGAAAAGCTATTGCTTTGTTATAACAACTAAATTTGGCGTCAAGTATACTCAAATATGATAGTCAAATAAGTACAACCTTTGGAAAAGTTTCATGATAAATATTGTGTCGCGGTGATAAAGCACGGAAGTTTCGGTGCCGAGAGAAAAGCGTGGTTTGTGTATACAGAAGAGCCTGCAGATGAAAACAACAGACTGATAGGCTTCACGTAGATAACGGGCTTGCATAAGCAGATAAACATAGCGCTTCAGAAAAAAGACTTACCGAAACAAACAAACTGAGTTAAATGGAAATTTCTGGTTTTATCTTGATTATTCGGTTTCTTTATTGTTCCGGAAATATCTCGAATTTAGGAATGAGGTATTTAAGGAAATGCCGACTCGCCAGGAGTGAGTGAGTCGCGAGAGGTAAGCAGAGAACAGCTGAGACTGTTATTGTCATCGACCTTTGAAAATTGTGTTGTGATATGTAATTTTGCTGCTACTTTGAGTGTATTTCTACGCAATTAAATAACATTTAGAATTTCGGCATATTGTACTTTTAGTTCTACGAACCCACAAAGTTACAATAGTTACGGTAGCTACAAAATAGGAATGAATATAAGGCAGGGCTAGGCGGTGCATACAACGTTATACAGTTAAGCACGCACACTGGCTCGCTTTGCCGAAGCATGCGGCTAATTTCTTTTTGCACCCTAAAGATACCAATTAAAGAATTATTTTGTTTTTCCCATGTTACAGAACTATTTTTTCTGAGGATTACTGTCCAAACCTCACGTTTGTAGCACATCTTGTTTCAGAGATATGGAAAGATATGACGTCTGACTAGAAAGAAAAGAATTATTAACTTTCATTAAAGAAAAGCAGGCACATGCTGTGCTGCAGTTGCATTTTGTACCTTACATTCAGTAAAGTGTGATCTTTCAAGAGTGTACACGTGCTTTTCAAAGTTAGTAAATATACCACTTAGCAACTCTAGTACTGGTGTGTCTAGTAGTAACTGTGAAATATTATTGTTATTGTGTATTCCTTTTTCAAACAAATGTCAATTAAGTGAGGTGGAAAATAGAGTATACGGATTCTGTATCTTCTATACATAATATTCCAAAGGCTGGCCCCGTAGCTCAGTCGGTAGAGCACCTGCCTGCCGTGCTAGCGGTCCCGGGTTCTATTTCCGGCGGTGGGGGTGGGGACTTTTCTCCTACCAAAATAATTCCCCATCTTCCCCAGAGTCTGGAAGTATGAACGAGAGTGTGAATGTGTGTGTGATGTAATGATTAAAAACAAAAGATAACGAGTTAACACCTTCGATATGTTCCAAAGAAGAACGGCCGCCGATATGACCATAGCAGTTAAGGGCGCAGTATAAATGGAACAAAGAAAAAAAAATTCTAAAATCTCTTGGGTTCAAATATAGGAGAACTACTAATGGTCGCAAATTTCTGCTTGAAAGAAACGATATTGTTGCTGCAACACTAAAATTTCTGCGCACAATGCAGATCAGATGAGATTCAAGGTGTAAAAATGCTTCATAAATACACATTCATATCTTCCATATTTATTAAGTATTTTAATGAAACAAAAATTGGTTTAAACTCTATTGCAGACAGTATACAAATATGACATCGTTAAAATAGAAACTATATTTACAAATCGTTGAAATGTCACTATTTTGTTTCACTGTAGCAAACACCTTCTTCCGTGGAACCCGTCTAATTTGAATCATTTTGTTCTGTGTGCATATGAAGGATAGCTACGTAAACGAACTGTTCTCCAGTTCAAGGTTTTAAGTTTCAGATTATGCATTGATCAATATATATGTTGTCACACACATGATGAAATATTAAGCGAACTTCTCTGTTAGCATTCGGTGACTGTACTTCCCACATCTGTATGATCCTTGCTAGGTGGATTCGGTGCCACAAAGACAGGTATGTCGTCCACCTCTGTCGCTCGCTAAGCCGTGGAACTGGCAACACCAGGACAATACGATAACTGTATTGACTCAACCCATGTTAATTTATTTTGTAGCTACCGTAATTGTTAACTACTTTGAAGAACTTTGTCAAAATTTGGTTAGAACATTTAAGGAACAGAGAGGATTTTTCAGTGCCAATCACATAACAGTTCCTTGGGAAATTTGAACACTTAAAATGACCTTCACCTGTTACTAGAGTGAGTCGCAGAGTAACACCTGCTTTTTTTCTTTTTTAATTACCATGAAAATTGAATCCAATTTACATAGTTCCAAAACTACAACATTGACGATTAATTTGTCATTATTCAATATAATCTCCGTCCTTTTCCACAGTTTTGGTCCACCTTTTAACTAGGGCATGTATTCCAGTGTGGTAAAACACACGGTCTTGCTTCCTAAGCCATTGACGCACGGACGTTTTCACAGTCTCCTCATCTTCAAAATGAATCCTACGATAAGCTTCCTTTAGTGGCCCGAACAGATGAAAGTCTGATGGTGCCAGGTCAGTGAGGTAAGAGTTGCCATCCCAATTTCTCAATTTCTGCAGTGGTGTAACGGCTGGTGTGTGGTCTTGCCTGTCATACCAAAGAAGAACATCCGCCATAGTTTTTGTTGGGCGAACTTGGCGAAGACGTGCTTTCAGCTTTTCCAGATTTCAGACGTATTGGATAGAATTCATTGTGCATTCCTGCTCCAAAAAATCAATCATAAGCACACCCTCTCTATCTCAAAACACTGTCGCCATAACTTTCCCTGCCGACCACTGAATTTGAATTTTTTATTTTCTTAAGTGACGTTGTGTGATGCCATTCCATTGACTGCCTCTTTGATTCAGGTTCAAAAAAATGAACCCACGTTTCGTCTCTAGTAACAAATTTTTCCAGAAACTCCTCTCCCTCCAAATTGAAGCGCTGCAAGTGTTCGGAGGCTATTGTTTTCGTTGTTTCTTTGTTTTGGGCGGTTAACGTTCTTGATACTCAACGTGAACAAACTTTTTAGTAACCCAGTTGTTGAATAATCGTCATCACACTGCCTTTACTGAAGAAGATAATGCCACACACTTCAACTGTTTTTATCCGACGATCACCACGAATGATGTCATCGACTCGCTGAATGTTGCATGGAGTCACTGCAGTCACCGGTCTGCCGCTTCGCTTTTCATCTGTCAATGGTGTTTGCCCTTCAGCTTCGTTACAGCGACGAACCCATCGTCTAACAGTGCTGACATCCACCGTTGCACATTTTTAGCCTTTAGTTAATGCGAATTTGTGTTTCACCTTTCGCAGTCAAAAATTCAATCACAGAAAGCTGCGTAATACGAATGTCGATGTCGGCCATTTTGCAAGAGGATGCAGTACTGCCTTCTGTTGATTTAGGAAGTTACTACTGCAGGATATTTGAGAAGAAGATTTGAGGAATTGTGCCAATTACAACGTTTTCACAAAACTTATTCAGTTAACGGAAAAAAATAGGAGGCTTTATTTTTTGACCCACACTCGTAATATCGCATATTTAACTTTTTTGCTGGAGATTTCACAGACCTTAATATTTCTTCGATGCATACTGTAAAGATAGTGACGGTTTTTCCAGTCTCCCCACCTGTATTTGAATAGTTGCTTAAAATTCTTATGCATTTTCCAAAACTCTGGTGTACTTGTGCACAATCTTTGATAAATTATACGGGAGGTGCATATATTTTGGAACATCTTGTCAATTATCCATAATTCAGGATCTTGTGTTCCCCTGTGCTAACTTGTACCCTAATCCCTAGAGCCGATATAGTCCTTCAGGGACCCAGACACTGCAGTGGCGTACACACCTTGACTCGAAGCCATAGTGAGTTATGTTACATATTATTGTATCTTTAAGTTTCACGTAAAATTGGCTTAATTCTTCAATTGTTTTGAACACGATAAGTTGCAATGCAAGCAGTTTAACGTACTTTACACTCCATGCATTATCTGTATTTGAGACTAAATTGATTTCCGCCTTGTGGCACGCATAAGGACGAAATTCCTGTACCAGCAACATGTATTTGTTACTGGAAAACTCATTATTATTTCATTACATCAAATTCTGGACAATTTTGACAGTTACTCTGAAAGCCGTCGCTAAAGGTAATCAATTATTTAGCGTTGCAACGTTGAATTATTTGAAAGGGTCGAGACAGACTGAAAAATGCAAAGCCAAAGCTGGAATTTGAACCACGGACCTTCTGGTCTCCGTCCAGCCGCTCTAAACCATTGAGCTACAATGGCCAACGTGCCGACATGATATTAAATTCTTCAAAAGACTCGTATTTTTTTCCCGGTAAACCACTTAGGAAATGAAAATGAAATGTGTAGTGTTTAACGGCCGCTTTTACTACATACGGCACCGCAGGCGATGACACTGATGATACATGAGATGAAGATGGAGCACCGGTGGATTGAGATGGCGGGGGAAGCCGTAGATCCCGGAAAAAACCGCCGCAGCGCCGTGTTTTCCACCCCAAATCTCACTTTGCGGTCGCCTGGGATCGAACCCGGACATTTGATCGAACATTAAAATGTATTAGAACTCAAATTACAAAAATAATTAATTTAATATAAAGGTAGTGACAGATAAATAATTTACATATTTGTTCAAGCAACCTTGTATTAAAAGAATTATAATATTAACGTGGTTATGACCTTAGTGCAATCCTAGTGTGTCAAGCCAACATATTGCCCGGTAGTGTTATTCCTCCAATAATAGTCTCCGATAAACTATGTCAATATCGAAGAAGTAAGACAGACACCAAGCACTAGAATCACCCCAATCAGATGTATCACTTAGAACAAGGTCCTGTGGTAGTCTCCTCTTCAAGCGTGAGGGCTGGCGCGTGCGGACGCCGATGTTATAATGCACAGCTCCTGGAACTTCTTGCAGCGTGGAAAAGAAACGACCAGCGATCCTGCGAATGTAGTCGTGAAGAGATAACAGTCCTAGTTAGTGATGGAGCAGCTGAACCATGGAGCGTTGGTAGCGATGCGCATGAAGCGATTCTGTATAACCTGAAGACGACGCAGATGACATGTGTGTGCGGCCCACCACACTTGGCAGGCATAAGTAATAAGCGGACAAACGAGTGATTTGTAGAGTAACAATGAAGACTGTAGACCGAGGCTGGAACGGCGATGCAACAGAGGTGAGAGTTTTGAAAGTCGCCCGGAGGTCAGTGATATAAGACAATCGATATGAGCACGCAAGGTCAGTCGAGAGTCGAAAAACACTTCAACGTATTTAACGGGAGCTGTAGTGGGGAGCCAAGGGACATTGTTCCTGCAGATACACAACGGAGTAAGCGGAGTATATCGGCGAAGAGTGAAGATTTTAGCTTCGGTTTTCTGAGGGTTCAATGAGATCCGCCAAGTGCTGAACCAATGAGTTAGGCGATCTAAATAGAACTGTACTAATTGTTGTGCGTGCTGGAGATTAACACTAGAATAATATAGTACTGTGTCATCAGCGTAAAGAGCTAAAGAAGTCGGAGGTAAGTCAGGAATGTCAGAAATGTATATATTAAATAGAATCGGGGCCAAGATAGAACCCTATGGGACACCTGCGGTAATATTACGTGGGGATGAAAGCATTCCAGCAATGCGTACTGAAAAGCTGCGGCCGTAGAGGAAACTGTGGATTAGATGTGATAAGTAATTAGGAAGACCGATGCGGTAGAGCTTAAGGAGCAAACCCTGTCGAATGTCTGTGCGACATCAAGGAAGACAGCCGTGGTATACTGATGGGCCTCGAAGCCGTGAACAATTGACTGAGTTAATCGTAAAAGCTGATGGGTAGTGGAATGTTTGTGACGAAATCCAAATTGATAAGGCGGAAGAAAATGGTTATGATTAAGGTAAGACAGAAGACGGCGATGAATTACTTTTTCAAACTGCTTGGAGAAGGTCGGCAACAGACTTATAGGACGATAGCTTTAGGGGAGGTGTTTGGGTTTATTGGGCTTATGGAAGACTGCTATATGGACAATTTGGATGTGTTTTGGGTCATTGTCGTGCTGCATGATGAATCCTCGACCAATTAGACGAATTCCTAATGGAACAGCATAACTGCTAAAACTGCAATGGTAGCCATGTTTACCCAAGTGTCCTTCAATGTTGCGGAGCTGGCGTACTCCACTAAACGATAAGCCTCATCTGGCCATTAGAAAGCCCCATAAAGTTTCACTGTCAGTTATTTTAGTTAATTGATGGAAATTAATCATTTCTCCACACTAGCCGTATATAGGAAAAGATTTTTGATAGATAGAGTCAACATGAAAAGTTCTATGTCATGGCTGGGATTTGAACCCCGGATCTCCTGGTTTCCGTGCAGTCGCTCTTAACCTTTGAGCTATCATGGCCAACGTGCCGTCCTGACACTAAATTCTCCAGTTGACTCACATATTTTCTCGGTAGACCACTAGGGGCTCTCGCATCCGAGATACACCGTTTGTGGCGACTTACTATCGTAAGTACTTAAGTCCCAGGGTGTCTGTGTTTTGCCGTCGGAATGCATCTTTTCAGCAGTAGAACGGTGAATATACTCACAGCGCCAGTGCCCAAAAAATCTCTAATTTGCTTACATCTGTCTCAGGAACCTGTTTCTAGTCTCAAATTGCCCAGTTTTTGAGTTATTTTGTGCAGGCCAAACTCTTATTTTTGTTATTTGGTGTAAGAAGTGGTTTCTTCACTGCTACGCTGCCCCATACTTCACAGTCGCTCCACAGTATCAAGAGAGATTCCCTTGCTTTGACTGGCATTAAAATCAGACTGGATTTCTGGGGCACGTCATTGCTAATTGAAAACTGTTACTAACTGTTGCTGGCGTTACGGAAGTTGACGAGCCCAACGGAGGGTTAAAGCTAAGCGGGTAAAATGGGAATGCCTTCTTCGACTCAAGTTACTTTCCGATCGGCTTCTAGCTAAGCGTGAACATATATAAATGACTCGGAGCGTGAACAAGGGTGTAATGGATAGCATGGCATGTGAGTATTGATTGTCTCATCTTGCAGGTTGCACCCCCTTGTGCTCTCATACGGAATTATATCAATTGGCTCCAAGGCGACAAACAAATACCTGTCGTGAAGCGAGGCAATACTTCTCGAGTTCAGCGTTCGTTCTGAAGCACATAGGCCCTTTAGTCTCCGCTATGTCCTTTAACTCATATGGGGTTTTAAGGACATGATTATGGTTCCTATTGCGTCTTTCACAGCTCTGCCTCCCTCTCCGATGTTTGCATTCATGGAAGCTTCATTTTGCTGGAGGCGTGTTTTTCGTGTTCATGGAAACGTGTTGAGTGGTAGCTTTATGCTCGGGAAAGTGTGCAGTTCCCCATCATGCCAGGAGATTAGCAGAACAATGTCCTCTGTTTAAGGATTTTATCACTCCATGCTCATGGCTAGGAAATATTACTTTCTGAAGCAAGGGCATTCTGCCTAAAAATTCTTTCAGAAGTGAATTTGGAATAACGCATAAAATCATATTCGGCGAGCACCTGCTTCTGGATTTAATTTATGCGGCCTCTGTAATTACAGATATGACCTAGTTTCTTCCTGGTTCTCCCCTTTAAAACCTCACTTACCTCTATAGATAAAAGAACGTTCCCCTCTTATTGGAAAAACGGGTAAATAACACAGATCCGTCCCAGAAATGGAGGCACTTCCTAAATGAATTGAACGTCAAAACCGCCACAAACAAAATAGTTAACGTGTACTTTTACGAGTTTAAGATACAGTGCGATCCAAATAAACCTGAACAACTTCAATAGGCCTCAACTTTCGAACTAATAATAGGACACACGTACAACTTTGGAACAATAACGAGGGATGTTCAATATAGAATGATCATAATATTTTAAGGTCATAATTTTTCGCACCAAGATTCAACCTTATTATATTCTGTTAGCTTAATGTGAAAAAACACATCGTAATAGTTTCATTGTTGTTACTCCTGGTTCCCGTCTGTGAGAACCAGGCAAGTTCAGACACGTTCACTATCGCCTACAGCTGTAATGGAGGTAACATGCAGTTAAAGTTGATGTGAAAACGTAGCGTCAGACTGAAATATGTAATGCCATTGCTAGGATTTGAACCACGGATCTTCTGGTATCCGTACAGGCGTTCTAACCATTGGGCTACAATGGCCAACGTGCCGACATGACAATTAAAATCTCCAATTGACTCGTATTATTCCCGGTAAAGCACTTACGAGTTCAAAAAGACACATGAGACAACTACCTTAATGGCGACATACAGGCCCGGGCTTTATAGTTAACCACTATTAGCTCAATTAATGGAAATTAATTGCTCTTTCACACTAGCGGTGTGTAGGCTGAATTGTGGAAACGTAGCGTCAGACTGAAAATTTCAATGCCATAGACGGGATTTGAACCACGGATCTTCCGGTTTAATTTATTATATTTATGTATATTATATAATATGCAATACATAATGTATATATTATATTATTTATATCTTTGTTCTATTTAATTTCCAGTTGAAGTTGATCTTTTAGGAATATCCGGAGCTTCTTTCAAACATAATCAGTGCTGGTAAAACTTGGCTACATCATTTTGATCCTGAGAGCAAACGGCAAAGCTCAGTGTGGAAATTTCCTTCATCACCAACCCCCAAAAAGCAAAAGTTGTTGCTTCTGCTGGGAAGGTTATGGTCATCTCATTCTTTGATATTCATGGAATGGTTTATCAGCATGTTGTACCTGCAAACACATCAGTAACTGGACAATACTACAGGGATGTCCTGAAAACATTGCAAGTCCATATCAGGCGTAGAAGACCACATTTCCGTGAAGCAGTCTGGCTGCTGTATCACGATAATGTGCGGCCGCATATTGCCAAAGTTTATGCTGAATATCTTGCAAAAATCAACGTGAACTGTATCCTTCACCCCCCTATAGTCCGGATTTAGCACCACGTGACTGTTTTCTATTCCCTAACTTGAAGAAAAGCCTTCGTAGGAGATATTATCCATCATCAGAAGCAGTGGTGAAGGCTGCGGAGGAGATTTTGAAGGATCTCTCAAAAAATAGTTTCCAGCATGTCTTTGAAGACTGGCAGAAACGCTGGCTTTCCATAGGGCAATACCTAGAGACTAACAAGCCCTCCCCCCTTATCTGGTCCTGTAGACTCAACACGGGATGGAAGTGAATACGCCACTTACGCGCGCCAACACCAATTGGGAAGACTACCGATATGAACTCGGTGTGGCACCCTGGTGATCTAGCACACGTTCTACTAGCTATGATGGCTAGTACGCGGGAATATATGGCTTCCCTCAACCCCGTCCGGAAACGTACCCGATCCCTATCGGGAGCTATTGCCTCCTCGAGACCAACCCAATCCTAACAACTCCCTATCAGGGAGAGTCTCGAATGTTCGGCCCGAGGTTTCTCTAGTATTATAGCGCTACTGAAATGGTTACCATGGCGACGTCAAAGGATGCGATAAGATTCAGATATTCAGTTACGCAGAGATAAGATGTGTCGACCCGCTCGCTATGGAGAAAACAACGTTGTCGCGTTTTCTGCAAGTTGTCAGCATTGCACGCATTGGCATTTATTTCTTAGAGTATTTACCAAGTAACAATACGATTAGCAAGGTTCTTAAGTGCAACTGCACTATGCTAAAAATATCAAACTATATGTTCTACTTACATTGCGCTCTGTCTTCGCCTTCCTCGCTGTCACTGCCACTTTCACTCACGTGCATAAACGAACGAAGCATTGTCGTGTGAAACATCCCGCAGTTGACAATTTCGTTCTTGTTGCATGGTGCGCGAACACATCTTTCCCATACACTCGAATCTATATTTGATACACATTCTCTCAACACTTTGCACACACTGTCACTTATAGAAGGAGTTACATTCCGCTTTCTTACGGCATGTTTAAGGCGTACCCATATCAACTCAATCGGATTGAGACAACAGTGATATTGCGGTAGCCTGAGAACTTCATGACCACGATCTTTTGCCATTTCAACTATTATATACACTTTTTGTATACTGGCTTCTCGAATTTTCTCCAAAGGCACGGCTTTTACAGGAACTGGACTCGGTATTTCTAAATTATGTTCTAACATGAATTTAATCATTTCGTCCTTTTTGCTAGACATGGTGCAAATTTTTATCTTTAGCCGTGATTGATAACTAGCATTATCTAAGACAATCACACACTTAGGAGGAACGTTTTACAAAATTTTGTTCCTAAACCAAGCTTCAAATATTGCGGCATTCACCGGCCAAGGATTCCCGAATACCTTTAGAGGACAAATACAAGCAGCGCTCAATCCAACCCTGGCTACCACCTGCATGCAAGATCATCATTCCTTTTCCACGTGATACTGGCTGGAAGACAGCAAGAGCCACTGCCGTCATCCCAAACTTTTCTTACGACATCATGAGTATCGTACCAAGTCTCGTCTAAATAAATTATACGATACCCTTCCTGCCTTAAATAGTTTACTGCTCAAGTACTTGTATCTCCATGCCCCAGTCCTCGCTGATTCCATAATCACACGCCTCTTATTTAACGTGCGAAAGCGGAAACCTAACATCACTAACAACTGCCTAAGTGAATCCTTTTTGTAAGAAAAATCGCACACGGTTTGAAGTTAATGCAGAAATTCCAAAACTGTTGGTGATTGCCATTCTTTATACAATCTGTACACCTCCCTTGAAACTATGTCGCAGGTGAAATTATCAACTTTACTAAACTTTAGTTGCCTGGTGCCCTTCTTTTTTGACGTAATAGGAAGTCTCTTCGAAACTTTACTAACTGACTGTCTGCTTAAGCGTACTGCTTCAGCAGTTTCAGTAATAGGTCCCTTTCCTATTTTATTGACTTCCATATACTTAAAACATTACATGTTAATTTCTGGGACTGTTTACTGAGCGTTCCTAAAGGTAGCTTGCTTCCTTTTACTCTTGCTTCATTTGCTGCCCCATCAGCGACACTAGAAGTAGAAGCAACATTATTACTAGCACCACTAATATTATCACTACGAGATAAACTGGCTGGATTATTGACACTATTTCCAACATCAAAGCTAGATACGTCCCAAGGTCTCCACATATTTAAGAATAGCCAGGAAACACCACTTGTACCAAAAAAGTTCACAAGTTTCCACCATCAAAGCTAGATACGTCCCAAGGATGGGCCGAACAGCTGGATGGGACGAACAAGTAAATTCCACATCTAGGAATGCGTGGAAGGCATTACATTTCGTAATGAGAATATTAAAAAAGGGGAGCGCTAGGTCAAGGAAAATTGCCTACAAGTCCTGAGTGCGGCCGGTTATGGAATATGGAATATGGGACCCGTATAGAGCTAACCATATCGATGCATTAGAAAAAATACAGAAGAGGGCAATAAAATTCATAAAAAGGGGCAAGTATTTTGGGCCTATAAAAGGAGATGAGACTAAATGGGAGGAATTAAGAATTAGGCGTAAAAAACATAGGTTGGTAGCATTATTCAAAGCTAATGCTGGTGTAAAGGCATGGGTGGACGTTAGTATAAGGTTAGATAATCCGGATTATTATGGACGAAGCGATCATAGGTATAAAATTAAGGGTAGAAGATACAGAACCGACGTAGGAAAATTTTCTTTTGTTAATAGAACCATTGATGAATGGAATGAATTGCCTGTAGCAGTCTTTCAGGGCTGTCTCCTGTCGCTGAAGAAATTTAGAAAAACTCTAGATGGTTTATAGTTTAACTTTTGAATTATAATGGTATATAATATGTAAATAGAGAAGCAATTAGATATGTTTTAAGTGACTAAAATAAATTAATATCATGTTTGTATTGTTTATTGTGTTATTGTTGTAAATCTAGTATTTGTAATTTGATCTGTATTCTTAACTCTGCCACCGATAGTACCCAATTGCAGTAAATAAATACATACATACATATTTAAGAATAGCCAGGAAACACCACTTGCACCAATGAAGTTCACAAGAAAACTAACAGAATGAAATGAAGGATGAATTAAAGAGAAAACAGCGAGGATATTGCAACCCTGTGTTTTACTCCACGTGGACATAACATGTATCTGTCATTTGTGATTCCTGTGCATTCATTGGCTGAAGTGCTGCGTTCATTGGTGCTTCGTAGAGGTCCGAGAAACACTCAGTAACCATCTCACCTTTCGGAGTATAATCAGTGCGTTTTCTGAGAGGTTTCTATTAACAAAGATAAATCCATGCAAAGCATTTCAGCAGCGCTATAATAACAAGATAGGTGGAAGTGGATACTACACTTAAAGGAGTTAATCCATCCCGCAGCATAAGCTAAATTTCAAAATCTCCAAATGAGCTGTTTGGCTACGAAATTTACCCCACTTTAACAAAACAAAACACCAGGGTGTAAACAAAAAAGCGGTTTGGCATCCTGTACAAAATTAAAGAGGAACAAAAAGCTACCTCAATAAATTTCCTCAACAAAAATCCCACATCATTCTGTAACCATCTTTATTATCAACCTGGGTCAGACCCAAAACCTGGGTGGGTACGCAGCAAAAAACTTCTGGCTGTTAACAGCCTGTCCGTTTTCGACTTGGACTTGGACTGAAATACTACTTACGCTCGTCTACCCCGCAGAGAAGACTACCGAATAACCTCGATGGAGCCACCTGGTGATCTAGCACATCTGCTAGCTCTGTAGTCTGGTACCCGGGACTCTTTAGGCAACCATCTGCCCCCTCCGAGCGGCCGAAGTCTGGCCGGAGGTACGCGATCTCCCGTGTGTTTGGGGAACACACTGTTCCCTCGAGTTCAACCCAATCCTTACAACTCCCAATCAGGGAGGGGCTCGAATGTTCGGCCCGAGTTCCTCTGGTAACGTCAGAGGTACCACGAGTACTAAGGGGCCCACAGCGCCCGTACCACGGCAGCTGAAGGGAACAGATCCCCCCTACGGGGTGACTTTTGGAATAGATTAAATAACTATTTCTTTTCTTGTGTTCTATTTCAGACATATTTCGTATCCATTAATAATCGATTAAATGCAATAAACTCTTTGCCGTTTAGTCTTCAAATAAATTATGGGCTGGGAGCCTGATAAAGCTCTGTGCTTTACAGCTTTAACGAGCTACTTTGCTGAAAGGGAACTCCTAAATTGCACTCCCTATGCAGAAATATTTATGGTCGGGTTCCTCTGTCTCTGAATTTTCGCATTATATCTACTTATAGAGAGCATTTGAAGAACAGCGTTCTTCTTGGAACTAGCAACAAATCATTGAGCCTATTGTGTACGTTGAGTCATATCGCGTTGCCATCGTAATGCGGACATTCCTAAAACGCTTTCGACAGTCAGAATTGCATAGGATTTATTGCCTCATACACACAACCGCTCGAGTTTGGCATTTTGTGATGAACTGCTTTTGTTTTCGGGTTAACAGCAACAATTAATCAGACAGCATCAATTGGCATAGACGAGCAATTGCGAGGATGGTCTGCGACGGAATTGTTCTACTCATCCACTTCGTGGCAGGGATGTATTCCAGCTTGTTCCAGTTCCACTAAAGAAGGCATCCAATTTTACTATATCTACATGGAAAGCTAATTTCTCGCACAATAATTCAAACTTATTATATTCTATTACAGGGATAAACACGGGTAGTTGGAGAATTTAATGTCATGTCGGCACATTGACCATAGTAGCTCAAATGGTTGGAGCGGCTGGACGGAAACCAGTAGATCCTTGATTCAAATACTGGCTATGGCATTGAATTTTTCAGTCTGGCTCTACCCTTTATTATATTCTGTTAGCTTAATGTGAAACAAACACGCCGTAACAGTTTCATTGTTGGTACTCCTGGTTCACGCCTGTGAGAACCAGGAAAGTACAGACATGTTCAGTATCGTCTACCGCTGCAATGGAGGTAACATGCAGTTAAAGTTGATGTTAGGGGAAGATCCGGAATTACTTTCAAACGTAATCACTGCTGATGAAACTTGCCTACATAATTTTGATCCTGAGAGCAAACAGCAAACCTCAGTGGGGAAATCTCCTTCATCAGCAACTTCAAAAAGAGCAAAAGTGGTTACTTCTGCTGGGAAAGTTATGGACATCTCATTCTTTGATATTCGTGGAATGGTTTATCAGCATGTTTTACCTGCACGCACATCAGTAACTGGATAATACTACAGGCATGCCATGAAAACATTGCAAGTCCATATCAGGCGCAAAAGATCACATTTCCGTGAATCAGACTGGATGCTGCACCACGATAATGCGTTGCCGCATATTGCCAATGTTGTTGCTGAATATCTTACAAAAAACAACGTGTAGAGCATCCGTCAGCCTCCCTATAATCCGGATTTAGCCCCATGTGACTTTTTTCTATTGCGTAACTTGAAGAAACGTCTTCGTGGGAGACATTATCCATCATCAGAAGCAGTGGTGAAGGCTGCGGAGGCGATTTTGAAGGATATCTCAAAAATGGTTTCCAGCATGTGTTTGAAGACTGGCAGAAACGCTGGGACAAGTGCATCGCATTCAAGGGAGACTATTTTGAGAAGTATCATCACAATTATGTAGGTGAGTAAAGGTACGTTGTCAAAAAAAAAAAAAAAGAATGTGATCATTCTTTATTGAACAACCCTTGTAATACATTTATTGATATTTTGTTAATAATCTGTGGTTTTTCCAAAAATATAGAGACATTTTCTGAGAGGCCTTTACGCTTTTTGGTCTATTGGTTGCTATTTAAGATACCTTAGCATATTTTTCACTAATATACATATAGAACCAAGGTAAATATGAATGACAAATACTGTTACCCAATCGGCGAACTTGCAGTCAGCTGCGGGAGGTGATGGCTGGTGGAGGGGAGCGTGTGGTATCGGGACCGCATCCTCGCCGGTCAGCTGGCGCCTGCGGAGGCCTGAGAGAGTGGAGAGAGCGGAAACCACGGGGATGGCTGAATCTTCGTTTCCCCCTCCTCCTGCCGCCTGAAAAAACATGAAACCTGCGGAATATCATACCCCTCCATGGTAAAGAACTTTCTAGAACCATTTAGCCAATTATAAATAGAAGCACGATGTGACCAAGGGTTCAGTTCTTGGCGGGCAGCCGTGAAGAGTGCCGTTCTAGCGAACGGACTGGAAGACTGTGTACGTGTATCAGAGGAGTTGTATGTAATTGTGAGTGTGGAGTGGGTCTCTGACAGACGAACTGGTGGATTGTAATTGTGTGCGCTACGTAATTCTATGTAATCGGCAAGTGTTCTAACTGTAATTCGGTGGAAATAAAGAACATTTTGAGTTTGTGCAATTTGACTTTTAATTTCACGAACCCGCAAAGTCACAATACTCTCAAATACCATAACGTTATGCGCAGCATATAAACCGGCAACAATATTTGTTGATGGAAATAATAATTTCTTTCACACTAACCTTGTGCAGGCTAACGTAGAGTAGAGACAGACTGAAGAATTCAATGAATAAACCGGGATTTGAAACACAGGTCTCCGGCTCTCTGTGTTGCTGCCCTAATCTGCTGGATGATCCCCCACCTCTGTCTTGCGAATGTTGACATGAGGCCGTCAGTCGGGTTGGCAGAACCTGGCCCGTTTGCGGAATGGTAAGCCATGGATTGTTTTATATCTTTTTGGAATGAGGCCATATACGAAGAATATCAAATTACCTAGAGACGTTTCTTGTGGACTTTATTTCTCTGTCCTGTCTACGTTTTGTGAGGTTTTTTCCCCTCTCGGTCAACTTGCCACTTACGCACCTTCATCGTAAGTGGAAAGCTGACCAAGAGGAAAAAAAACCTGGTCTTCGGCTGGTCTTCTGTCTCCAGTGTAGAAGATGCTCCTTGTTCTCGACGTCGCAGTAGCCGTCACCTTGGCTGCCTCCATAGTCGCCGAGCATTAGGCGCAGACGTAACTCGATGTCTCGTACTCCGTTAACGAAGTTGTAGGCGACTTCCTAGGATACGAATTCGGGTGGTATGTCGACCAAAGCTTTCTTGGCCAGCTGTTCAATTGCCAGGGCGAACTCCTGCAGCGTCTCCCCGTGGCTGCTGTGTCCATGACTTCAGTTGGCTGCGGTACGCTGCGGCTAAGTGGTCTTTCCCGAAGCGGTTTTCCAAGGCATCCCAGATGTCTTTGGGCGCCGCCGCTGCCTGTACCGCGTTCAAGTCATCTGCAGCCCGTCACTAGAGGCTGGCTATTAGCTGTGTGGCCTGCTCCTCTGGTGACCACTTGTTATATTTGGCCACCATGTCGAATTGTCGGTGGAAAATTTCGAACGTGCACGTGCCGTCGTACTTCGGTGTTTTGGCGCGCGCAGATGTTGTGTCGCGTCCCGGCCCGTTGGCCTTGAAGCCCTGCAACCTCCTGCCAACGATGTCGTCCACCATGGCGTTCAGGGACTTGGTGTTGCTTTCGGCCTTTCTCTCTAGCTTATTGACGCGTTTTCCCAGGTCTTCGAAGTGGTCGCCCAACTTCGTGACGTCATCCCTCACGCCGGTCATCTGTTCTTCAAATTTTTCGGCGAGGGCCTCATTCGCAGCCTTCATGTCAGATAGCTCGGCTTTCATTTCCGTGGCCAGACTGTCATTCGCTGCTCTTATTTCCATGGTTAACCTCGCAGCGAGGGAGACGTTAGCCATCTGCATTTCTTTCATCTCGGCGGTAAGTTTGACGTTAACCGTCTCCGTCTTCATTGTTAATTCGGTCATCTTCGCGGTCAAGTTGTTATTTGCTGTCTCCTGCTTCTCTTGAGTCTGTGCCAATGAAGCCTCCTTCGTCGTAATGTCCCACTCCTGACACTAATTTTGACTTTGAGGTTTCGTGAAATTAGAATTCCAGGTTTCAAACACATAGACAATACAACTTGCAAGGTCATCGACTACAAACAAAGTCCACTTTTACAGTTGTTCACGTACATGCGTCCAATTACCGACTGACTCTCAGTGGCAGGCTGTGGCTCCTTTTATAGTCACTCACTATTCCAGAAATTCGTGGAATGTTCTCAAACACTCAAGACGCCGCTAGATGAAAGACGAACTCTCCCAAAATCCGCCTCCTTTCGGCAAGCTTTTTATCTCCACACTGCACTACACCTCTCTTTGAACTCGTCCCCCGTGTCGCCTCGCTTGAACAATGCACTCGCGACAATACAATAAAAATGCACTACACAAATGCGGACCCCTTTAAAAGCATACAGTAATTTATTGTGAGCACAACAAGCCATTTTCAAAGGATCGATCACTAGGGAACAACGAAGACTAGATGAGCAGATAAATTGGAACAGCAATGGAATGAAAAGTCCAAGCTGTGAAGTAGAAGAACGTAATTCATTTTCTGAGGCCACAAAGTGAAACACTTCCTCTTTGAAATCGCTTGAGAAAGCTGTCCCACTGCTGCAGTACTGCTCAGAAGTCCTGAATGTCTTTATAACAACTGGCATAGAAAAGTGGAAGCGACAGCAGCTGCATTTTCAAGGAAAATAAGAATTTAGCAAGTTCTCTTTGCCTGCTCCTTCTTCGTAATCAACGTCATCCACTTCACTTCAACTTAAGGAGGTGAATCCTGTTTATCAGTCTAAACAACATACACGATGTTAAGGATATATAAGGTAACTCTACCCCATGTGGCCTATCTAAGGATAATATTTTTTTTTTACACTTTTGTGGTGGCAATAAATTATTGTGTTTGTTTACAATATAAAGTTCATCAAACTGGACATGTAATATTATGATGAATGAATGTGTAGTGTTTAACGCCCGCTTTTACTACATACGGCACCGCAGGCGGTGACACTGATGATACATGAGCTGAAGAAGGAGCACCGGTGGAATGAGATGGCGGGGGAAACCGGAGATCCCGGAGAAAACCCGCCCCAGCGCCGTGTTGTCCACCACAAATCTCAATTTGCGGTCGCCTGGGATCGAACCCGGGCCACCTTGGTGAAATCCAAGCGGTCTAACCACTGAGCTACGGCGTGGCCGTTTAATATTATGATGTGGAACAACTAAAATGATTACAGAAGCCACAATAACAAATATACAAATAGATTAGTTTTGGGCATGTGGCCTATTTAATTACTGTTAGTAGCACATTTAAAGCAATGGAGACTAATGAACTAAGGAAATGTGATTTAGAGTATGCATTATGTTTATTATCACCAGATAATATAAACTCAACGTTCACCTCCAGCTATGGGCTGATCCCTCATCCCTCACCACCTTGTCCAACTTTACACCCAAATACATGAGAGAGTTTGTCCAGTCTATCCTTCTGCCAGAATAGTTAAAGGAGGGGAAGTTGACGGGACAGTGACGCTTAGTGAAAAGTATGGCTTGGCTTTTCTCCGGGTTGATGAACACTCGCCAAAGCCTGCACCAGTCGTGAATGAAGCTTAGGTGTCGCTGTATTGGGTTGAAGGCTCTGCGTGCGTTTCTATCTGTGTTGTATAGCAGTCCAGAGGTCCAGAGGTAGTCCTAGTCGGGCGGGGCTTTCCCCGTCCGGGTGTCATATGCCGCAGTACCTAGCCGCTTTGCGGCTTAACCTGCGAAATGAACTAGTAGATCCATGTTCTGCTGGGGTGTTTGAATTTGTTTACTGTTTGAAATTTTGGAGAGGTTTGGAATGGGTTGCCCCTCTTTGTCGTGGGCAGCTGTACTTAATCGTTCTCCCTTTTTGGGAGACACGAATTAGTTTTTTGCCCCGTTTTGGATACGGGTTGTGTAGCGCTTGTCCTTTGGCGTAGAAGTTGTTCCCAGAGACATCTGGGGTTTTCCTTGGGTTACCCAAGGGGTCCCAGGACGTCTCTCGGCAGTCTGAAGGACGGCAAGCGCCTTTGATCTCTCGGGTCATACCTTCCCAGGGAGTTCACTAAAGGGTTGGGGTGAATTTGGATTTTCTCGTACATTGATCGTGCCCTCTCGCGAATGACATCGACAATGTACGGGATCTGGGAGTGCTCATGTAGGATATGAGCCGGGAATCTCCAGCCTGTATCGTAGATGATGCGTAGTGCCTTGTTCTGCAGCGTCTGGAGCCTGACGAAAGTGGTATTAGCCAATGTTCCCCAGATCTCACAGCCGTACAGAATCATAGGCGGAATGATCGCCCGATACAGTTGGAGTTTGAGACGGATCGGCATGGTTGATCTGAAGATAGGGTATAGGCTCCGGAGTGCGACGTGCCCCAGCTGGACCTTGCCCTTGACGTGCGGAACGTAAGTTAACTTACGGTCCAGCGTCACCCCGAGATACTTCGCCGTTTGCACCCAAGGGATTCGACGGCGCCGTAAAACGAAGTTCTGCTGCAACCGGTTTGCTATGGTTTTCGCCAGGAGAATAGCAGAGCTCTCCTCCGGGTTAATTGCCATTCGCCATTTTGCGGTCCATTCGCCAATGGCCCGGAGCTGGGTTTGGATTTGCCGGAAGCTGTACCGTGTATTCCTATTGACTGCGAAGATCATGAGATCGTCCGCATACTGACAGGTTTGGGTGTTGTGATGAGTTGGGATGTCGGCCATGTAAGCTGCGAAGAGCGCCGGCGACAGCACGCTGCCTTCCGGTACTCCAGCGCCAATGGGCCGCTCGGTGGACAGCTTCCCCTCCATCTTTACTCGGAAGCTTCGGTTTCCGAGGAAACCGGCCACCAAGGAAATGTATGGACGGGGAATTTCATGCTCCAGGAGTTTGTAAATGAGTCCTTCATGCCAGGTAGTGGCGAATGCCTTCTCCACGTCGAGCAGCACTGCTACCGTTTTAGACCTTTCCTGGAAACCCAGGGAGGCCTTCTCGGCAACCCGCAGTAGCTGCTCGGTCGTGGAGTGGCCAGAACGGAAGCCAAACTGGTGTTCCGGGATTAGGCCCCTTTCCTCCAGATGAGGAAGTAGCCGGGAGAGGAGCAGTTTTTCGAATACCTTCGATAAAACTGGGAGAAGGCTGATTGATCGGTAACTGGAAGGAAAAACCGGATTTTTCCCCGGCTTTAAAACGCACACCACGCGCGCCTCCTTCCAGATAGCTGGAAAGTGGCGCATGTATAGGCACGCGTTATAAATCCGGGTTAAGTGAATCACGGCTCTTCGTGGAAGGTGCTTGAGCATTTCCGCTGTCACACGGTCCTGCCCAGGTGCTTTGTTGGTTCTTAGAGAGTTAAGCGTGGTCGCTAACTCTCTAGGGGTAACGATGGGAATGTGGAACTCCTCGTGGTCAGGGGGCGGAGCTTCTAGGAAGTCCTCCACCACCTGTTCCACGAGGTCAGCATGGTCATCGTCCATTGGCTCTACCCTGGGTTGGAATTGAGCCTCCAGATAATCTGCTAGCGCCTCTGCCTTTTCTTTCGACTCGTAGACGAGTCGACCTCTAGGGCTATGTAGGGGATGCTGGTGTACGGTTTTGTCTTTCCGCAGGCTACGGACTATTCGCCATGGTTTTCTCTCCTGGAGATTGGTTTGCCTTAACATGTTTTCCCAGGCCTCTTTGCGGTGTGCTCTTAGGAGTCGTCTTGCCAGGGATTTGAACCTCTGGTGTACTTCTCCGATCCTGGGATGGCGAAATCTCTGCCACAGCTTTCTTACGGCGTTTTTAGCCCTTATGAGTTGTTTGATGGGTCCTGGGATATCTGTGGGGTTTGGCGTGTCTATTGGGATGCGGTGTGTGTGAGCACGGACCGCGTTGAGGATGGATGTGGAGAACTCCCTGGCTGCCGCCTCGAGCGACTCCACAGAGTCGATTCGAGGGCAGGCTTCCACGGAGTTTTGGATGTGAAGAATGGCGGCATCCCAGTCGACTTCATCCACCCAGTCAGCCGTTGCCAGAGCTGCGACGGTAACGTCTGAATTGATCACAACTGGGTTGTGGTCAGAATCCAGAGCATTCACCGCCGTGAGGTCCAGATGAAATGGAATGTTCTTGGTGATTGCGAAATCTATGACGTCCGCCCTGCCACGAGGCGGGAAGTGCGTTGGACCCCGCGGGCCATGCGCATGAAGGGTTGGATCTCCGCAGATGAAGCGGTAGATGCTCCTTCCCCTATCATTCTGGGTTCGGCTGTTCCATCCTGGGTGTTTGGCATTGAAGTCACCGGCTATGCACACTCGGTGGTCTAGGTTGAGGAGTGCCCTGTAATCCGCTTCATAGAAGGGATGGTTGGGCGGGTCATACACCGCCACAAGCACTAGGTCTGAACCGCCCAAGGAGAGCCTTATGGCGGTCGCCTCCAAGTGTTGAAGCGGGGGGATGTTAATGGGAGTATGGGTGATGTGATTTTTGATGAATATAGCTGTACCGCCGCCCCGCCGGCCGACTCTATCGGCTCGGTGGACGGCGTAACTTGGCAGGTTAAATTGTATACCAGCATGCAGATGCGTTTCGCATACCATAAGGAGGTCAATCCCGTGGTCACTTACAAACTCCAAGATGCCCGGTCTCTGTTCCCGGACTCCGTTTGCGTTCCAGAACGCGGCTCTCAATGTTCGCTGAGTTCTTCTCAACGCCATTTACGAGCTGGAGTCAGGGAAGAGGAGCCGTGCAGTCTGTTGCACAATGCTGTGTTTTTGCAGAGCAGGGATGCGGGGATCTGTCAGTTGCTCCCTGCAGCGCCTCAGAATGGGGAGGGAGCGATGAATTAGTTCGGCGAACCAGGCAGAAAGCTCATGGAACTCCGCCAAGTCCTCGTTTGAGACGCCAGTGTCCCAAATCGGCGCGGGTGTTGTAGCGAGGGGTGCCTCTCCCTCATTGGCTGTTGCAGCCACTGTAGCTGGAACTGGTAGAGGGGGGAGAGCAGTTGCAGCAGGGCCGCTCTGTCTCCCCGCAGATTCTTGGGCTGGTTGCCCGGCCGTTGCTGCCGCAGTTGCCGGCGGTTTCTCCCGCCGGGCTGCGGTGGCCTTCTTCTGGCGAGGAGGCCGCTGTGGCTTTGCTGCAGATGCAGCTGGTGGTTGTTTGGCGGTAGATCCAGAGCTTACTGACTGGGTCGCTGCCGGAGTCTGGCTTGCCTCGGCCTGCTGCAGCACTTTTTCGTGCTTGCCCAGCGCCTGGGCAAAACTTACTCCAGGCCGAACTTGTGCTGGCTCCCTGTTTGTGTTCCTGCCCTGTCTTGCCTGCACAATGCGCAGTCTAGCGGGACAGCCGCCGTAGATGCCTATGTGGGCCTCTCGGCAGTTGGCACACTTTTTCTCCTCTCTGGGGTTCGGGCATTCGTTGACATGGTGAGGGCCTGAACATCTTATACAGGCGGTTTTCCTCTCGCACGCATGGCTCGAGTGGTGGAAGCCCAAGCATCTGTAGCATTGGGCTGGCCCCTCTCTGCCATGGTACGGTTCGATTCTGATCTTAGTGTTGTAGAGGTGGGACACCTCGTCAATTTTGGGGAGACCTTCTCCCTCTTTCTCCACTATTACGAGGAATAGTGGCATGGGGGTCCTTACGGGCTCCTTGCCTTCCTCGCGGACTTGCCTGGTCAGCTGGACCACGGTACGCGGCGTAATGCCGTGTTCTTCCGCCAGGCCCACCTTTATGTCCTCCGGGTCGGTGTCAGAGCCAAGACCTCGGATGACTCTGCGCACCAGGTTAGGTCGCTGCAGCGAGAACGTGTGGAATTCTATCCCCGCTTCGCGCAGCACCCCCCTGGCGGCTTCATGGTCCTCCGGGGTCATGGTCTTTAGGATCACCCGACTTGGAAAACGGGTGGCCTGGAAGCTAGCCTGGAGCTTGGCCCTCAGTTCCCTCATAACCTTTATGTGGTTGGGGAACGGGTCCGACACAATTGGCGGGATTCTGGCCGCCTTTTGTGTGCGGGAGCTCTTGGCGTCCGCATGCACTGCAGGGGTGCCGGGAGCAGCACCCTCCGGCTTCGAACCGGAGGGCCTCTTGTGCCTTCCCTGCACGGTGACAAAACCTTCGGCGTCTGTGTCGCTCTCCGGTAGGGGAGTTGAGACGCCCTGGAGGGGGGTGATGGTGTTGGAGCTCCCTGGTTTGGGGACTGGAGAGATCGGGACAGCTATCCCTTGGTTAAGAAGGCGGGAGGCCTTCTTCTGTTTCTTTTGTGCCTGGGCCTTGGCCTTCACGAGGTTCACCCGTGGGCCGGAAGAGGATGAGGATGCAGAGGTTCTACTAGTCATCTCGTCAGGACTTACCTGGCGGCTGGTACTTGGCTTGTCTGAGTCTGTAGCAGGTGCCATCCGGCTCCCCACAGAGGGTCGAGCGCTGTTACACGCGCCGATTGGGGCGGACCCCGGGTCCCAACCTAAGTCGGGACCCTTGGCTTTGACCTTGTGGGCCTGCAGTTTCGTCTGTCTGTCTGTCGGTCCCAAGTACTGTGTTCCTCTGGACTCTGGAGTTGCTGCTCGCCGCGTTAGCTCTAGCAAGTCTGCTAGGAGAGGGTTGGCTGGGCTGCTGCTGCTTGCCAGTGCAGGAGAAGGCTCTGCTGGCTGGAAGAGGGCAGGCGCTGCTGTGCCTGCAGAAGAAGGCTGTTGCGCAGGCTACGCTGCGTAGAGAGAATGCGCTGCTTCGCCGGGCTGCTGCTTCCTTTATGGGCACACTCCAGAGCACGCGTTTTACAGTCCACGTGCTCGTACCCTGAAGAACTGGCGCAACCGGTCTAGAATGTTGCTTCTCTCGACGAATGGACTGCATTGAAAGAACTCGAGACGGGCGATGCCGAGCATTCGAGTGACAAGCGTCGAATGAGTCCAAACGTGTATAGCAGTAAAAGCTATTATATAATTTAAAACTGGCTAGTTGCATGAAGTAACTGACATGGTAACAGTTTTGTAGAAAAAGTCTAATGCAACGTTAACACAACAAGCTTACCTGCATAAAATAATAACACTTGGGCGGCAAACAAACGAATCTCAACTGTGAAATGGCGGTTGGTCACTGCGCACTGGGTGTAAAACAGAGATAATTGAAATAGCTTACCAAACGTGAATGAGTAGCCATCTAGCGGATTACCGCCATAATTATCAAGAAACAGCTACTAGGCCATACTGAGTAGCAGGCCATATGGGGTACAGTTACCTTATATATCAAGTTAAGTTGTTAAAAGTTACCTAAATGTGTATCATTCGGTACAAGTTGTTTTCTCTCTTCCTATAGCTCTTTTCTCATAAGATAAACAAATAATTCATCACCTGGTGCTTTATGCATTGTGCCAACACCTCACAGTACCCATTACTTTATTTGTACTTGTTGACCCCACATAAAGTGAACTAATGGTTCAGTTACTGTGAATTAATTGGCCTTGAAGAATATTTCCGAATTGAACTCTGATATAAGGTAATAACCGACCAAAACTACCTTGTAATTAAAAGTATAAATTCCATAATTCATGTAATATTGTTATTACAATGTCCTCAGTCACTAAGAGAAATATCTGGACTTACACCTCTAACAGCCTGTATATACAAATGATTGATAATATAATGAAAAAATACACAGAAGGGCTGCTTAACAAAGACAAACACATCATTAACACGAAAAAGGGTAGTTAGGAACTCAAAGGTGATTACAGAAAGTTTAGAAGCAGAGAGTATTGTTTTCAGATTATTATGCCATTGTATCTGATAGTAAAGCTACTGTCACAATGTTATACGGGGGCCGATCAGTAAAGAATAGTCACATTTTTTTTTTTTTTTTTTTTTTTTTTTTTTTTTTTTTTTTTTTTTTTTTTTGACGACGTACCTCTACTCATCCTCATAATTTTGTTGGTCCTTCTCAAAATAGTCTCCCCTGAATTCGATGGGGAGATGCGCTTCTGCCAATCTTCAAAGATATGCTGGAAACAATTCTTGAGAGATCCTACAAAATCGCCTGCACAGCCTACGCCACTACCTCTGATGATGGACAACGTCTCCCACGAAGGCGTTTCTTCAAGTATAGCAATAAAAAAAGTTACATGAGGCTAAATCCAGACTATAGAGAGGGTGAGGGATGCACTTCACGTTGAATTTTGCAAGATATTCAACAACAACATTGGCAATATGCGGCCGCGCATTATCGTGGTGCAGCATCCAGCCTTCTTCACGCAAATGTGTTTTTTGCGCCTAATATGAACTTGCAATATTTTCAGGACATCCTTGTAGTATTGTCCAGTTACTGATGTGTGTGCAGGTACAACATGCTGATAAACCATTTCATGAATATCAAAGAATGAGATGACCACAACTTTCCCAGCTGAAGCAACCACTTTTGCCTTTTTGGGGGTTGGTGATGAAGGATATTTCCACCCTGAGCTTTGCTGTTTGCCCGCAGGATTAAAATGATGTACCTAAGTTTCATCAGCAGTGATTACGTTTGATTGAAACTGCGGATCTTCCTCTAACATCAACTTTAACTCCATGCAGACCTGCATGCGAATGTCCTTTTGTTCGGGAATCAACAGTCTTGGAACCCATCGCGCACAAACACGTCTCATGAGTAATGTTTCTGTCACCAACGTGTGGGTGGCACCCAATCAAATGTTGAGAAGTTCAGAAAGAGATCTTAAGGTAATTCGTCGATCCTCTCTAACAATGGCAGCAGCAGTGTTGATGTTTACTTCCGTAAGAGCAGTAACTGGAGCACCGACTCCACCTTCCTTTGAAATTGATTGTCTCCCCTCTTTAAACATCTTAAAGCACCTTCCAACTGTGCTGTAGGGAAGAACAGACTCTCCATAGGCCTCAACTAAAGATTTGTTGAGACGAAAGCAGAATTTCAAAGCCGCATATTTTTCCTCGTGTGTTGCCTCCATTACAGCGATAGGCGATACTGAACATGTCTGAACTTGCCTGGTTCTCACAGGCGGGAACCAGGAGTACCAACAATGAAACTACTAAGGCGTGTTTGTTTCATATTAAGCAGAGTATAATATGATTGTATTTTAGTGCGAAAATTTGACTGAAAAAAATGATGAAAATTCTTTATTTAACAGCCCTCGTATTTTGCATCGTATGTTAGAATGTAATGGTATTCTAAGTAGTACAAAAAGAGTTCAGACAATGTAGGGACGATGTACGTAATATTTGCAATTATGACGTGAATTTACAGTCAAAGGAGCTATACTTATTGCTGCTTTTAGCCATAATGTAGAAGTGCAAGTGACCATCCATGCAAACAGGGGCTAACCAACCATGCCACGACTCGGTGTCGAGGCAGAAGGAAATTCTACTTGATTTAACAGTTTCGTACACTGCTTTAAGGTCTAATGACGTGTCACATGAGGCTGAAAGAAAGCTGGTTTCATTAACGACATCTCGCAACGTCACTGAGATGCCTGCAATGCGACGGGAGCCACATCAAAAAGAGCTTCACACTCGAGGGACATCTGTGTCTCGACACCAAGCCTTGTTTATGAGCGCCCCATTGATCCGCGGGGGCAGATACAGGCCAACGAAAATCTCTCAGTAATCCTCAGACTTGCGCACTATGTCAGACCTTCGGTCCTTCAGAGCTCCTCAAGGATCATGCTTCCCTAATAAAACATAAGATGTCCTGTGAACTGACTCAACGTTCTATTGTTACTCCCAGATGAGGAAACGCTTCCAAAGTGTACTTGGTGGAAGAAAATTTAGAGCTTTGTGTCCACATATACACAAGATCCTGGCTTTTTTATTATACTGAAAGAAGCAATAAAAATAAATGATATGGCAAAAGTACTACTTATGATGTAAACTTCTTTTAACTTATTAAATTTTAGATGAGTCGTATTTTTTACACATCTGCTTCACTTTCGTATCTATTTTGAGGACATGTTTGCAAATCATCGTTTGCATCTACGGCTCTTATGCGACTGAAGCTTGATCCAGCGGTGTGGGTAATTCTGGGGTTGCTGCTGCTCTCTGTTGATTTAGTGATGAACTTAAATGTGGGATTCTCTTCTGGCGGGATTTCAAAGTTCATTAGTTGCTTTTATGTTTTTCTATGTATATTCTCTCCCATATTACGAGTTCACTATGTTTTTGTACGTATTTTAGTAATTCTGTGCTATCTTCAATTTCATGATTTTCAGACCAGAAATGAGCTGCTATTGCGGACTTATCAATATTTTTGTATCTTAAGTGCCTGAAGTGTTCTTTCTTTCTAGTGCCTATGTTTCTTTTTGTCCTCCCTATGTAAATTTTTTCACAGTCTTTACACTTAATCTTGTAAATGCCTGACTTTTCCTCTGGTTTTATCTTATCAGTATTATTACTGTGAAGTAGGTTTTTAATGTTGTAATTGTTTTTGGTGCCAATGTTATATTGTATTTCTTGAATATTTTTTGGAACTTTTTTGTGGCCCAGGGGTGGTAAGTAAATTTAGCAAATCTAATTTCTTGTTTTATTGGTGTGAGAGCTGTGATCTGTTTTAATCTCTTTTGAAATTTGAATGATTTTAGTTTTTTATCTACAAGGTTTTTTCCATATCCATTTTTAATTGCAGTTTTTAAAATTTGATGGTATTCGTTTTGATATTCTTGCTGGCTGAGGGGTAGATTTACTAATCTGTGTGTCAGACTGTTGATGGTTGCACGTTTGTGTGGAATTGGGTTGAAACTATTTGCTTTGATGTAATTATCTGTGTGTCTTGCTTTTCTATGCATACCAAATTCTAGTTTTTCATTGCTTTTTTTTATTTTAAGGTATAAAAAAGGTAGAGTACAGTCCTCTTCAGTTTCCACTGTGAATTGTATGCTGGGTTCTTGCAGGTTGAGTAGTTTCAAAGCATCATCTATTTGTTTGTAGGGCACTATTGCAAAGATGTTGTCTACGTATCTGTACCATGTTTTAAACATATGAGGGAAGGCTCTTTATAGTATATTACATTACAATACAGATATATTGGAAACAGCAAAAGAGCAATAACAGCAACACAATAATTATGAGTTCTGTTCAAAAAAGAATGATCACGTACTTTTTTTCTTTTTGACAACGTACCTTTACTCATCCTCATAATTTTCATGGTCCTTCTCAAAATACAAGTGACCTTCAGAATGTAAGTTCTGTTTCAATATATCTCCGCTGTAGCGCTGTGAACGCAGTTTCGCTCATGCGCGGTAAACGCTCTGTATTAAGCAGAAGAAACGTGTAACATTGTAAGATCGCTTTCAGCCACGTACGCTTTGTTGTGCTTGTTTACAATGTCGGTGTTGATTGAAAATCCTGCAGCTTGTGAAATTATATCTGTGATTCGTTTTCTGAATGCTAGGAAAGTGAAACCAATTGAAATTTATCAGCAAATTTGCGATGTCAAAATGTGTTGTGTTTCTTCACCACAACGCATTAGCACACACTGTAAATACTACAAAAAATATCCTACAGGGATTTGGCTGGTACGTGTTTTACCATACCTCGTACAGCCCTGGCCTCGCTCCTAGCGACTTTCATTTTTTTTTATCTCAAATCTTTCCCTAGCGGTCAACACTTCAACAATGACGAGGAGCTGAAAGAAAATGTTTCCAACTGGTTGAAGACACAGGCGGCAAACTTCTATGAAGAAGGTATACAAAAACTTGTGCCTCGCTATGACAAATGCCAGCAAAATCTCGGCAGTTATGTGGTAAAGTAGTTTAAGATATGCAGAATTTTGTGAAATAAATAATTGTTCTATATCTGTACACCATTTAATTTTATTATAAAACACAACTTACCTTCTGAACGTACCTCGTAGTCTCCCCTGAATGCGATGCACTTGTCCCAGCGTTTCTGCCAATCTTCAAAGACATGCTGGAAACCATTTGAGAGATCCTTCAAAATCGCCTCCGCAGCCTTTACCACTGCTTCTGATGATCTATAATGCCACCCACGAAGACGTTTCTTTAATTTATGGAATAGAAAAAAGTCTCATGGAGCTAAATTCATACTATAGGGAGGCTGAGGGATGCACTTTACGTTCATTTTTGCAAGATATTCAGCAAGAGCATTGGCAATATGCGGCCACGCATTATCGTGGTGCAGCATCACGGAAACCTGGTCTTTTGTGCCTGATATGAACTTGCAATGTTTTAGGACATCCCTGTAGTATTGTCCAGTTACTGATGTGTGTGTAGGTACAACATGCTGATAAACCACTCCATAAATATCAAAGAATGAGATGACCATAACTTTCCCAGCAGAAGTAACTACTTCTGCTTTTTGGAGTTGGTGATGAAGGAGATTTTCACACTGAGTTTGCTGTTTAGTTTCAGGATCAAAACGATGTAGCCAAGTTTCATCAGCAGTGATTACTATTGATAGAAACTCCAGATCTTCCTCTAACATCAACTTTAACTGCATGTTACCTCCATTGCAGCGGTAGGCAATACTGAACATGTCTGTACTTGCCTGGTTCTCACAGGCGGGAACCAGGAGTACCAACAATGAAACTACTGCGACGTGTTTGTTTCACGTTAAGCTAACAGAATATAGTAAGATTGAATTTTAGCGCAAAACATTATGTTCGTAAAAAATTATGATCATTCTTTTAGAACATCACTTGTATAACGATTTATAAATTAATTGTATTGATATATTTCTATTGATATATTTACTGTGCATATTCCAATATTTTACAATTTACAAACTTTTGGCTGCATTTATTTGTTTTTACCTTGTTGCTACCTTGTCTTACATGACACCCTGGTCTTCTGCTCTGTCAGGTAACTCTTAAACTCCATGTCTCCTTGTTACTTAATTAGTCCCTTTCTTCCCCTCATCTTCCTTTCTTATATTCTTTACATTTATTTGTCTTTACCTTGTTGCTACTTTGTCTTACATGACACCCTGGTCTTCTGTTCTGTCAGGTAGCTCTTAACCTCCATACCTCCTTGTTACTTAATTAGTCCCTTTCTTCCCCCTCATCTTCCTTTATTATATTATTTACATTTCGTGCCCAGTTTTCTTTTACTTTCTGCAAGAACTCATCAATACTTTTTACCTTCTTTTTCTCCCTACCTGTTAAGATTTTTATAGCTAGTATCCTCTTCTCTACTTCCTCCCATTTTTCTTCCCAAACCTTGTTTCTCCATATTGCCACCTCCTCGCATTCTGTTGCATAGCGTTCTATGCTATCGTTTCCCCCACACAATTCACAAATTCCCTTTCCCCAACTCTTAACTCTCTTAGAAATATTCTTCCTGTTCTCATCCAAGCTAGCCCTTCTCTCTCTTGCCTATGGCACTAATCTAAATATGCTTCTTGTACCAATTTCCTTATATTTGCTTGTAAAATTGTAATAATTTCATATTTTCTAAATTCCCCATATTTCCTATCTTTCTATATCTTCTATTCTGTATTTTACCAATTTACCCACATCGTTTGTATTCCTCTCCTCTAATCTTCATATATCTCCTATTTCTATTTTTTCCATAATTCCTTCTATCTCTGCCCACCAACTATTTGAGTTCTCTAATATTTTTTGCTGTCTCATGCATAATTTCATAAGATCCCCTTCTTCTTTGGCCAAACACCTGTACCGAAATTTCATTATTCTTTCCATTATTATTCCATTTCTTCTTGTCTTTCCTAATTCTACTAAAGCTACTTCCCTAGGTGCTGATCTTGGTAAGCCTAGTAGCTCTTTACAAAACATTCTGTAGTTTTGGATCACCGTTTTGTTTACCTCTGTGCCCCCCCCCCCCAGATCTCCACTACATACAACATTTTGGATTCAACTAGTGCTTCATACATTCTTTCTAACCACTTAGTTGTTATCTCTAGCTTTTATTTGTTTATTCTTATCCCATTTATTGCTGCCCTTCCTTTGGCTTCAATTGTTTCTCCTGTGTGCTCCCCACTTTCCATTGTTATTCAATTTCTGCCTTTTTGTTACTTGTTACCCACTTTTGATATTTTTGTAGTGTAAGTCCCTTCTTTAGTACAATATGGTGGGGTACCTTGGCATTGGAATACAAAATATAAACTAAATTAAAACTTTTTGCATGTTACAAAATTTGGACTATCAACTCCTTCAACTCCATCGCACATATACATGAACAAGTGTGAATTTGTACACTGTTCATCCAATTAAATGTTGTTTTATCTTCCATAATCTCAACAATATCTATGTATCGTCCTTAAAAACGCAGTGATCAGGATTACTAGTTCACTTACGAAGCTGCCCATTGTACGAGGGTGGGTCAAAAAGTAATTCCTCCTATTTTTTCCCTTAAATAAGTAATTTTTGTGAAAACTTTGAATTTGGTGCAATTTCCCAAACTTTCTTCTCCAATCCCCTGCAGCAGTAACTTCTTAAGTCAACAGGTGGCAGCAGTGCATCCTCTTGCAAAATGGCTGATATCTATATTCGTATTAGACAGCGTCCTCTGATTGAATTTTTGACTGCGGAAGGTGAAATGCCGATTCGCATTCAGGAAAGGCTAAAAAAATGCGTATGGTGATGCAACAGTGGATGTCGGTACTGTTAGACGATGGGTTCGTCGCTGTAACGAAGCTGAAGGGCAAACACCATTGACAGATGAAAAGCGAAGCGGCAGTGACTCTATGCAACATTCAGCGAGTCGATGACATCATTCGTGGTGATCGCCGGGTAACAACAGGTGAATTGTGTCGCATTACCTCCCTCGGTAAAGGCAGTGTGATGATGATTATTCAACATCTGGGTTACTCAAAAGTTTGTTCACGTTGGGTACTAAGAAAGTTAAGCGCCCAAAAAAGAAACAAGGAAAACAAAAGCCTCCGTACACTTGCAGCGCTTCAATTTGGAGGGAGAGGAGTTCCTGGAAAAAATTGTTACTGGAGACGAAACGTGGGATCATATATTTGAACCTCAATCAAAGAGGCAGTCAATGGAATGGCATCACACAACGTCACCGAAGAAAAAAAGATTCAAAACTCAGTGATCGGCAGGGAAACTATGGCGACAGTGTTTTGGGATGCAGAGGGTATGCTTATGATTGATTTTTTGGAGCAGGGATGCACAACAATTTCTGTCCAATACGTCAGAACTCTAAAAAGCTGAAAGCACGTCTTCGCACGGTTTGCCCAACACAAACTCTGGCGGATGTTCTTTTGCATGATAATTCAAGACTACACACCAGCCGTTACACCATAGCAGAAATTGAGAAATTGGGATGGCAAGTCTTACCTTACTGACCTGGCACCATCAGACTTTCATCTGTTCGGGCCACTAAAGGAAGCTCATCGTGGAATTCATTTTGAAGACGAGGAGGATGTGAAAGCGTCCGTGCGTCAATGGCTTAGGAAGCAAGACCGGGTATTTTACCACACTGGAATACATGCCCTAGTTAAAAGGTGGACCAAAACTGTGGAAAAGGACGGAGATTATATTGAATAGTGAAACATTAATCGTCAATGTTGTAGTTTTCAAGCTATGTAAATTAGATTCAAGTTTCTTGACAATTAAAAGAGAAAAAGAATAGGAGGCATTACTTTTTGACCTACCTCGTAGAATATTTAACACTGCAACACGTTTAGGGGCGTGCTGACGGTCCCACATCATTATGTGTATGTGCTGCATGATTTATTGCCCTATAAATGCGTGCAAATTTGAACGGATTAAAACATCTACAATAGATATTGAACAATATATCCCTGTAAATATGGCAGTTAACCGCATTATACATAGGATTCCTATTCAGCGAGTTTGGCACACACCCAAAATACGCTTTCCGCCATTGTAGGCCTTGGAACTGACAGCCCGGGAAAACATAACCTAGAACTTCTATTCTGGTTCAAGTAATAATTAGTGATTTGCAGCCTGACTGCCAGCAACGTAGCTACACCGATAGACAAAAGAAATAATATTGCTTTATATTATAGCAACTTTAGAATATAGATTTTATCTGTCTTTATGTTTAAAAGACCAACACTGAAATGTTATCCCATCATTTTGAACGTTTTGCTGGAAGATTGCAGTAGTCCTCTCAAATGCATCATTTTCGTAACACGCCACTTTGTGGTAATACATCCCCATGTTTACAGCGATGTAGGGTCACGGAATTTTGGTCGAGTTTTCAAAACAGCAACTCTCCTGTGAGATGCTCATTGCAATGTGTTTCTGATTAATAGTTAAAAACATAATACTAATTGGATTGTGAGCATTCCTGAGTGCAAATGCTCATGTAAAGTGCCCCAGGCAAAATCTATTTAATTGACAGATTGAGACATACTGAAAAATTCAATGTCATAGCCGGGATTTGAACCACGGATCTTCTGGTTGCCGTCCAGACGCCCTAACCCTTGAGCTACTATGGCCAACGTGCCGATATGACATTAAATTCTCAAACTGACTCGTGTTCATACTTTTTTTCCCTGTTTCCATACTTTAACCTACACAAGGCTAATGTGAAAGAACAATTAATTTCCATTAATTGACCTAATAGTGCTTAACTATAAAACCCGGGCCTTAAACTTCTTACAGCATAGTAAGTCGTCATTAAGGTAGATGTCTCATGTGTTTATGAGAACTCCTAGTGGTTTACTATAAAGCCCGGTCCTTAAAGTACTTACAGAATAGTAAGTCGACATTAAGGTAGTTGTCTCATGTGTTTATGACAACTCCTAGTGGTTTACTATAAAGCCCGGGCCTTAAAGTACTTACAGCATAGTAAGTCGTCATTAAGGTAGTTGTCTCATGTGTTTATGAGAACTTCTAGTGGTTAACTATAACGTCCGGGCCTTAAAGTACTTACAGCATAGTAAGTCGTCATTAAGGTAGTTGTCTCATGAGTTTATGAGAAATCCTAGTGGTTTACTACAAAGCCCGGGTCTTAAAGTACTTACAGCATAGTAAGTCGTCATTAAGGTAGTTGTCTCATGTGTTTATGAGAACATCTAGTGGTTTACTATAAAGCCCGGACCTTAAAGTACTTACAGCATAGTAAGTCATCATTAAGGTAGTTGTCTCATGTGCTTATGAGAACTCCTAGTGGTTTACCATAAAGCCCGTGTCTTAAAGTACTTACAGCATAGTAAGTCGTCATTAAGGTAGTTGTCTCAAGTGTTTATGAGAACTCCTAGTGGTTTACTATAAAGCCCGGGTCTTAAAGTACTTACAGCATAGTAAGTCATCGTTAAGGTAGTTGTCTCATGTGTTTATGAGAACTCCTAGTGGTTTACCATAAAGCCCGTGTCGTAAAGTACTTACAGCATAGTAAGTCATCATTAAGGTAGTTGTCTCATGTGTTTATGAGAACTCCTAGTGGTTTACTATAAAGCCCGTGTTGTAAAGTACTTACAGCATAGTAAGTCGCCATTAAGGTAGTTGTCTCATGTGTTTATGAGAACTCCTAGTGGTTTACTAAAATCCCCGGGTCTTAAAGTACTTACAGCATAGTAAGTCGTCATTAAGGTAGTTGTCTCGTGTGTTTATGAGAACTCCTAGTGGTTTACTATAAAGCCCGGGTCTTAAAGTACTTACAGCATAGTAAGTCGTCATTAAGGTAGTTGTCTCATGTGTTTATGAGAACTCCTAGTGGTTTACTATAAACCCCGGGTCTTAAAGTACTTACAGCATAGTAAGTCGTCATTAAGGTAGTTGTCTCGTGTGTTTATGAGAACTCCTAGTGGTTTACTATAAAGCCCGGGTCTTAAAGTACTTACAGCATAGTAAGTCGCCATTAAGGTAGTTGTTTCATGTGTTTATGAGAACTCCTAGTGGTTTACTATAAAGCCCGGGTCTTAAAGTACTTACAGCATAGTAAGTCGTCATTAAGGTAGTTGTCTCATGTGTTTATGAGAACTCCTAGTGGTTTACTATAAACCCCGGGTCTTAAAGTACTTACAGCATAGTAAGTCGTCATTAAGGTAGTTGTCTCATGTGTTTATGAGAACTCCTAGTGGTTTACTATAAAGCCCGGGTCTTAAATACTTACAGCATAGTAAGTCGTCATTAAGGTAGTTTTCTCATGTGTTTATGAGAACTCCTAGTGGTTTACTATAAAGCCCGGACCTTAAAGTACTTACAGCATAGTAAGTCGTCATTAAGGTAGTTGTCTCATGTGTTTATGAGAACTCCTAGTGGTTAACTATAAAGCCCGGGCCTTAAAGTACTTACAGCATAGTAAGTCGTCATTAAGGTAGTTGTCTCATGTGTTTATGAGAACTCCTAGTGGTTTACTATAAAGCCCGGGTCTTAAAGTACTTACAGCATAGTAAGTCGCCATTAAGTTAGTTTTTCATGTGTTTATGAGAACTCCTGGTGGTTTACTATAAAGCCCGGGTCTTAAAGTACTTACAGCATAGTAAGTCGTCATTAAGGTAGTTGTCTCATGTGTTTATGAGAACTCCTAGTGGTTTACTATAAAGCCCGGGTCTTAAAGTACTTACAGCATAGTAAGTCGCCATTAAGGTAGTTGTTTCATGTGTTTATTAGAACTCCTAGTGGTTTACTATAAAGCCCGGGTCTTAAAGTACTTACAGCATAGTAAGTCGTCATTAAGGTAGTTGTCTCATCTGTTTATGAGAACTCCTAGTGGTTTACTATAAAGCCCGGGTCTTAAAGTACTTACAGCATAGTAAGTCGCCATTTAGGTAGTTGTCTCATGTGTTTATTAGAACTCCTAGTGGTTTACTATAAAGCCCGGGTCTTAAAGTACTTACAGCATAGTAAGTCACCATTAACGTAGCCGTCTCATCGTTTATGACAACTCCTAAGTGATTTACTGAGAAAAACACAATGTGTGCATGTGAGGTAATACAGTTCTATAGTTGTGGTCAAGTACGGTCATCTCCACTGCTTCTGAAGATGGATAATGCTTTACAAAACAGTGCTTCTTCAAGTCAGTGAATAGAAAATGGTCACTTGCGGTTAAATCCGAACTATAGGGAGGGTGAGGGATGCACTTCACGCAACAACATCGGCAGTATACGGCCGCACATTATCGTGGTGCAGCATCCAGCCTGCTTCACGGAAATGTGTTCTTTTGCGCCTAAAAATATACTAACAATGTTTTCAGGACATCCGTGTAGTACTGTACAATTAGTAATGTGTGGTACAGAATGCTGATAAACCATTCCATGAATATCAAAGAATGAGATGGCCATAACTTTCCCAGTAGAAGCAACCATTTTTGTTATTTGGGGGTTGGTGATGAAGGAGTCTTCCACACTGAGCTCTGTTGTTTGCTCTCGGGATCAAAATGATGTAGCCAAGTTTCATCAGCAGTGATTACGTTTTAAAGAAACTCCGGATCTTCCTCTAACATCAACTTTAACTGCATGTAGACCTGCATGCGAATGTTCTTTTTTTCGGGAATCAACAGTCTTGGAACACATCGCGCACAAACACGTCTCATGTGTAATGTTTCTGTCACCAACGTGTGGTTGGCACCCAATGAAATGTTTAGCATTCCAGAAAGTGAACTTAAGGTAATTCCTAGATCCCCTCTCACAATGGCAGCAGCAGTGTTGATGTTTTCTTCCGTAGGAGCAGTAACTGGAGCACTAGTTTCAGCTTCCTCTGAAATTTATCGTCTCCTCTCTCTAAACATCTTAAACCACCTTCGAGCTCTGCTGTAGGTAAGAATAGACTCTCCATAGGCCTCCTGTAACCTGTACAGGCCTCTAATAATGATTTGTTGAGACTAAAGCAGAATTTCAAAGCCACTTATTGTTCTTCGCGAGTTACTTCAATTACAGTGGTAGGCGATAATGAACATGTCTGAACTTGCCTTGTTCTCACAGGCAGGAACCAGGAGTACCAACAATGATACTGCTACGGCGTATTTGTTTAACATTCAGGTAGCAGATATTATAATGTTGAAATTTAGTGCAAAAAATTATTACCGTAAAAAATTATGATCATCCTTTTTTGAACTGCCCTCGTATTTTCAGTATTTTGGAATGTAATGGAACCTTTATACGGAAATCCCAGCCTCTGTTGAGTATGTCTATCTCCGATTTATTAGCCCTTGAGGTGCGACCTGACCACGCGGCCATGTTGTCACAATATGAGCAAAGTGTACTATTATGTGTTTCAAATGGGAAAGTGTTTGTCCCTGAGCGCTACCAGGTGAGCAACCAATCGGAGTCCTGCGGTGTTGTATGGCTTGCCCCCTAAGTGCCGTGTGAGAAGTGCCAACCTAATCAATCTCTAATAAATAATATTTGCGCTAAGACAAAAATTCAAATTTTGCCAAAACTGATCTATGTAGAAGTTAGAGAGTCATGTGTGTAACATAACCATGAAAACCTCATATTTTTAGCTAAAATAGTTTTTCTAATACAAATAAATAAACCACTATTACCTACATTATAGCAATAAATCGCGACGTAAGCACTGTATGAATATCATTATTTGTTGGCATGTATGTGTGTACGTATATTTGTAAATACTCAGAACTGAAACGTAAATGTTTGACATGACGTGATAAAAGAATTACTTTGAATAGTCCAATTCGAGCGAGAGGAAACAATAAATTTCCTGCTGCCCTTGCAGAACGTGTCTGGTCACATTATATCTTTGTTTATGAATGGTTCGTAATCTCTATTTACTCTAGAGAGTTCAAATTTGTTGGTGTGTATGTACATATATTTTTAACTACTCAGAACTGAAATTTAAACACCTGACATGACGTGATAAAAGAAGTACTGTGAATAAGTCAAGGTGTTAAATTCCAGAAAGGGCAAACACTTCTTTTCCTGTTAGCATTTGGAATGCTGTATGCTTATGTTCATGAATGAGTGCTGGGTAAGACGTGTTTATTTACTCTGGAGAGTTCAGATCAATAGCATTCAGTTGTTCTTTACACAAGAGTAGGGTAAGGGTTAAATAGTGCAATAGTTTCTTGCTGTGAATTTAATGGCGAGTCAAAAAGGCAGGTATTGCGAAGTCAAGCTCAAAGTATTATTTTTAAGATGTACACGTTCTTTAAAAAATTTTCGGAAACAGAAACTAAAAATCAGTTATTGCAAAGAGTACCTCCGTTTAAAATCACGGAAAAAGTGTATTAGCTGGATCAACTTGCAATTGAAACGGGACACGAGGTAATACGACTCCCACCTTACCACTGCCAATATAATGAAATTGAGTTGGTGTGGGCTCAAATAAAAAGGGGGATGCAAACAGAAATAATACTTCTAAACTGACGGACATTAAACTGCTTGTTCACTAAGAAATTGACAAGGGAACACAACAGGAGTAGGACTACTTCGCGAGGCATGCAGAAAACCTTCAAGAAGACGATTTTAAGAAAGAAATATCACGTGACCAGATTTTGGAACCTATAATCATAAATTTGCAAGACTCAGACGAGGAAGACAGTGACAATGACGAATTATCTATTAACGGAAGTGACATAGACAGTGATATGCATGAGCTACTGGCATTTTCATCAAAAACAGGTAAATTATAAACTATAATTATAGTTATAGTATTTCAAAATATGCATAATTTGCGACAATGATTTTTCCAATTTTGAGTTTGTCAACTGCATCACTGTAAAAGTTTGTAAAGTATAATTATCTTACCCTTAGGTCTGCGCCAAGCAGACCTGCATGATATGTGAGTGTGCAAGAGAGAGGGAAATACAAAAGGAGTGGGGTAACATGCTGGCAACGCTGAGTGTGATACGGCATCGGATTAGCTGGACACCAGAACTCATCCCATTTGAAACATAATAGGCACAGTATTGTCACATTTTTCACAATATGAACAAAGTTGGCTAGGCGCAGTGAGACTGTCAGGCGTACTGGTTTTGTGTGGAACTCCTTTTATAATAATAAGAATAAGTAAAAATAGTCAACACGGTTTACTATTCTATAATACACTGCAATTAAAATTTAAGTTAAATTAAATGAGATATATGTATTTTGTGAGTTTCCTACAAATGGATTACATTAAAGTTCTTTGTTATATGCAACAACCAACAATTTTAGGTATTCCTCTTTTTTGCTTCCTACGCAAACTTTTAAATTACTCATTGAGAATTGAAATGAAGCACCTCATCAATACAACAAGTAACCTCAATGTTATAAATACTGTGTTAACATTGTTAGCTAATTAATTAATAAAGAGAGAGAGATGAAGCAAACCGAGCACATTTAAAAGCCAATGAACAGTATTTATTGCGCGTTTGGCTACCCTCGGGTTGTGCTTTGAGCGGTGAATCTGTCATGTATTGAGTAGACCGTGATGGATAATGAGCTTATTTTGTGATTCCGCAACACAAAACAATGTTCCCAGATTAATTATTTTGTAGCAGAAAAATATGATATCTGTGATGAAAGCAAGCGATTCCAGCTATTATTCTGATTGAATGAATTGACTTTGAAGCATGATTCACTGTAATATTAACATAACCTGATAGGCTTTACCCACTTTATCCAAGTTGTGTAACAGCATTCCGATGTTTTCTCCTTGAAATGGCCTTTACTTATACTTAGGCAGACAAAAAACGAGCGGCAGTGATCTTATTGTACAAAATGCTGCGAAGTTTAATGAAGAGAAGCGCGCATCTGAATATACTAATGCTTCGAGGACTCCCAATATTACTTCGGCGATAGCCTGACTTCTTTCCGACCTAATAAACATCCAACACATTTTTAAAGATATTTTTTCAACATATAAACTTGGGAAACCAGCAACAACAATGATAGCATAGAAAGCTACAACAGAATACCAAAACGTGCCACCAGGAGGAAAAATACGAGGAGAAACGCTCAAATAATGGGAAACAGAATGGCAAAAAGCATCAAAAGGACAAGAGACAAAACACTATTTTCCCACAGTATCAAAATGATCAGAACGAAGAATTAATATATCATCAAACCTCGCTACCATTTTAGCAGGACGTGGAAGCCTATTACAAGAGATTTAACATAACTGATGATGCTATATGCAGCTGTAACAGAGAAGACCACATCCTGTATGACTGTATCAAATGGATGGACCAAAGGGAAAAGCTAAGGTTGCAAATAAACAACAAAGGAGGGAAGTGCCCAGTACATAAACCATCACTTGTAGGACAATATCCAAGGGACTTTAGTGAATATTTCAACACAATTAACCTAGTAAGTGCTGAATGACTAAATAAGTAAACTAATTCTAAAAGACTACAGTAACTGTGTGAAAACCAATCTGAAAACACAATAATTTAAATACTTCAACAATAAATCTGGAAGCAAAGCAAGCCAGATCATGTAATCCTACAAAAGTAATGGAACACGTGGATGAATAAAGGATTATAAAAAAAGTCACACTTCTCCCAGCGCTGTTCTCATCTCTGTAACCCGGCCAAATAGTACTCGGCGTTTTTCAACATAATTTCCTTGTAACTCTACACACTTCTCCCAGCGATGTTCCCATCTCTGTAACCCGGCCAAATAGTACTCGGCGTTTTTCAACATAGTCTCCTTGTAACTCTACACACTTCTCCCAGCGATGTTCTCATCTCTGTAACCCGTCCAAATAGTACTCGGCGTTTTTCAACATAGTCTCCTTGTAACTCTACAGACTTCTCCCAGCGATGCTCATCTCTGTAACCCGTCCAAATAGTACTCGACGTTTTTCAACATAGTCTCCTTGTAACTCTACACATTTCTCCCAGCGATGTTCTCATCTCTGTAACCCTTCCAAATTGTACTCGGCGTTTTTCAACATAGTCTCCTTGTAACTCTACAGACTTCTCCCAGCGATGCTCATCTCTGTAACCCGGCCAAATAGTACTCGACGTTTTTCAACATAGTCTCCTTGTAACTCTACACATTTCTCCCAGCGATGTTCTCATCTCTGTAACCCGTCCAAATAGTACTCGGCGTTTTTCAACATAGTCTCCTTGTAACTCTACACACTTCTCCCAGCGATGTTCATCTCTGTAACCCGGCCAAATAGTACTCGACGTTTTTCAACATAGTCTCCTTGTAACTCTACAGACTTCTCCCAGCGATGCTCATCTCTGTAACCCGTCCAAATAGTACTCGGCGTTTTTCAACATAGTCTCCTTGTAACTCTACACATTTCTCCCAGCGATGTTCTCATCTCTGTAACCCGTCCAAATTGTACTCGGCGTTTTTCAACATAGTCTCCTTGTAACTCTACAGACTTCTCCCAGCGATGCTCATCTCTGTAACCCGTCCAAATAGTACTCGGCGTTTTTCAACATAGTCTCCTTGTAACTCTACACACTTCTCCCAGCGATGTTCTCATCTCTGTAACCCGTCCAAATTGTACTCGGCGTTTTTCAACATAGTCTCCTTGTAGCTCTACACACTTCTTCTAGCGAAGCTCTCATCTCTGTAACCCATCCAAATAGTACTCGGCGTTTTTCAACATAGTCTCCTTGTAACTCTACAGACTTCTCCCAGCGATGCTCATCTCTGTAACCCGTCCAAATAGTACTCGGCGTTTTTCAACATAGTCTCCTTGTAACTCTACACACTTCTCCCAGCGATGCTCATCTCTGTAACCCGTCCAAATAGTACTCAGCGTTTTTCAACATAGTCTCCTTGTAACTCTACACACTTCTTCTAGCGAAGCTCTCATCTCTGTAACCCATCCAAATTGTACTCGGCGTTTTTCAACATAGTCTCCTTGTAACTCTACACACTTCTCCCAGCGATGCTCATCTCTGTAACCCGTCCAAATAGTACTCGACGTTTTTCAACATAGTCTCCTTGTAACTCTACACATTTCTCCCAGCGATGTTCTCATCTCTGTAACCCGTCCAAATTGTACTCGGCGTTTTTCAACATAGTCTCCTTGTAACTCTACAGACTTCTCCCAGCGATGCTCATCTCTGTAACCCGTCCAAATAGTACTCGGCGTTTTTCAACATAGTCTCCTTGTAACTCTACAGACTTCTCCCAGCGATGCTCATCTCTGTAACCCGTCCAAATAGTACTCGGCGTTTTACAACATAGTCTCCTTGTAACTCTACACACTTCTCCTAGCGAAGCTCTCATCTCTGTAACCCGTCCAAATTGTACTCGGCGTTTTTCAACATAGTCTCCTTGTAACTCTACACACTTCTCCCAGCGATGTCCCCATCTCTGTAACCCGTCCAAATAGTACTCGGCGTTTTTCAACATAGTCTCCTTGTAACTCTACACACTTCTCCTAGCGAAGCTCTCATCTCTGTAACCCGTCCAAATAGTACTCGACGTTTTTCAACATAGTCTCCTTGTAACTCTACACACTTCTCCCAGCGATGCTCTCATCTCTGTAACCCGTCCAAATAGTACTCGGCGTTTTTCAACATAGTCCCCTTGTAACTCTGCACACTTCTCCTAACGAAGCTCTCATCTCTGTAACCCGTCCAAATTGTACTCGGCGTTTTTCAATATAGTCTCCTTGTAACTCTACACACTTCTCCCAGCGATGTCCCCATCTCTGTAACCCGTCCAAATAGAACTCAGTGTTTTTCAACATAGTCTCCTTGTAACTCTACACACTTCTCCCAGCAATGTCCGCATCTCTGTAACCCGTCCAAATAGAACTCGGTGTTTTTCAACATAGTCTCCTTGTAACTCTACACACTTCTCCCAGCGATGTTCTCATCTCTGTAACCCGTCCAAATAGAACTCGATGTTTTTCAACATAGTCTCCTTGTAACTCTACACACTTCTCCCAGCAATGTCCCCATCTCTGTAACCCGTCCAAATAGTACTCGGCGTTTTTCAACATAGTCTCTTTGTAACTCTACACACTTCTCCCAGCAATGTCCCCATCTCTGTAACCCGTCCAAATAGTACTCAGCGTTTTTCAACATAGTCTCTTTGTAACTCTACACACTTCTCCCATCGATGCTCTCATCTCTGTAACGCGTCCAAATAGTACTCGACGTTTTTCAACATAGTCTCCTTGTAACTCTACACACTTCTCCTAGCGATGTTCCCATCTCTGTAACGCGTTCAAATAGTACTCGACGTTTTTCAACATAGTCTCCTTGTAACTCTACACACTTCTCCCAGCGATGTTCCCATCTCTATAACCCGTCCAAATAGTACTTGGCATTTTTCAACATAGTCTCCTTGTAACTCTACACACTTCTCCCAGCGATATTCTTATCTCTGTAACGCGTTCAAATAGTACTCGACGTTTTTCAACATAGTCTCCTTGTAACTCTACACACTTCTCCCAGCGATGTTCCCATCTCTATAACCCGTCCAAATAGTACTCGGCGTTTTTCAACATAGTCTTCTTGTAACTCTACACACTTCTCCTAGCGATGTTCCCATCTCTGTAACCCGTCCAAATAGTACTTGGCATTTTTCAACATAGTCTCCTTGTAACTCTACACACTTCTCCCAGCGATATTCTCATCTCTGTAACCCGTACAAATAGTACTTGGCATTTTTCAACATAGTCTCCTTGTAACTCTACACACTTCTCCCAGCGATATTCTCATCTCTGTAACCCGTACAAATAGTTCTCGGCGTTTTTCAACATAGTGTCCTTGTAACTCTACACACTTCTCTCAGCGATGCTCTCATCTCTGTAACCCGTCCAAATAGTACTCGGCGTTTTTCAACATATTCTCCTTGTAACACTACACACATCTCCCAGCGATGCTCTCATCTCTGTAACCCATCCAAATAGTACTCGGCGTTTTTCAACATAGTCTCCTTGTAACTCTACACACTTCTCCCAGCGATGCTCTCATCTCTGTAACCCATCCAAATAGTACTCGGCGTTTTTCAACATAGTCTCCTTGTAACTCTACACACTTCTCCCAGCGATGCTCTCATCTCTGTAACCCATCCAAATAGTACTCGGCGTTTTTCAACATAGTCTCCTTGTAACTCTACACACTTCTCCCAGCGATGCTCTCATCTCTGTAACCCATCCAAATAGTACTCGGCGTTTTTCAACATAGTCTCCTTGTAACTCTACACACTTCTCCCAGCGATGCTCTCATCTCTGTAACCCGTCCAAATAGTTCTCCTTGCTCGTACTCATGCCCAACTTGCTGTCATAACCTTAAATTCTCGATGTTACTCATATTTATTTCCCCGATAAACTCTAAGAGCTGTTGTATTTCAGACACATCGTTTCTGGCGACTTACAATTGTAAGTACTTGAGTCCCAGACTTCATCATTTTACTCTGATTATTTAAGTTAATTGATGGAAATGAATCGTTCCTCTACATTAGCGTAAATGGGCAAAGATGTTGGATATATAAAGTCGCACTGGTATATTCGATGTCATGGCCGGGATTTGAACCAGCATCCAAAGCCTTGTATACAAAGCTCTGTATTCTTTAGGAATTTCATCGCTATGTAACTCCATTCCTAGTCAAATGCATAAAAATTTTTGGTAAAGTATTTGGAAGAAAGGTGCTTGCGAATTAATCAATTGAATTCTTAATCTACTTAAATATTCATACATGTAGTACATATAGCAAAATATCAAAGTATCATAATTATGCTAAGAAATCAGGAGAAAGTAAAGGCGTGGTTTCAGTATTTCGGATTAAACTAATCATGATTTGAAGTTCTGTTCTACTAGAAGATTCATAGTTGGACCACTGACGGGTTTAACTGACCATAACAGTAACTGGCAGGAATTATACGATGTTCTGCCGGTGTGGGTACTGGCCATTATTCTTACTTACATATCAATTCTGTAATGTGAATTGCAGCTTAATGCTGTCTACATTGGTATAATGTTCCTTAAACTGCATTTGAGCTGCAATAGTGGTCAGCCTTCCTCTCCTAGATGTTCTGTGTTTGCTGTCATAATCTAAAATACTGCAGGAAACACCATACATGGTCTACCAAGATCAGCACCTAGGGAAGTAGCTTCAATAGAATTAGGAAAGACAAGAAGAAATGGAGTAATAATGGAAAGAATAATAACATTTTGGTATAGGTGTTTGGCCAAAGAAGAAGGGGAAATTTTGAAATTATGTATGAGACAGCAAAAATGATTAGAGAACAAAAATAGTTGGTGGGCAGAGGAAAAATAGGAATGGGAGATATATGGAGACTAGAGGAAAGGAATACATGCGATGTGCGTAAATTTGTAAAATGCAGAATAAAAGATATAGAAAGACAGGAAATATGGGAAAGTTTAGAAAATATGAAGTCATTAAAATTTTACAAGCAAATAAAAAAACTGGGGATGAGAAGCATATGCTTTTTTTTTTATTATTTTTTTTATTTTCGTTATCCAACATTTAGTCATATCGGACGATGAATGAAGATGGGTGAAATGATGCTCAGTGTTTTCCGGAGTCCATGGAGATCAGAGTTACCCGCCTTTCAGGATAAGGGAAAACATCGGAAAAAGCTTTATCCAGGTAACTCATCCTGACCGACACTGGAACTCGGGACCTCTTGAAGGTGAGGCAGACACGCTACCATCTACGCTACGGAGGCGGACAAGCATATGTAGATAACTGCAATAGGCAAGTGAGAGAAGGCTTAGCTTGGATGAGAAAAGGAATAACATTTCTAAGAGCGATAACAGCTAGGGAATAGGGAATTTGTGTATTGTGTGGGGGAAAAGAAAGCACTGAACGCTATGTAACAGAATGGGAGGAGGCTACAAAATCGAGAAAAAAGGTTTGGGAGGGAAAATGGGAGAAAATAGAGAAGAGGATAGTAGCTATAAAAATGCTAACGGGTAGGGAGGAAAACAAGCTAAGAAGTATTGCTGAGTTCTTAGAGAAAGTCAAAGAAACAAGGGCCAGAAATGTAAAGAACATAAGAAAGGAAGATGAGGGGGAATAATGGGACTAATTAAGTAACAAGCAGTTATGGAGGTTAAGAGCTACCTGACAGAGCAGAAGTCCAGAGTGTCATGTAAGACAAGATAGCTACAAGGTAAAGACAAGTAAATGTAAAAAATATAATAAAGGAAGATGAGGTGGAAGAAAGGGACTGATTAAGTAACAAGTAGGTATGGAGGTTAAGAGCTACCTGACAGAGTAGAAGACCAGGGTGTATTGTAAGACAAGGTAGCAATAAGGTAAAGACAAATAAATGCAAAGAATATAAGAAAGAAGATGAGTGGGAAGAAAGGGACTAATTAAGTAACAAGGAGACATGGAGGTTAAGAGTTACCTGACAGAGCAGAAGACCAGGGTGTCATGTAAGACAAGGTAGCAACAAGGTAAAGACAAATAAATTTAAAGAATATAAGAAAGAAGATGAGTGGGAAGAATGGGACTAATTAAGTAACAAGCAGTTATGGAGGTTAAGAGCTACCTGACAGAGCAGAAGTCCAGAGTGTCATGTAAGACAAGATAGCAACAAGGTAAAGACAAGTAAATGTAAAAAATATAATATAGGAAGATGAGGTGGAAGAATGGGACTAATTAAGTAACAAGTAGGTATGGAGGTTAAGAGCTACCTGACAGAGCAGAAGACCAGGGTGTCATGTAAGACAAGGTAGCAACAAGGTAAAGACAAATAAATGTAAAGAATATAAGAAAGAAGATGAGTGGGAAGAATGGGACTAATTAAGTAACAAGGAGACATGGAGGTTAAGAGTTACCTGACAGAGCAGAAGACCAGGGTGTCATGTAAGACAAGGTAGCAACAAGGTAAAGACAAATAAATTTAAAGAATATAAGAAAGAAGATGAGTGGGAAGAATGGGACTAATTAAGTAACAAGGAGACATGGAGGTTAAGAGCTACCTGACAGAGCAGAAGACCGGGGTGTCATGTAAGTCAAGGTAGCAACAAGGTATAGACAAATAAATGCAGTCAAAAGATGTAAATTGTAAAATTTTGGAATGTGCACAATAAAATAAAATTAATAAAAATAGATGATGATGTTGGCTGTAGTATCTCAGTGATTAAAAGCACCGCACGGAGAGCGGTAGATCCGTAGTTCAAAACTCGGCTATGGCATTGAATTTTCTTAGCATATACATTGCTAGCGTCGAAGAACGATTAAATTTCCATCAAAAGTCTTTCACTTTTCTTCAATACTCCGCCTCTTTAGAACTGGTAGAAGACAAATTGCTTGCCCAAGAGGCCTTTTGGACCTCCAGTCTCTATCTCTGTTTTCCCCTGCACTCTCACAATTTGCTTCCAGATGTCGCCACTAACTGGTCCTGGTCCAGATGCGCAGGAAATTCCAGTCGGGTTATCATTATGACCACAAAGTTTGATGCATGTTTGTACGCGTGGAAGTGACTGAACACTGGATGTGCAGACGTACTTACGTGAGGCAGTGATAGTGTGCGTGTCTTCTCTCTCTATTTACGGAGGAGATATGGGAAATTTTTATTCGCAGCAGAGTAAAACTTTTTTCCGCAGAGCAGACCTATGGCTATGTGTGTATCAAAAAAGCATCCATTTTTTAATCCTTTTTGAGCTCTACGCAGCAACAATACGCTTCAAAGAAATTCAATTAAGGTTCTTTGGCACAAAGTAAATTACACGAAATTGATTATGACTCAGTCTTTTTAAGTCTGCGTACAGGAACTGAACAAAATCATCAAAGGCAATATAAAATAAATTAAAGTCTATATTCTTTCATATATGGACTTAACAATTTTTATTTATTCTTATAAATAGCAAGTTGTTGAATTTTAATGTCATGCTGGCATGTTCGCAATAGTTAAGAGCAATCGGAAGAAGACCGGCAGACCCCTGGTTCAAATCCTAACAATGGCACAGAATCTTATAGTGGGACTCTACTTATCCATACCATAGCCTGCCCGCCTCAGTAGCCTAGATGGTAGCACGTCTCCCTAACGTTCAAGAGGTGCCCGAGTTTGAACCTCGGTCAGGGTGAGTTATCTGGATAAGGTTTCTCCGGGGTTTTCCCTTATCCTGGAAGACGAATGTCAGTTAACTCTAAGCTTCATGGACCCCGGGTTCATGTGAGCATCATTTCACACATTCCATTCGTCATCCGATATGTCTTAACGTTGGAGGGCGTAAATTAGATAAAACAACCTATAACACATACACATGACAATTTCCAATAACGTAATTAATTATAACTAATTGGATCCTTGAATCAACTTCTCTTCATTGTTCTTTTTCTTCTACGTGCTATGTTTTATGACTGCGTAAGTAGCACAGGGTCTCTCTAAAGTTACTATCCATTTCAGTGAAGGAGGACAATGATTGAAAAATCAATATTATTTTGAAGTGTTACACATATTCTAGTGCCCTTCTACATGACCTTCATCTAACTCAAAAAACATACGCCATCTTTCAGTAGTGGAGCGAAATGTGGACTGTAACATATCAACCGTAATTCGACCTGCTGCTTCCCTGATACGATTCCGTAACTCAGGCAGACCATTCACTTTTCTAGTGTACACTTTAGATTTGATGTACCCCCATGCAAAAATGTCTAAAGGAGTAAGGTCCAGTGAACGGGAAGCCCATAGCCGAGGTGAGCCTCTGCCTATCCATCTCCCTGTAAAGGTTCTGTTCAGGTAATCACGGACGATGCTTGCAAAATGTCGAGAGGCACCATCTTGCTGAAACACAACTGTATCCAGTATGCCAACCTCTTGAAGCTGCGGTTCAAGGAACAGTTCTAACATGTTGAGGTAGATGTTACCTGTTATAGACCTTTCGGCAATGAAAAATGGGCCATACAGTTTTGCGTTTGTCATACCCAACAAATCATTGACCTTCAGTGTATCACGTTCCCACTCCGATAACTCACGTGGTTATTCATATTGTAACGGGAGCATTGGAGCACCCTGTAACCAGCTGGGAACGGAATGCAGGGGGGAGGACCGCATTAGCCACACCTTCCCCTCGTTTGTCTTGTAGTATTTGACAGGCAGTGGTTGGGAGGAAAAACATCAGTGGGCGTCTGTTTCTGCCCACCTGGTTCCAGAAATTACGGAGTCTGGAACATTCTCCTGGTCACTAGAAACCGGCGATATTCCTATAAAGAGGGTTCCAGACAGACGGAGTGAGTTAGTCAGTCAGTTGTTGTGCTGTGTTGAGTTGGTCAATCAGTTGGTTAGTGAGTGTGAGCGAGAAGACAGTTGCAGTTCTTGGTGTAAGATTTAGTCAGTGACGTGCTAATGAACGAAAGGGTTGTGCAACGGAAGACTGTGCGTAACTGTGAATGTGTACCGGAGCTTACGTAACCGCGAGTACAAGGAAATTGTAACGGACGGACTGGTGAATTGTAACTGTGTGCAGCAAGTAATTTTATGTAATTGGCAAGTGTTAAACTGTAAGTCGGTGGAAATAAAGAACATTGCTGAGTGGTGTAATTGGACTTTTTATTCCACGAACCCACAAAGTCACAATATGTCCATATTCGGCTGTTGTGCCTGTGCACTTTCCCACAATCATGGAAAGTGGCTTCATCGGAGAATAAAATGTTGTCCATTAAATTCTCATTGTCTACAGATTCCAGGAGGTCATAAGACATTGCCCGACGACAGGCGAAATCCTCGTCCTCAAGATGGTGCAGAACTTGAATGTGATACGGACGTTTTCGTAGAGTGAAACGTAGAATTTGCCACACTGTGTTGCGAAGGACGCTCAATTGCCTACTGAGGCGTCGAATTAATGCCTTCGGACTCCTATCACTGGCAATTTGAACCTACTGCACTATTTCTGCTAAGACGAGTGGTCGTCCAGGACGTGTCTCATCACACACATTTCCGATACGCTTAAATTTGTTCAAGAGCAGACGAATGTGTGCCTTTGATGGGGCTGATTTGTGGAACTTACAGGTAAATTCCGCTCTGGCGTGCTAAACATCTTGCACTAAGATACCAGTATCTGAAAAGAAACAAAGTACTGTGTTTTCATTGAAATGGATAGTGACTTTAGAGACACCCTGTATTAGCATCCACTACAATATATTTTCTGAAACTCTCAAAACTAAACTTTCAATTAAACAGTGCTTATATTGAAAGGTACGCTTGATTTCGCAAGGTGAGATGGAGGCAAACTGCAAGTATTTATACAATTCATGTCAAAAGGTTTATTCTCAGGTGGACTGTATCCTTTTAATAGATCCTTGATTGAACACAATTTGTGTGTCCAGTTTTTGATGTAGAACAGCAACGAGACAGGATCTGCTTTCATAATGTAAACAACAAAACGTAGTCTTGAACAATGTGGATCTATAGTTTCCGGATTTTTGAAATCGCCTTCCAAATTTATTTGAATGACAAGAATAAACATTGCAACGGTGGAAGAGTATAAAATGTAATTTGAAACATGTGTATAACTCAGTTCGGGATCACGAAGCTGGCGGACTGAGATTCGGTGCACACAGAATATAAATATTACATTATGAAGCATGTGTTTGCTTCTACAGCATGTTTCACAAGCGTTGCACTACCAAGCATTGTTCAATTTATGACCTCGTTTACTTCCTGATAGTGGATAAACCAATGCACACTGAAAAGAGTGCAAAATTTCAAAAATACCAAAGCATAGTTGTTCAATACCGATTAAGGTATCAATCTAAACTTACGCTCCAATCATATTCTGTGACACCAAAATATATGTTGGTATAGTGACCGCGCTTTAAGCATCCCCACGCGGCTGGCTTAACGTATTATTAACGTATTATTAACAGGATATCCAAGGAAAGCTTAGTAGAACATTCCGATACCCTTTTGTAGAAGTTGTAACCGCAGTCAGTATCAGACAGCGATTACGAGGCAAGAAATTAATAGAAATCTCGATATTGAAGAAAGAAATATTAATTAATAAAAATGATTTGGTAAACCAATATATAAAGAAATTTTATTATATTAATATGAAACTAGAATGGTTAGGATGATGAATAAAATAGCGGTTTAGTTAAAGAATGAGGAATAAGGAACATAATTTAATATAGCAAGGTATATCAGCATCAAGACAAGGTAGGGAGAAGACTCTGGTAAAATCTACACGCTGTAAGCGACAGGAAAGAGGACCGTTACCTCCTTTGTGTCAGAAAGGGTTCAACGTCTTAGAACTATAGAAAGGAATGCATTAAGACAAAAAGGCTTTCAGGGTGCGATGAGGCATGAAGGCCAGAAGGTCTTAGTTTACTGATGTGATAACGATGTATACCGTTACAAAGAGCCCAGGGTAGGCGTGTCCGATCTCAGGGTAGGCGTTAAGTAAATGAGTTAGATGAGTTTTGGAAACTAATGAAAAATAAATCGAAATAAATCAGAAACCAATAATAAAGTAAGATTTGAAAAATGGAGAGAAGGGTGAGCTATTTTGGTCATGTGATAAGTGAGAGTGGGGAGCAGAATTAGGTTCGTTCTTCAAGAGTTGAGACGTGTTAGTGTCGGTCGGGAGAAGAAAATGTAATCTTTAGTAAAAGACTTGCTATATCGTACTTCAAGAGGTCAGACGTGTTAGTGTCGGTCGGGACAAGAAAATGTAATACTTTGGTAGAATTTAATTGGAAGTGGTCACCGTTGCAACTCAGTCTCAATGGAACAAACACACTACAAGTAAATTAAACAAAATTTCACAGTCATGTGAGAATTATTGATTCTACTGGGCAACCAACATCTACAAACCCATTTTCCTATAACCATTCACCTGAGAAGAGAACTCATAACTCCAAGTTTCGACAACAAGAACCCACACAATTTATATAATATGCGGTTTTGCAACTTAATGACAATGGATTATGCCGCAGACTATCATTACAATTCTAACAGTGTTAAATTGCATCAGTGAGCATCAATTTGCGAGGGATTTTTACTTGAAAATTAAACAAGTACTTTGAATATTTTGGTAGTTAATAATAATTTATAAGCAAAGATTGTACATTACAGCTTTGTTTATTGCAACTGTGAGTCGATTTATCCTAAAACATTTTCCAATATTCTATAGAGCTACAGGTGGTAAATCAAATTTCGGTTGACTCAACAAAGCAGTAAATACCTCAAAATTAAGAGAGAGAACTAAGGAACTAAAGAAAAACTAGTAAGGAAATTCTATTACATTTTTTTTTAAATGCTGATAGCTCTTTACAAGAATATCTTCTAAGTTTTAAAGTTGGAATACCGTTAAGCTGTGCATTATTTTGGGGGGGGAGGAGGAGCCTCCTGTTAGACACAATATCAAAAATCATGTACATTCCTCATAATAAATAAATACGTCATAAAAAACTTTAAAACTTGAGAAAGGTTAGAAATACTGTTAGGTATATATTCCAAGTATGAATGTTAGCCTATCCGAGGGAAACCTGCAAACAAGCCCTAAAAAGTGGACAGCCAGACGACCTCAGTCAATATTTAAAAGTAAAATATAAATGTATTTTCCGACGGATACTTATTTACTAATAAGGACACAAGAAAAATATTGCAACAGCACTTAACTTGGTTAATGTATTGAGAAGGACCACCCCATATGTTTAAGGTTCGAAGACACTTATAGTTGCTTCCATGTGGGATGTACGGTCAGAAGTGAAAGCTCTGCGTCCGCTTTGATGGCGCGTGGGACTGTATGAACGCGGCTACAATACCAACCTTTTTTGAGAGAAAGGAGGAGAGCTGTTCGTTTCCTCCTACCTCCATTCCTCCCTCCCGCCCTTCTACCCTTCCTACCTCCAATATTTCCTTCCCTCTCTCCCTTCCTTTCTTTCTTCCTGCCTGCCTCCCTCACCCCCTTCCTGCCGAATCCCTCCCTTCCCCACCCTCACTCCATCCCTCTCTCCTTCCTTGCTCCCTCCCTTATTTTCTTTTCTCCGTCGCCCCGTCCCTCCTCCTGCCCCTCAACCTGCCTCTTCTTTCTTCTCCTTTTCACGAGGCATGTTTTTTAAGTCAGTACCGTTTTGGAATGAAAAAAAGACGTACATAGATATCGCAATAATTTTATTTTTACATGAAAGCCTGTACCTTGATCTACTTTTCTACACAATTTTCGTGAATATTGAGGCACTTGTCATGACGTGGTACCAGTTTTTGAATACCCACCTCATAAAATTCTGCCGCCTGACGTGGTAACCACTGTATTACAACTGTTTTGACTTCGTCATCGTCTTGAAGACGCTGACTGCCCAGATGTTTCTTCAAGTTCAGGAACAAATGGTAGTCGCTGGGTGACAGATCAGGGCTGTGTGGAGGATGATCTAGAGTTTCCCATTTAAAAGATTTGATGAGATCTTTGTTCCGATTAACCACATGTGAACGGGCTTGTCATGCAGCAAAACGATACCTTACTCAACTTGCCACGTCTTTTGTTCTGGATTGCACCGCACAGATTGTTCAATGTCTCACAATAAGACGCTGTATCGATTGTCTCATTACGAGGCAGAAACTCCACTAACAATACTCCTTTTCTCTCCTAAAAAACTGTGCACATGGTTTTCCTGGCAGAATTTGCGTAAACTTCACTTTTGTAGGTGATGATAAATGTCGCCATTCCATGGATTGTTGTTTCGATTCTGGTGTGACGTAGGCCAGCCATGTTTCGTCACCAGTAACAATTTGTTACAAAAAATCTTCACCTTCATTGTGATACCGCTCAAGGAAAGTCAATGCACTGACTAAACGTTGGATTTTGTGCAAATCCTTTAACATTTTCGGAACCCAACGAGAACACAGTTTCCGGTACTTCGAGTTCTCGGTCACAATGCGACACAAAACACTACGAGAATATTGAGGAAAATAGTCACACAATGATGAAATTGTAAAGTGTCCGTTTTCTCTCACCTTATCGTCCACTTTGTGCACCAAATCTTCAGTAACAACCGAAGGACGCCCGCTCCGTTCTTCATCATACACATTTGTACGGCCATCTTTAAATGCTCTCACCCATTTCCTTACCATTCCATCACTCATAACTTTTTGTCCGTAAACTTCACAGATCTCACGATGAATATCGATCGGTTTTACGCCTTTAGCATTAAGAAATCCGTACTTCACAATCGGCGGGACTCATGATTGTCGGAAGAATCTTAAACACTCGGTAACCAACGTATACAATGAAGAATCAGACTATAACGGTGTCAGTGTGTAGACAAGAGATGTAGGTAACCAGCACGCATGCGCTGAATGCCGACCGTAGAACCGCGGCGGCGGAATCGCAAAACGGTACTGACTTAAAAAGCATGCCTCGTATTTAACTTTCCTAGTTTACCAGCACCAGCGTGGTGTTAGGCGATTCTTGGTCCTCTACCACTTATGTCATTAGGCGTTGGGTTGAGGAACCGAAACTCTGGATCACATAGAGAAATCCAGGATGGGAGATCAGCCGGATACCTTGTATGAAAATGACAGAAGTAAGATGAATGGAAGGAGGGTGAAGTGGATGAGAGGAAATCATAATGCAGCAACAGGGAAATGACGGCCGTGGAAACCGGAGATCTCGGAGAAAATCCACCCCTACACCATGTTGCACACTAACAAACACTTGTTATTTAAAGGAAGCAAAATATTAGAAAACGATATTTCTATACTTTTAACATTTTTTATTACAGAATTGTTTTATATGGGTTTCTAATGCTTAAATTTGTTTTAAAAATATTCTTCGAGTATGATGTTCATTCGGAAAAGTCTGCTTAATTTACATTCCAGTATTTCTCGATCAACAAGTGTCGAATATATGAAAAGTAAATTTAAAACTTCTGTACCATAAACAATGCTGTCAGTTGTATTACTAAATATCCCAATTAACGTACATTGGATAGTAGAGCCTCTGAAACCAGGACATCGTATTATATAATACGTCATTTTTAAATATTATCTTTTCTTTAAAATTAGTTTCTTTGACATTCTAGAGGAATTTTTAGTCACCATTGTTAGTTTGTTCCTGTAAACGCTTGGTTTCATAAACCAAAATGCATAAGGGTTTCATTTGTCCTATTCTTAATGTTTTTTGTAGTTCTTCTAAGTTTTCGCTGCATTAAAATTCAATCAGTGCAAAATTACTGATATTCAAAGTACATGAAGTATTGATTTGAATGCCATTAATCTGTTAGGTACTCAGCAAGTAGCTTAGTGCTGTGTCACTGATCGTATAAAAGAAGATTATTTGGATTACAGCCAAACGTAACCTGGTCTAATTGGATTTATCTCGTTCTTCATGTAAGAGATGATTCAGTGATTAAAATGTTTGTATCCTAGCATAAATATTCTCTGGATGCATATTCCCTTTTATTTAAAACGATCACATCGGTTCTCTTTCACTTGTATTTAATGCTGATGTATTTTCCCTCAGACTTCATCGTATCATATTCGTAAATACGTTGCAACATGCGTTATTAATCATAAGAATAGCCATTAATTGACAGTGCTTTCAAAACTCAATCGAATCCACATAGATTAGTACAACATTTGAAAACTAACTCTGTCACTCAAACAAGTGCCCATCGTCAACCACGCTGTCATTAATATATGTAATGAATTTTAAGAGAAAGTTGTAACAAATGAGTTACGTTCACTCATACGACTCTATTGATATTCTACAAGCCATTTTTACAGCACTTTTCTGTTTCATGTAAATCGAGCTAAAGGTTTAAAAAAGCGTTTACATATTTCACTATAGTTACATTGAGAACCGACAGCTGGAAGTCGTCAAATCCAGGAACTTACACGGCAGGTAACAAGTGAAAACTTCACAATTATCTGTTTCAAATGGGAAGATGTTTGTCCTTGAGCCCTGCTAGACGAGCAACCAATCGAAGTCGTGCAGTGTTGTCGTATTGCTTCCCCCTAAGTGGTGTGTGACGAGTGCCAAACTAACCAATCTCTAATAAATACTACTCGCGCTAAGACAAAAATTCAGATTTTGCCAAAACTGATCCATGAGGAAGGAGAGAGTAGAATATCCAACATAACCTTAAAACCCCATATTTTTAACTCAAATGGTTTCTTTAATACAAATAAATAAAGTAGATAAGATTATATTATAACAATACATTGCGACGTAAGTACTGTAATGAATATCATTATTGGTTGGCATGTATGCGTGAACGTATATTTAAAATTACGCAGAACTGAAACGTAAACATTTGACATGACGTGATAAAACAAATATGTACTTTGAATAAGCCAAGGTGTTTGTTAAATTCAATGAGAGGATACAATACACTTCTTGCTAGTCTGGCACAACGTGTCTGGTCACATTATATCTTTGTTTATGAATGGTTCTAATCTCTATTTACTCTAGAGAGTTCAAAGCAACATTATTCAGTTACTCTTCCATGAAAAAGTGTATCATCTGGATCAATGAGACACGATCCACCTTCCCCCTTACTACTGCTAGAACAATGCAATAGAGTTAATGTAGACTCAAATTATGTTGCAAACAGAAATAATTTTAAACTGACTGACGTTGAACGACTTATTCAAGAAGAAATTGACAATGAACACAACAAGACTGGGAAAACTGCGAGAGATATCAGATAAACTACAAGAAGACGACTTTTGGAACGAAATAGCACGTAACGAGATTTTGGAGCCTATCAGTTTAAATTTTCAGTACTCAGACGTTGAACACAATGACAATGACGAATTATCTCTTAACGTAAATATCATTCACAACTATACGGATGTACCACTGGTATTTTCGTTGGATTAGAAAAATAAGTCATTTATAAACTATAATTACATTTAAACTAAATATTTAAACCAGTTGCGTAATAAAGGAATATACATGTTCCAATTGTTATTTCAACAGCTGCATTGTTATAAAACTTTGGAAAATTCAGTTTGGGTTCCCTTAGATCCAGCGCCAAGAACACTCGCAAGTGGGCGAGAGAGAGGGAAATATTAAAAGAGTGGGGATGAGAAGGTGGCAACGCTGCAGGCTCTAACGCATCTGATTCGCTTCAGGCGAGATCTCTTCCCATTTTAAACTTATAAGGGTATGGTGGACATATAAAACAATAAAGGTCATGTTTGAAATAATCCTTAAGGAAGAATTAAAAGAGGAATTACAGAAAGGCCGAAAGACCTTCATTTGAAGCAAAAAATACTATTGCGTATTCCTTGTGCTGATGAAGTAGTAAAATAAGAAGAGATAAACCGTCTTTGTTAATCTAAGACACTCGTGTGAACAATATAGCATTACCTAAGCATTTTCAGGTGTTCTATAAGAATCAAAACTTTTCCTTTCTCTCGTGGTTAGTTCAAACGACAACGCTGTTCTACTAAGTTACAGAGTTCTAATTGTAAGGTACAGTGGTGCTTACGTAAGTAAAGTCTGCAGGAAGCTATGTCTGGTTCCAATAGGATAATGGTCTTTTCACTCCCTAGCTAGCGTCTCTGAGAGCTGCTCTAATAGTAGATATTTTTCAGGTAAAAGTAGAGGAATGGTAGAACTAGGTTTCCCGCAGAGAAATTGATTCCAAACTCTGGCGCTCGACAAGGGCCTGGAGAGCTGCCAAAGAAACACTCCACCCCTTTCTCCCATTCCAAACAGTTTATTTTCATCACGTCAGTGATTAGAGTTGTCTAAAGTCCAGCCCCGTCTTGTCACGAATATGTGAAACTGGCTGACAAAGCCTTTATTCTTTAGAGAGTAAAACTATCTTTACACAGCATCTCGGGTATAAATGTAAAAGTATTTTGTTTCGATCAATGTGAACATTGTAGTTCCTGGTGTTGAGGACCTGAAAGGGGTTATATTTCAATTTATTTATTGAATTTTCAGTACTATAAAGCCTTACACACTTTCATCTTTAAAATTGGAGATATAGCGGAGGGTTGGCATTATTTTGGCGTTTTAGAATATTTATCTGTGAAAAAATTGGGTGTGCCTTTCTCATATTTATAATTATGGATTTTTGTGTTATATAAACTACAGCTGAATTTCTAAGAAAGTAAGTTTGAAAACAAAAGCACTAAAACAAGAGTTCTTACAATAAGATATATAGTGCATACGCAGAATCGTTTTTGTCCTTTCTACTCCTCTATAACTAAATCAGTGTTTAACCCTTCAGTAGGTGCGTCATCCACATTTGTATGGAATAGTTTCACATCCACTTCTGCATTGTGCACGCACTCCCGTTTCTTAGTAGCTGTTAGACGCGCTTTTGTCTTCACAATCAGTACTTCAGTTGTTTTTGAAAGTGACTAGGCTTTTGTTATTGACGGCTATCTTACCACTGTAGACCGACCCTCTCTCGGCATCCAAACAAGTCAGAGAAAGATAACAGCGCATGGCGGAGGGGCATTGAAACCGCTTTTTTCCGAGTGGAGGAATAATGCATGCTACGCACTTACCCTAGGATTGGAGTGTCGGACTCTACTGGGGGAATCAACCACCAGCCCTACCCACTAAAAAACCTCCACCGGTGAGTATTCAGGAGTGGTGCTGTGGCAGTACCGCTGTAAGCACCTGCGGATTCTAGGAAGGGATATATTGGCCCGGCCGAGGCCAGGTGAAAGGTGAATATGGCGGCAAGACGTAAGCATGACCAATGCCCTGCTTACGCCCTTGCTTATTAGGAGCGGTCTTGTTTGGAAGTGGATGAGGAATTGTAGGGTCTCTGCGGCGGTTGGTGTCGACCTCTGGTGTTTGGTTTGTCGAACATCGTTTGGAGACCTGCCACTTCCTCCTTGACGAGTCTTCGGAGCATGAATGTATGCGTGTCGCGTTGTTTAATGGAGAATTGATGCTTCTCCTCTATATCCTCACGCAATTCTGCGAGTTCTGAACTGATATTTGTGTGTGATGTGGCTTGCTGCGCAGATGAAGTCCAGAGCTCTGTGAGAAGTTCCTCCATGTTGGTAAGCTTGGTCATTACGACCAGGAACTTCGAATGGAGGGTCCGAACAGTCTCCCCTAGGCCACGAACTTGCTCCCTGAGCAGCTCCTGATTTGTGGTGTAGTTTGCTGTTGCCAGCTGTTGGTGAATTTGGTGAGGCTGAGCACTCAACTGCTGCTGAGTGGTTGGCGGCGCAGGAGGGACAGGCGTTGCCTTCCTGCAGGGATGCAGGGGGCATAGCGCCTGCCCGGTGAAGTGGCTGTGCCAGCCGCAGGAGGCACAATAGCGGCGACGTCGGCGGAGGTCGTGCTCTCTACAGACCGAGGTGAGGCTGGAAGCAACGCAGTAGTGGCACTTAGGCTTGGCTACACAGGACTCAGCTGCATGCCCGTAGGCGCAGCAGCGGCGGCATGGAGCTTGACGGTCCTGTCGGCTGATTGCAGTGCGCAGCACCCGCCCTAATAAGGGTAGGCCGTTAGTTAAACAGCTTCCAGTTCCGCGTGGCTGGCTAGCTCCCTCCGGACTGGTGGTGTCGGACCTCGGGCTGAGGTGATGCGTGTGGCCCTCATTGCTGACGGCCACTGCTGCTGCGCTGCAGCAAGCACGTATCGTGCTTGCAGGTCCGAGGCACCTCGGTTACCATTATACTTGTGCGGCGGTGCAGTGGTTGTACGTCTGGAGGTGAAGTAACTGCAAACTGACATTCAGGTGCTGCTTACCCGGCGGTTGCCAGCGCACATGTCGAGCGTCCGGCGTTATAGGGGAAGCGGTCGCCCAGTGAAAAAAAGTCCTATGAGACCTTCTTATATGCACATCTGTTTAGATCATTACGTAGAACATACCAAATCTTATATAGTACATACGGGCTTGTCTCTGGCTGATCTCATTATTTAAATAGGCACATTGTAGCAGCACCCAAGTAATAAAAACCTGGGTTATAATATTTACTAACCGAATGTAAAAGAGTATCCAAAAAATAAAATCAATTTTTTAAATATCTGAAGACTCTTACTACACAAAATACCCAAGCAGGAATTTTTACTACATATCTTGTATCTTGTCTGCGGCCGTATTACCATACGCGCAAGATAAGTTGAGCGCTGGATTTACGGTGTGCTGCGGGCAGAGGGAAGGAAGCGAGAGCTAAACCTCTTTTGTTTCTGCAGTGTGGTCAACCTTGAAAAACACAGTTCAGCAAAATAGCCTGTAAGATAAGCGAAGATATCACAGATAACGTTGCATCATCTGAAAACATTCCTTAGTTTTGCCCACGCCAGCTCAATTGCATCATATCACAGTTATACGGAGATGTCCCCTTTCGAGAGCCATAACATTCACAAATGTTCATAAAAATATAAATCATTTTCAAGTAAATGCTGATGTACCACACTCGTAACAAGGATAAACTGACAATTCGAGTGCACCAAACGAACATTCATGAACGAAGCTTTAACTACAAAGGGATAATGTTATATAATAAACTTCCAAATTCATTTAAACAAGCTGCATCATCAAAACACTTTAAGAATAAGGTTAAGAAATTTTTGCATGCACACTGTTTTTATGCGGTTAATGAATTTTTAGAACTACAACCATGTAATTGAGCACTGGGATCATAGCACATTCTCAAACCTGTAATATTTCTATTGTGACGTTTCTTGTAGTAAATTAGTCTATGCAAGTACCACATGAAACCATAGAAAAGCTGCTTACTGTGTATATTGTATGTAATCAATTTGACTTTATGTATATACTGTATTTATACATTTTGACGTGTCTCATAACATGTATATGTTGCCAAGGACGAACTAAAATTCTAATTCTAACATACGATTGTTATAAACTGGTTAGCTAATTAACCTCAAAATTGATCAAAATGAAATATGACGGACATGATAAAGCTTAGCATATTAGCCACTAGATGTCAGTATATAGCGCATTTAAAATTTCAAAGTTGTCATCTGTGCTTACGGAGTTAAACGAAACTTACCGAATGTGGCCTTGGAACCCGATCGCTCTTTATATCGCGTGCATATATTACTGAAGACAATAATGTAGCTCTGAAGCCTTTCAAATGGAAAAACTCATTCTACGTCCCGTCAAACAAGTTTTATGCTGCGAAAATGTTCCTTCGACCTCACATGATGTGATCGGGGCATATTTGAAATATTTTATTATTTCCGCGTCAGTATCTTAGCTTTTGTTGGGATTCAAAAGTGCATCTCGTATGCGTAAATCGCACAGAACCCTGCATTCTTTTCAATTATACTTTTAATTTTCAACGTTATTTCATGTAAAATGCTCGAGGTTTGGTGAATCCGTTTTGACAGTTCTACATGCCGCTCAGAGTCACTCAGCTCCGAACCTCTGGGCTGTAACAGTGTGATAGTTGTGGGTAAGCCTATGAACAAATGAGGAATCAATAATATATTTCTACGAAACTGTCCATTAATAGACATTTGGCAGTTTGTATGCTAGAACTGCCATCGGTTTCTAAATGGGCTAATACCTAAACAATTTTGTCATAATGTTCGTCATAATAGATGACAGCCTCTAGCCAAGTTATCCATCTGGTGACAACTGACTGTGGTGGTAGCGATACGTCTGGTGCTAACTCTCTGAACTTTGCAAACCTGTAAGATGCCTACAAAGCTGTCTACACCTGCATAAGTACAGATGTATTATTCTATCTTGGCAGGAATCCTAAGCGGTAGGGATGAGTAGCAACTGTGGTGGGGATAGTGCACCTATCGCCACAGTGCGTCACACGCGTAAGATTACGAGAGGGGAGGGCGGTGCATAAGGTGTCTAAAAACAAATCTCACTCTCGAAACCAGTATTGCAGCTCTTATAAACTGAGTTGTAATTCTTACTATGGTAGCAATATCCACGCTTTTTTTGGATCTTAAATAGTACATAGGCATTTGGAACAAAACCCTGTTCTCCTCCAGCAGGCATGATAAACAACTTTCGGCCTTTCAATATCGCTGCAGACTCCCTGTAAGGTATTTCACTTCAGGCGTATGGTCCAGTATGTGCTGTATTTATATAAGTTTCTTCCATATAAACTTCACTTCGATATCTCGGAATATTTCGTAAATACTTAAGCCTTTTTGCACGTATGGTGTGATGTTCGATTAAAATTTGTCTGTCACGCTTAGTGTCTTTTTTTTTTTTTTCAAATAATCCTAGCTTCAAAAGAACTCTTCTTAATTTTCAGACACTGCCTTGGAAGTCAGTAGAATTTTTACCTTCATAAGCACTTTCTTCAAAGTTGGTCTTTGTTTTTCTGTGCTTTAAAAATTATTCATAGTTCGCCTAACTACTTCTGAATTAAAACATCCAAATTAGATTTTGTGCATGTTCTTAATCTTTGTTTACTGGGTATATAGAAGGAAGTTGTTGCACTAGCACCAATGGCTTTTCTTTCCTTAATAACTCTCCTAAACTGCTTTCAGACACAACTGTTGCCTCAGATACCCTTGCACAGCTTTTTATAGCTGACCCAGACCATTGTTTTTTTTTTATAAATCTATGGATATTGGTTATTACTTCTCGTGTTTTTAAATGTAGCACTTTATTTGTGCTGCTAGGAGGCTTCATTTATAAATGCCCTCTTGGAACCAGGAGACAAGCACATTTTGAAACAAGCTGTAGTGTTACCGAGTAGCTCTACACGTGTTTAGTTGCTCGCAACTGACCTGCCTTCCCCTCCAGTTGCAACCGTTCTGAGGTGGACTCGTCCAGATACCACTGCGCATCGCTCTGCACTTTTCAAGATAAAAAATACCACCACACTAGGCAGAAACGCTCCATAATCAAAACTTTGGTAAATCGGGCTTCTCGCATCTGTGAACCGCAACAACTAGGAAGTGAACTCAGGCACCTAAAACAGGCATTACGCGCCAATGGTTACTCCATCCGAGATATTAAGAGAGCTGTCCGTCCCATTAGATCTCAGCCCACCATTCAGAAACCGGAGCAACCCAAGAGTAAAGGCACTGTTTTTCTGCCATATTTCAAGGATATTACTGACCGGATAGAAAGGATATTACAACGTCACAATATAAAAACCGTCTTCAAACCCACTAGGTAATTGAACCATTTAATACGCTCAGCGAAAGATCCTCGGGAACCTCTGTCCTCAGCCGGTGTATATCGCATTCCCTGTTCTTGCGGCGCGGTATACATCGGAACAACACAACGCAGTGTCAACACCAGAATCAAGGAACATAAGAGCAACTGCCGTCTGGGCCACACAGATAAGTCCGCAGTCGCCGATTGAGGCGGAAGGCGAGCATGTGATACAGTTCCGGGACACCAGCATCCTTTCTACCACAGAACATTACAACACACGACTTCAGCGGGAGGCCATCGAAATTTACACACGTCCTAATAATTTCAACAGAAAGGAAGAAACCTTAAAACTAAATAGGAACTGGCATCCTGTTATCGAAAACAGGAAACGCCATTTAACCACCAAAAATGACGCGGACCAATCACAGGACACCATTGCCGGACTACCCAGTCTCCGCTCCCCAACTACCAGTACAAATAGCGCGACTCAGGCACTGAACGCAGCCAAACTCTCTGCAAGAAAGCTTCGACCGCGGCACTAATGATGTCTACCGTAGTTGTGGACGAAACGTTTGGTTCTTACTCCAACAGAACACGACAAAACATCCCGGAAACAACCAATTGTATTAATTTTGTCATAATGTTCGTCATAATAGATTACATTCTCTAACCAAGTTATCATCTGGTGACAACTGACTGTGGTGGTAGCGATATTTCTGGTGCTATCTGAACTTTGCAAACCTGTAAGATGCCTTCAAAAATATTTTTTTCATGTGAGCAACAAAGCTGTCTTCATCTGCATAACTACATTTGATTGAATCAGCCACTCGGTGTAAAGCATGTGCTAAACATGTAACATGTATTACTTTAGGATACAAGTTACAGTAACGAGTTGCATTCTACGATAAACCTTGCCCTTGCTAGTAACGTGTCTGGCCGCCCTTACACTGCTCAAGGATATCGGTACGAACTTCCTAGCCCTGGTTATTATTATACATTTATGTTGTCTGATAAGGTAAGACTTCAGGCATAACTCTTTAGAAGTTACTCTAAGGAGTTTGGTTGAATAATCGTTCGGCGTAGTGAATTGATTCAGATGCAAATAAAAGGTTTCCCCTTCTATGACTCCTGCCGTCTTTGCCTTCTCTTTGAATTTGCAACTTAGGGTGAGATGACTTAACAATGAAGAAACTTTATTAAGAGGGAGATAAAATAGTTTGATTTCACAGAAACTAATTAATTCCAAAGGATAATAAATGCTTTCAGTTTCTTTAGACATTTCAATAAGTACTCGTAGATACCTATCTATGTGTGGTACATATCCAATTCTCTTATTTAATAAGTAAAGATGTCAACTAAAAGTTTGAAATTAGAAGAGCAGAAACTAGGGTCTTCATTTTGGATCCACATTAAAAGATGATGTCGCTTCCACCTCAGAAAATTTATTCAAAAGATTTCTCAGATTAATCATTTTGCCCACAAGAGGTTTCAACATATAAACATCCATATATAGTTTACAACAGTTTTAACTACTGGTCAAAAATTATGATGACGTAACACATCTATAGATTTATGGATAAAGAATGGTCTTCAGTTTTAATACTTTATAGTAGTGTCGTTCTGAAATTAAAGTATAAACATGTAAATACTACAGGGACTCCCATAAATAACACTGGGGAACAAAATAAAAAAAATATTTTTATATACCCGAAACAAAATAGGCAAATTCCTATGTAAAATGATCTGCTGATTCCAAAAATGCCCCTCAAAATGCTGTATCACGTAACGTTTTTTAGGTATTCATAATTTTTATGAAAACTTCCAGAAATGTGATGTGACAACTCATATTTGATTAATTGAAAATAATAGCTACTTTATAGCCAAATAACATCGAAAGAAATAATAATAATTATCAGTTATTATTAAAATAAATAAACACAAAATAATGATGAAAACTAATACCTGAATTATCTCAGAAGTGTTTCTCTGTTTATTTATTTTATTTTTTTATTTTTATTATTTTTTTGTATTGACTCTCCCGTTTGAGGAACCAACAATAGTCTCCGAACATGGTTGAATCCCAGCGATACCCTGGTAACGTCTTTCCATCTCAGAAATGTCCTGGTGAAAATGCTCACCTTGCTCATCACTTACTACAGTCTAGGTTTGTAGGGAAACTATCAAGGTGAGAGTGCAAAAAGTGGATTTTAAGTGACATACGGCGACCCATTTCTTTGTAGCTCCTTAATAGTTCTGAGACTAAAGTTTCATAATTTTCTTCTTTGTTATTGCCCAGGAAGCCTTCAAACACTGATTTAAATGATACGTTTAAGCTTTGATTCAAAAACAGTCTTTAAGAAGTAGTCTTATTTGAGGACCGACAAATATACCTTCCTTCAATTTAGATTCACTTATTTTGGGAAAGATACTTCTTAAATACTCAAATGCACTTCCACTTTTGTCCAAACCTTTAACAAAATTGTTCATAACCCGAGCTTTATGTGTAGTGTGGGGAGAAGAACTTTGTTTGGGTCTACTGGAGGCACATACTTAACACTGCTTGCTCCAGTGGTATAGTCTTCCCTTTTTCCCAATTATTTCACTATAAAATTCTTGTCAGTTGCCCTACTGTCCCATAAGCACAAAAAACAGCAATATTTTGTGAAACCTCCCTGCAGTCCCGTTAGCAATGCAACTACCTTGAGGTCACTACAAATTTCCCAGCCATGGTTTTGATAACTAATAGCATCTAAAATGATGGATATGGAATCATCGTATGTCTCCTTCATTCTTATGGCATGAAATAAAGGTATTGAAGGTAGTAAATTGCTATTATGAAACAACACTGCCTTTAAGCTGTATTTAGAAGAGTCAATGGCTATTATTTTAAATTAAGTCAATATGAGTTGGTATCATACCTCATTTCTGTAATTTTATACAAAAGAATAAGAATATCTCAAAAAAGTTACGTGATACAGCATTTTCAGAGGCATTTTTTGGAATCAGCGGGTCATTTTGCATAAGAATTAGCCTATTTTGTTTCGGGTACAAAAAACGTGTTCCCTAGTGTAATCGGACAAAGCTGAGTAATATATTTTGAAAGTGAAAATTAACATTTTATGCGATATTTTATTTACATTAATGATAATCGACAGTTACATGGTTTGATCTTCTAAAAAAGTAAATGTTGTTTCACATAAAAATTATGTAATGCGTGTTTCTTTAAAAACTAAAAAGAAATGTGACATAACAATTTGAGTGTGATACAAAATATGGCTTAGCACTTTGTGACCCCCCTCTCCTTTTCACTATTTCTCACAAACTATTTGGCATTTTGTAAACCAGGTTTCTCAGGTAGCTGTAGAAAGGTTGCTGCATTCCCCTTGCAACCTCTCCTTCAAGTGCTGCTTGGAGGTGATGGGTCTTCCGTACAGCCTTCGCCAGTTTAGTCCATACTGGTTCTATGGGATTAAGATCGGGGGCTGAGGGGGTGGATGACATGAGGACAGTTGTAACGTAACCATAGCTGCACAATTTGGGACGTATGCTTCAGATCATTATCCTGATAAAATGAGAAACTGTTCAAAATACCCATCATTTCTGCACTTTGTTTCAAATTTCAGTATATATATATATATATATATATATATATATATATATATATATATATATATATATATATATATATATATAAGCAAATAGTCTAAGATATTCTTCCTTGTTCGTGGTTCTGTCTAAACGGCGCTGGGGTGGGTTTTTTTCCGGGACCTCCGATTTCCCCCGCCATTTCATTCCATCGGTGCTCCATCTTCATCTCATGTATCATCAGTGCCACCGACTGCGGTGCCGTATGTAGTAAAATCGGGCGTTAAACATTACAGATACCCACACACCCTTCTTGCACTCCCGTAGAGGAAATACAGCCCCATACCATTACGCTCCCTCCGCCGTGTTTGACTGTACCTTGTAAATTGTGCTCTTGCAGCTCCGTGTTTGGTTTCCTCCACATAAGTACCCTGACATAGGAACCAGCAAGGTTGTGTTTGCTTTCTTTACAAAAATAACTTGGTTCCACCAATGGATTGTCTTGCTAACAATGTCTTTGGCAAATTGCAATCGCTTCCTCTTATTCTTGCTGGAAATGTATTACATTTTTCTGGCTAAGCGACCATTAAAATCTTCTTTACGCATGACCCTTCTGATCGTTTCAGGGCTGTCAGTCCCAATTCATCCTTAATCACAAAACAAATTACCGGAGCACTTATACGCCGATTCCATTTTACTTTCCGCATAATATAAGACTCCTGCCAATTGCTAAGAAATTTTGGTCGCCCTGGCTTTGCTCGAGATTCAATTGTCTTCATACTTATACCGGTGAACTATGTCAGTAACTGTACTTTTGTTAAGATTCACAATATCTGCCATTTCCCGGTATGCTTTGTTCTTTTCATAGTGATAGATCACTAACTGTCTCTGTTCAGAGGTACTCTGCTTACGTCTGGGCCCCATACTATTGTTATTGCCTTCTTAGTGCACAGTTGACGTGCTACTTCTATGATGTTGTTTTGTCTACTGACAAACTTCACCTACTCGTTTGTATTACATTTTATTTTTGCTGTTCAATTTTTTTTGTGTCATAAACTGATGATGTAAACAAAGTTGAATGGAGAAGCTCTTAGTTTAGCCACATTTAATGTCTGTAAAATTGATTTTCATAGCAAATGATTTTAGCTAAACACAAGGTGTACCTTGAAATTGATACACATAATCTATCCTGCTTTATAGAGCACTCCATAGTGAATTGCAAAGTCTGTCCTATTATTTATGGGAGTCTGTTGTGTATTTGACTGGTTTACCGTGTAGAGGAGTGATGAAGAGCTCCCACAACTACCCTGACGTGCCTTTGTCTACGACGTTTACATTTGAATATATCTCATTCCTTCAGCAGTCTGTGCAGCAAGCAGGTCGTATTGGTTTACAATCCATTGTCCACATCTTGCAGTGCATCTATTAAGATCATTAGGTTCATAATGGGATAAATGAATGGGATAAATGAAAGAGATGGGAATTGAAAACCGAGCTGTAATTAGCTCTGCATCAAGAAGACTATTTTAGAAGGTTAATTGCAAGAACATTTGGCGTAGCACAATCTATAGTGGTGTTTACATTGCAGCTGTTCAAGTCAGCTGGTGCCAGTGCAAGTGTTTCTCGATCTGGAATACCCCGAGTAACATCATATAGGGTAGATTAGTTCATATGCGTACAGAATACATGTCAGAGAAGTAGTACAGCATCGGAAATTCTCAAGGAAGTTCATACTAGGGTGGGTCAAAAAGTAAATCCTCCTACTTTTTTTCTCTTTTAATTGACAAGAAAATTGAATCCAATTTACATAGCTTGAAAACTACAACATTGATGATTAATTTGCCATTATTCAATATAATCTCCGACCTTTTCCACAGTTTTGGTCCACCTTTTAACTAGACCATGTATTCCAGTGTGGTAAAACACACGGTCTTGCTTCCTAAGCCATTGACGCACGGACGTTTTCACAGCCTCCTCATCTTCAAAATGAATCCCACGATGAGCTTCCTTTAGTGGCCCGAACAGATGAAAGTCTGAAGGTGCCAAGTAAGTAAGGTAAGACTTGCCATCCCAATTTCTCAATTTCTGCAGTGGTGTAACGGCTGGTGTGTGGTCTTGCATTGTCATGCAAAAGAAGAGCATCCGCCATAGCGTTTGTTGGGCGAAAAAAAATCATAAGCACACCCTCTGCATCCCAAAACACATTCGCCATTACTTTTCTTGCCGACTGCTGAGTTTTGATTTTTTTTTTTTTTTTTTTTTTGACGTCGCGTGTTGCCATTCCATTGACTGCCTCTTTGATCAGGTTAAAAAAATGAACCCACGTTTCGTCTACAGCAACAATTTTTTCCATAAACTCCTCTCTCTCCAAATTGAGCCGCTGCAAGTGTTCGGAGGCTATTGTTTTCCTTGTTTCTTTGTTTTGGGCGGTTAACATTCTTGGTACCCAACGCGAACAAACTTTTCAGTAACCCAGTTGTTGAATAATCGTCATCACACTGCCTTTACTGAGGGAGGTAATACGACAAAATTCACCTGTTGTTACCCGACGATCACCATGAATGATGTCATCGACACGCTGAATGTTGCATGGAGTCACTGCAGTCACCGGCCTGCCACTTCGCTTTTCATCTGTCAATGGTGTTTGCCCTTCAGCTTCGTTACAGCGACAAACACATCGTCTAACAGTGCTGACATCCACCGTTGCTTCACCATACATATTTTTTAGCCTTTCGTGAATAAGAATTGGCGTTTCACCTTCCGCAGTCAAAAATTCAATCACAGAACGCTGTCTAATACGAATGTCGATATCAGCCATTTTGCAAAAAATTGCAGTGCTGCCACCTGTTGACATAGGAAGTTACTACTGCAGGGGAATAGAGAAGAAGGTTTGAGGAATTGCGCCGAATTCAAATCATCTTTTGAGACCAGTGAAAGACAAACTGGACTTCGAGGTTCCGGGAGTGTACCGCATTCCCTGTGAATGTGGGACAGAGTATATGGGACAAACCGGAAGGACCTTCGCTACCAGAATAAACGAACATAAATGGAGCATTCGTTTAATGTTACCTGAGAAGTCTAGACTGGCAGAGCATTGTTTTGATAACGGCCATAGAGCCAACTTTTGGGAGACGACCATCTTGGCAAAGTGCAACAGTTACTGGGAGCGGAGAGTTAAGGAGGTTTTGGCAATTTCCTCCGAAGTAAGCACGCTATAGCACGTTTCGTCTTTCCAATGTAAACTTGATCACAATCTAAACAATTAAATTGATAAATACCAGATTTTTATTATTAGGTATTTTATCTTTTTTTAGGGAAATTTGTAAATTTTAATACTATATTTAAATTTATACCAACTCCTTTATAAACTTAAAGAGGAAACGTATTTTGGAAACCAGAACGAAACAATATTTTCGTAACATTAAGTAGAAACAAACTCATAAATCGGCCGTAGCAGATCGTGTTTGGTCATTTAACTATGAAATAGATCCTGAAGTTAAATTATTAAAGCAATTAAATGATCCTATAAGTTTAACGGTTTGGGGAAATATATTTTAAAAAGTAAACATCGTGTAATGAATTTCTAAATCCCAGCAGTTGATTCTGTTTTTAGGTTTGTTTCGTTTTCAGATTTTGATAATACTGAAAAAACAATAACATGGTAACCATAATCCTTGACAACAAAGTGTGCTGATGGACTGACGATGCAAAGAAGTTGTTTGTAAAATCAATCTCCAACAGAAAGAAGAACTAACATCATTTTGTGGAAACGTTGAGTCAGACTGAAAACTTCAATGCCATAGCCGGGATTTGGACCACGGATCTTCTGGTTTCCGTCCAGCCGCACTACCATTGTGCTACTATGGTCAACGTGCCGATATGACATTATATTCTCCAACTGACTCGTATTTTCCCGGTAAACCACTTAGGAGTTCTCATAAACACATGAGACAACTAAAGTTGTTAACTATAAAGCCCGAGTCTTAAAGTACTTACAGCATAGTAAGTCGTCATTAAGGTAGTTGTCTCATGTGTTTATGAGAACTCCTAGTGATTTACTATAAAGCCCGGGTCTTAAAGTACTTACAGCATAGCAAGTCGTCATTAAGGTAGTTGTCTCATGTGTTTATGAGAACTCCTAGTGGTTAACTATAAAGCCCGGGTCTTAAAGTACTTACAACATAGTAAGTCGTCATTAAGGTAGTTGTCTCATGTGTTTATGAGAACTCCTAGTGATTTACTATAAAGCCCGGGTCTTAAAGTACTTACAGCATAGCAAGTCGTCATTAAGGTAGTTGTCTCATGTGTTTATGAGAACTCCTAGTGGTTTACTATAAAGCCCGGGCCTTAAAGTACTTACAGCATAGTAAGTCGTCATTAAGGTAGTTGGCTCATGTGTTTATGAGAACTCCTAGTGGTTTACTATAAAGCCCGGGTCTTAAAGTACTTATAACATAGTAAGTCGTCATTAAGGTAGTTGTCTCATGTGTTTATGAGAACTCCTAGTCGTTTACTATAAAGCCCGGGTCTTAAAGTACTTAGAGCATAGTAAGTCGTCATTAAGGTAGTTGTCTCATGTGTTTATGAGAACTCCTAGTGGTTAACTATAAAGCCCGGACCTTAAAGTACTTACAGCATAGTAAGCCGCCATTAAGGTAGTTGTCTCATGTGTTTATGAGAACTCCTAGTGGTTAACTATAAAGCCCGGGTCTTAAAGTACTTACAGCATAGTAAGTCGTCATTAAGGTAGTTGTCTCATGTGTTTATGAGAACTCCTAGTGGTTTACCGGGAAAATACGAGTCAGTTGGAGAATTTAATGTCATATCGGCACGTTGGCCATAGTAGCACAATGGTAGTGCGGCTGGACGGAAACCAGAAGATCCGTGGTTCAAATCCCGGCTATGGCATTGAATTTTTCAGTCTGACTCAACGTTTCCACAATTTAGGCTACACACGGCCAGTGTGAAAGAATAACTAATTTCCATTAACATCATTTTCTTAATATGAGTGAAGTTTTTGTTATAAATGGTGATATTTGTGTAATATTGATTGTTTCACTGTAGCCAGCTTCATTTTCTACGTAAATTATATGTTCTATGTTCTGAACAATTTCAAATAATGCCGCTCTTTACATTACCCCTAATTTCATTTCTCTTTTGTTACCTACAACATTTGATACGCGTACATAATTCTCTCACATTACATTTAACACAGTGAACGTATCGCGTTTGATATTTGTGTCAAATTTACCTTTTTTCCGCGCAGCACATCGCATTTGTCGCCAAACACTTCAATGATTTTAATCCTCAGATTTATGTCACGCGTCCACGTTGGCAATTGGATACTCGCCACTCAACGCTGATATGGTTTCGGGCGAAAAAATGAATATCGCATTAGTTCACAAAAATTAAAAAGAGGAATACACTGAACATCTGTGTCGAAATTGCCATTAAATTACCCCGCTGTTTAAAACTCGTTTTTAAATATCAATTAGTGCTGCAGTTTGAGAGCTGTAAACAAAAAAAGAGAAATAATATAATGACAATAGTCTCTATTTATAATAGACTGCGTGGGATGTGTCCTGAATGTAACATTATGTCAGAATGACAGGCGTGATTGTTGTACGTGGTGTAGAAAGAGCTCATGAGGTGCGCTGTAGGAAACAAACACTAAACGCCCTGATTAGTTAATCACACACGTACAGTTGACTTAAGTTACGTACTTTCAACAAAGAAACACATTCCATTTACAGTTTCCTTTCATATTTTAGTTCTCCTTTCTTTGCCTAACAATGATAACTTAATACAGTTTCGCTTCCGTAAATCCTTACATCACGTAGCTGCGCGACATCTAATTTGCCCGTTCTGACACAATTGTCTGATGTGTATACAGCGTGATGTAGCTTCCCTGGACCGTAAGGAGGCTGGTGAGCAAGGGCGTGAATTGTGTAGCGGCATCTTGGTTCAGCATCCCAGCAACTTCTTTAGGCACACTTGTTTCGTATGTATGTAGGAAATAAACCTTCTAGATTTAATATTGGCACCAATTTTGGACCTTTGTATTTTTATAGAAGGAAGTACAAATTGTATTTTTATAGAAGGAAGTACAAAGAAATAGTATGTATATATATATGTATATATACGAGGGCTGTTTATTAAAGAATGGTCATTATTTTTATGGTCATAGCTTGTCGCACTAAAATTCAATCTTATTATATTCTGTTAGCTTAATTTGAAACAAACATGATGTAGTAGTTTCATTGTTGGTACTCATGGTTCCTGAGAACCAGTCAAGTTCAGACATGTTCAGTATTGCATACCGCTGCAATGGAAGTAACACGCGAGGAACAATATGCGCCTTTAAAATTCTGTTTCCGTCTCAACAGATCTTCTGTTGAGGCCAACACAATGTTAGAGAAGGCCTATGTAGAGTCTGTTCTTCCCTACGGCACAGCTCGAAGGTAGTTTAAAATGTTAGAAGGGAGACAATCAATTTCAAAGGAAGGTGGACCCGGTGCTCCAGTTACTACTCTTACGGAAGAAAACATCAACACTGCTGCTGCCATTGTGAGAGAGGATCGACGAATTACCTTAAGATCACTTTCTGAAATACTGAACATTTCATTAGGTGCCACCCACACGTTGGTGACAGAAACATTACACATGAGATGTGTTTGCGCCATTATCGTCATTTGTTCCGGCGGGCGCATGAATATTTCACTTGGCGCTGGTTATGCGGCCAGCTGATCATGTGACTCGCCAGCGCGCAAGAAAAGAGGCTTCTTCTTCCTTGTTAGTTACAGACATGTTGAGACATGTGATGTGCTTCGTTGTGTGGCTGCGTGCAGCTGTTGTTGCAATGAAAGAACCGTTTTAGTTTATCTCAAATATTAAATGTGTTGTTGTCTTCTTCATGATTATTGACATAAGAAATGTAGCGTGTGCAATAAGTTTATCTAGTGATATGAATACAGCTCTATCGAGTACAGTCCACAGAATAAGTTTCCTTGGTTACAGCTAAAATCAAGGTGGTCCTCCGCATTAAATTAAGTACGACACGAACAAGCCGTGTTTGTGGGCGACGGGCTCCAAGACTGCTGATTCCCGAACAGAAGGACATTCGCGTGCAGGTCTGCATGCAGTTAAAGTTCATGATAGAGGAAGATCCGGAGTTTCTTTCAAACGTAATCACTGCTGATGAAACTTGGCTACATCATTTTATCCTAAGAGCAAAAAGCAAAGCTCAGTGTGAAAATCTCCTTCATCACCAACCTCCAAAAAGCAAAAGTGGTTGCCTCTGCTGGGTAAGTTATGGTCATCTCATTCTTTGATATTCATGGAGTGGTTTATCAACATGTTGTACCTGCACACACATCAGTAAGTGGAGAATACGACAGGGATATCCTGAAAACATTGCAAGTTCATATCAGGCGCAAAGGACCACATTTCCGTGAAGCAGGCTGGATGCTGCACCACGATAATGCGCGGCCGCATATTGTCAATGTTGTTCCTGAATATCTAGTAAAAATCAACGTGAAGTGCATCTCTCACCCTCCCTATAGTCCGGATTTAGCCCCATGTGACTTTTATCTATTCCCTAACTTGAAGAAACGCCTTCGTGGGAGGCATTATCCATCATTAGAAGCAGTGGTCAAGACTGCGGAGGTGATTTTGAAGGATCTCTCGATTAATCGGTTCTTAGTATGTCTTTGAAGACTGGCAGAAACGCTGAGACAAGTACATCGCATTCAGTGGAGACTATTTTGAGAAGTACCATCAAAATATGAGGATGAGTAAAGTTAAGTTGTCAAGAAAATTTTAAACTACCTTTTTTAAACAGACCTCGTATATAAGGAATATGTATTGTGAATTATATATCACTCAATCAAGAAGAAAGTTTTTATCCTTTATATGAAGTTCTGAAAGTGCTTCTTCTCTACTTCCGTAACATTATTAAATAGTGCAACAGAACATAATATTCTCTGACGTGTTTCTCTACCTAAGTTTACCCTAACATAAACATATGCGTAGAAACCCTTTAGGCTAAATAATTAAAACCTGCACTTGTTAAACAGGGTGGAGATGTTTAAAACAAATTGAGTTTTGCCAACAGAAACTTAAAGCAAGGCTCGGCAGACTATCTCCCCACATGGTTCGCTGGAAAACAAAGCAAGACAAATATCTGGCGTCCCTTGTCTGTCCCTCGGCATGAATTAGTCCGCATGCTCTTTCTTCGCAAAGCGGTAAAGGGACGCCCAAGGGAGGGTTGTGCAAATCAGAAGTACTTGTCTATCGCAGGGTAATTTCCTGACCCACGTGTCACTGTGACGAAAGGGCGTAATAGTATCTCGAGTTGTTCCGTGGTGAAACAGAACATTAAATAGTATAAAACATTAAAAACTTAAAACCTAAATATTATATTTTAAAATGTATAAGAGTATCAAATAACTTGAGTTTGAGGCACTTATATGTTCAACCGCTAGATCACATTCTGATTTTGTGGGTTTGTAGAATTAAAAGTATTGTTTGCAGAAATTTAAAATGCCCTTCATTACAGGTAAAAACACGTTTTGTACAACCCTGACCGGAGCAGAATAACGTCACTTACACAAGCGCTATCTACAAGGTCTCTCGTTGCTTCACCACAGGTAAACGAAAGAATGCTCTAACGGTGCACATCAAACAGCTGCACAAACACAATTAACAGCTCACTAGCAACTGACGAGTAGCTAACACTTTGCCGGCCTTGGGTCAATTAGTAAAATGCAGAACAGAAGAAATAGAAAGACAAGAAATATGGGGAAGTATAGAAAATATGAAATTATTACAATTTTACAAGCAAATAAAATGAAATTTTGGACGAGAAGCATATGTAGGTTACTGCAACAGGCATGAGAGAGAAGGGTTAGCTTGGATGAGAACAGGAACAACGTTTGTAAGAGGGATAAGAGTTAGGGAAAAGGGAATTTGGGAATTGTGTGGGGGAGAAGAAAACATAGATCACTATGTAACAGAATGCGAGGAGGTTGCAGTGTGGAGATAAAAGGTTTGGGAAGAAAAATGGGATGAAGTAGAGAAGAGGACAGTAGCTATAAAAATGTTAACGGGCAGGGAGGAAAAGAAGGTAAGAAGTATTGGTGAGTTCTTGCACGAAGTAAAAGAAAAATGGGCCAGAAATGTAAAGAATATAAGAAGGGAAGATGAGGGGGAAGAATGGGACAAAATAAGTAACAAGGAGGCATGGTGGATAAGAGCTATTTGGCAGAGTAGAAGACCAGAGTGTCATGTAAGACAAGGTAGCAACAAGGTAAAGACAAATATATGTAGTCAAAAATTGAAAATTGTAAAGTTTTGGAATATGCATAATAAATATATAAAATATCAAAATATACCTCCAACCTTTGTCCTGGAATTCATTGGATAGTTCGATAACAATCACGAAAGTAGCGGGAAATTCCAGATTATCTCTTTCTCTCTTACAGTAAGGGAGGGGATCCGTCACCTTCAGCTGCCGTAGTGCGGGTGCTGCAGACCCCTAGCTCTCGTGGTACCTCTGACGTTACTAGAGGAACCTCTGGCCGAACTGCCGAAACTCTCCCGTCGGGGAGTTGTTCGAATTGGGTTGGAATCGGGGGCAGTGTGTTCCCGACACCCGCTGGAATTTGGGTGCCTCCGGCCAGGTCTCGGCTGCCCGGAGAGGGCAGAGGGTTATCTAAGAATTCCCGAGTACTAGCCTGCAGAGCTAGTAGAAGGCCTGCTAGATCACCAGGTGGCCCCAACGAGCTTTTCGGTAGTCCTCCCTGCGGGGTTGACGCGCGTAAGCGTCGTATCCACTTCCATCCCGTCTTGACGTTCTATTCAGGGGGGGGGCTTTATAAGAAATCAGGTATTGCCCTATGGAAAGAGCCCGGAGTTATCCATCGCTCCCGGGTAGAAGGAGGACAAGGTCTTCGGACTTTTGGGTAGATCCTCTGCACATAACTGTCTCTTTCTCTCTGTTTCCCTCCCTCTCTCAACAACCGTCCAGCTCCGCGACCATGCGTCGGCCGCGGCCCGCCGCATAACTATGCCTCAGCGACAGTATACTATGATCTAAAATATTAAAACTTTATTATAACTAGACCGCGAACAAAATGCAATTGGAGGCATGGTTTACCAACTCTAGCTTTCCCCCTCTACTGTAATGTTAGGTTGCCTCTCCTCCATCGCTCGGCCTGCACTGGTCATCTGCTTCACTCGCTTTCGCATTCACTGTTACATTCACTCTTTGCATTTTCTTCTGAATCGCTGCTTTGTTCCTCAGAGTTTAAATAAACTATGTTTCTATCTATTTGTTGATGGATTGAGGTCATGTTGGAGGCAATTGTTTTCTGTTAATTTTGAAAATCAAAACAGCATTGAAGTACACGCATTTCGTGTGGTTTGCGCTCTGTCGCATACAAGAAGGGAGGGGTGGTAGTCACGTGATGCTTGGACGGCGAGAAAGGAAGAAGGCTCTTCTCGAGCATGCGCACACCGCACGACGTGGTGGTACCATGTCCGCCTCACGTTCAAGAGGTCTCGGTCAGGGTGAGTTACCTAGATAAGGCTTTTTCCGGGGTTTTCCCTTATCCTAAAAGACGAATGTCGAGTGAATTTTAGCTCTATAGACCCTGGGCTCATGCGAGCATCATTTCAGCATCACGGCACCCCGAGCAGAAAAGTTCACTTTCTGGAACTAGAGTAGCTCCTCAATTTCCTGAAGATGCTGAGTGGGATCCAGTCCTATACACGGGACTTAAAATCCGTACCTTCAGGGGTGGGACCAATCCACTCTCTCGGCGGTGCATGGCAGCATGATATGATGTGAGGTAAACTATTTCCTCTTCCGGTAGATCGGTTGCCGGTTACGGCTCCTATGCTGGGACCACTTCGGGACCACCAGTCAGGGACCTTTAGGGCTCCGCTGTTGTACTCGTTGCTGTCCCGTAGAAGGAGAGCGAGTTCGTTGTCCTGACCTGAAGTCTCTATCTAAGTAAACAGTAGGGACCCTGTCCTCTGTACTGTCATGGCTCCTTAGTTCGGCCACCCTCTGTCTCCTTCGCCCTCATCCTTCCTCCCGGGGGTGTCCCCATTTGGGGCCATAGCAACAATGGTCCCAGCATGGTGGACTACGTACGGAATCCCCTTCATAATGAAATCCCAATCCTTTACCCTGGTGCACTGCACCAAATCGCATGTTTATGAGAAACAAAAGGCAATTCCCCTCAGGAATGAAACACCACTTCGAATCATAAATTGGGGCTATAGTTCTGTAGATGTTTTAATCACATTACATACAAAAAAACTTCTATATTAATTTCCAGCTTTCATCAATAGGACTTTTAACAATATACATCTATTGTAATTAATTAACCCTCTCCAGATCAACTTCCGTCGTACTCATATTCCTTTGAAGTTGTTGTCATTCATTGAAGGGCGTAACGTTACGACCTGCAATGCGGGCGAGCCCGGTATTTTAGGGGCCCGCAGAAAAAGAGAAAAAGCATATTAACCTTACTAATGAATATAACAATGTGAATATACACAGATATAAATTCTGACATATGCATATCATAAATAGTAAAGTATAATGTCAGTCTGCATAGAAAGTTAATGGCCAGATCATTCCAAACGGTTTCAAAGAATTGGTCAATGTTGAGTTGAGTATAGCAGAGCTGTGTGTGTCTGTGTTTTTTTTTTTTTTTTTTTTTTTAACCTGGCATGCCCCATTTCTTAGGAACACTACATGCCTTATTTTATTTACATTATGTACAACTTTTACAATAAACAACTTTTACAATAATTTTACAATGATTTTACATATCTTGTATTTGTATTGAAATGTTTCCTACAATATTTTAAAATACTCTTATTAAAATAGTTGCAATTAATTAGCAGTTTTATTGAATTTTTATGCTTCACTTGCCTACTCTATATCCGTGAAGTTTATTGACTTAACAAATTTGACGAAACATGTTAGATGTGTGTTAATAACTTCCTCTTTGGTAATGGGCCACGCACATTGTCTGCTTTTTATTTTCCTGATCATATCGGTTCTTTGTTTCTTTATGATTGGACATCGGAATATTATGTGGTTTACTGTTTGGTCCTCTTCTTGACGTTTGCATACTGGGCTATATAGTAAAGCAAGTCTATGGTGGTATGAACGGAGCTTTCCATGTCCTGTGACAATTGCTGTAAACTCTTGGCATATGGGCAGTTCTTGTTTTAGTCTATTTCTTACTGATGGGAGGAATTCTTTGGTAATGGCTCCTTTCCTTGATGCTGTCCATTGTAGTTGCCATGCGTTCAGTCCAGTGTCTCTCTCCATGCTTATCAGGACTTCTTTAGGTGTTTTACTATATTGTAACGCGAACGCTGGAACACCCTGTGAAGCAGCTGGGAGCGGGAGACAGGGAAGGTTCGGTTAGCCACGCCCTCGCCTCGTTTGTCCTATAGTGGTGACAGGCTGTGGTCAGGGGAAAAACATGACTGTGCCGTATGTTTCCTTACACCTGGTTCTCGATCTTTCTGTTACTAGAACAATCCTGTAAACACCAGAAGTCGGCGATATTCCTATATAGGAGGGTTACAGACAGACGGGGTCGGTCAGTCAGTTAGTTAGTGAGACAGTTGCAGTTCTTGGTGTTAGTGACGTGTTAATGAACGAGAAGATTGTGCAACGGAAGAATGCAGTGCTAGTGTACGACGCATCGGAAGACTGTACGTAACCGTGTATGAGTATCGGAGTTGATGTAATCGCGAGTACAAGGAAATTGTAACGGACGAACTGGTGAATTGTAATTGTGTGCAGCACGTAATTTGGTATAATTGGCAAGAGTTTAACTGTAAGTCGGTGGAAATAAAGAACATTGTTGAGTGGTGTAATTGGACTTTTTATTTCACGAACCCACAAAGTCACAATATTATATTTCGCGATCTTCCCCAGCAGCCTCTTTTGCTACTCTGTGTACTATTTCATTACCATATATGCCCGAGTGTGCTTTCACCCATCCAGTCTGATGTTCTCAGGTCGAGGATTTTAGCTTTGATTGCCTCAGTCAGGTAATTGTGTTTCGAGTTGTCTTTAAGGAGATCCAGTGTTATCCTGCTATCAGTGAAAAATGCAACTGGTTTATCAGCGTACCCTTCATTTTCTAGTGTGTGTGTGTGTGTGTGTGTGTGTATGCGTGCGTGCGTGTGTGTATGTGTGTGTGCATTAACAATGCTTGTCCTTCACTACGAATTCACTGATAACACTGCATCATGTTTCCTTGTCGTCACAAACAAGCGGCGCATAGTTACAACAATGAAAATAGATACCAGAATATCACATTAGGCAGAAAAATATTCTTTATTGTGAGTGTAGAGTTCCTGATGTTGTAATATGCAAATTTTTTCCTAAAAATTTAAATTTTTGTCACACGTCGCATTCGACAACAATGTCAATTATACATTAAGATGTGAATAACTGTCAGGTCAGTCAACAGCCAACTCAGTTTCAGACGAGGTTTCTTCGCGGGAAATAGGTGCATTAAAAAGAGATGTGATGTTTTCAAAACTTTACTGGTTAAAAGTTTAATTTTTTCTACTTAACTGGGTACTTCTTCAATAAAATGAAACCTTTTAAAGTTAAGTAGGAACATCAAAATAGTGCACAAAAAGAAGAAGTAGCGTAAATTAGAAAAAGAAACAAACAAGTTAATAAAAATAAGTGATTTTTTCCTCCTCCTAGTAGTAGTACTGGTTGTTTACAGAACTTTGCGGTGTCACACGTGAGTGCATATCTGTAGTGAACACCAATAATAATTGAGAAAGTGAAAACGAAGATAGCAAACTCGCCATAAATATCACAGACTATCCAAATGATCGTGCAGATTGTGAATTAGATGTAGATAAAGAAACTAAATAGTTCCTTGTTAGATAAAATCCTTGTCAGCCTGCGGACCCATTCCCCAAATATGCTAAGCAAGAACAAAAGTCCTTCTCCACTAAATATTACGAAAAGTTCACATTATCAGGACAAAGAATTTGGAGAGAATGGTTGTGTTACTCATCTAAAAATGACTGTTTACTGTAAACCGTGATGACTGCTTGGAGGGAAGGAGTTCGAGATTGGAGGTGTCTATGGTGACACGAAACTAGCTTTGTATATTTGAACACACGCGTCGTTTTCGTGACGTAAGGAAACACAGTTTACGTGGGTATCAATTCAGAACTAAAGAAAAGTAAGAACATATGGAAACAGGACCTCGAGCGTAATGTGGATGTGACTTTAACTCTCGCATCCAATAATATAACTGTAAATGAACCTGTTTCAGTTACTGATCGGTTATACATTATATTTTAGAGGGCCCGGATTATAATTTCTGCAGGCGGGCCCGTACGTTACGCCTCTGCATTCATTTAAGCTCATGTTAGACGAGCTGCAGCATTTAAAGTGAATTTCCAATAACGTATTATCCTTCAAAGTGTTTTGCTTTTATATCTCCCCAAGTGATTTTCATTACGTGACGTACTTACGGACTAATGAAAGTCCTTTGAAAATAGATCCCGCTAATATTGGAAAAGTAGCTTACAAAAAAGAAAGCCACTTTCTGAATTCTTTATGAGGTGTTCAAAGAAATAACTTGGCCAAAGAACCAGTAACAAAATACCCTTTTAAGTGTTAGTTTATTTTATAATTTTAGTCTGTCATTACAGATTTTGCAGCTTTAATCGACATATATCGTGTGTCAAAGGAACTTTTAACACTCCTTGATCATTAACAACATTAATTCCAAACAATGTGTTGTTGTCAATAAAAATCATGTTGAACATGCCCATATTGCATCGCCAGTAACAGCACAACATCTTTGTAACTCCAAAATGTATTAAAATATAAAGCTGTAAATAGTGCAAACCCTTTTGTGAGACACTTTCTATTGATATGTCCCTTTCCGCATTGGTATATTGTTATATAAAATCTAACCCTCACATCTCCTTTTATTCTAATATTGTACTCTACTGCTGATCCTCTTGTGCTTTAATTAACTCTATATAATTACACAATACACTACTGAGTACATACTTCTTGCTGCTTTAGGAATTACTAAGGATTATTAAGTTCATTTCCCACTTCTTGAAAATAAACGGAACATCTAATACAACTTTAAGAATTTGTTAGACGTGCTACATTTGATTTGATTTATAACCTATGTATACGAGGGTGTCTGAAAAGTTTCAGACCTAATAATCATACACGACATTTTCTTCAGAAATATTATTTTTAATATCTTTCAACATAGTCTCGTTGTAACTCTACACACTTCTCCCAGCGCTGCTCCCATCTCTGTAACACGTCCAAATAGTACTCGGTGTTTTTCAACATAGTCTCCTTGTAACTCTACACACTTCTCCCAGCCATGTTCCCATCTCTGTAACCCGTCCAAATAGTACTCGGCGTTTTTCAAAATAGTCTCCTTGTAACTCTACACACTTCTCCCAGCGATGCTCTCATCTCTGTAACCGTCCAAATAGTACTCGGCGTTTTTCAACATAGGCTCCTTGTAACTCTACACACTTCTCCTAGCGATGTTCCCATCTCTGTAACCCGTCCAAATAGTACTCGGCGTTTTTCAACATAGTCTCCTTGTAACTCTACACACTTCTCCCAGCGATGTTCCCATCTCTGTAACCCGTCTAAATAGTACTCGGCGTTTTTCAACATAGTCTCTTTGTAACTCTACACACTTCTCCCAGCGATGTTCTCATCTCTGTAACCCGTCCAAATAGTACTCGGCGTTTTTCAACATAGTCTCTTTGTAACTCTACACACTTGTCCCAGCGATGTTCTCATCTCTGTAACCCGTCCAAATAGTACTCGGCGTTTTTCAACATAGTCTCCTTGTAACTCTACACACTTCTCTCAACGATGCTCTCATCTTTGTAACCCGTCCATATAGTACTCGGTGTGTTTCTCTGCAAAACAGTTGTTCAAGAAGGTGACTGCCTCTTCATTAGACGAAAATCCCTGTCCTCCAAGCGCAGTTATCTGATGAGGGAACCAAAGGAAGTCGCTTGGGGCTTGATTTGGTTAGTCAAGTAGTTCAAACCGTAATTCCTGGATTTTCGCCATTGTAACCGCTGGGGTGGCAGACGGTATGTTGTTTTGGTGAAACAGCATTTTCTTTTTCTGCAAATGAGTCCGTTTTTCGCAAGTTCTGACTTCAGCGTAGTATGCTCCTGTAACTTATGCTGTAAGTACTTTAAGACCCGGGCTTTATAGTTCGGACCACTATTACTTACAATTAATGGAAATTAATTGTTTTTTTCACACTAGCTGTGTGTAGGACGAACTGTGAAAGATAGAGCCAAACTGAAAAATTCAATGCCATTGCCGGAATTTGAACCACGGTCTTTCCGGTCTCCATCCAGCCGCTCTTAACCATTGAGCTACTATGGCCAACGTGCCAACATACGGCATAATAAGCCGCCATTAGGGTCGTTGTCTCATGTGTTTTGTGAGAACTCCTAGTGGTTTACCGGGAAATAAACGAGTCATTTGGAGAATTTAATGTCATATCGGCACGTTGGCCATACAAGCTCAATGGTTAGAGCGGCTGGACGGAGACCAGAATATCCATGGTTCAAATCCCGGCAATGGCGCTGAACTTTTCAGTCTGGCTCTCTCCTTTCACAGGGTAAACAGAGTTAAATAACATAAGCTACGGGCCCAAAATAATGTGGCAGACCAGCGAAAATGCTGTCACGGTCCGTGTTGCGTGAACACCAGCAGTTCGATGACAACAGTGCCAGCAATGAGGGAAACAATCCATAGTAAGAGAAGATAAGTCAAGTGGGTTGTGTTGGAAGTGGGTATAAACACGATAATATGAGATTAGCGCCATAATTCTCCGCACGACAGCACGTACTGTTCATTAAAATATTTTCTGGAGTACATGCAACGTTTAGCGCGCTCACGGAACATCCACATGAGCGTGGCCTGACAAGTAATGTATCATGTCTCTTAAGTCTCAGTACACGCTTCATATCACTATGTTACAAAGCGAAATTATGAAGCCACAAATTTGTTGTGTTATATTTCACCAAAATGTAACTTAACTTGCTTATGTTATGTCTCCCCTATTTTATTTTTGCCTCCAACTGCATCTCCTAGATATACTTTGAATAAACAAAGGAAGTTACACACCTTCTTAACAGGGATAGTACCCAAAAGCAAATGCATGCATTGGTATTTTTAACTTTTGAAGGGGAAACTGTTTTAGGCACGTTTAGCACATTTTGTGGATAGTGAATTAAACTTACCCATCACGCTGAAATAAGAGGGTTATTCAATGATGATGATCATGATGATCATAATCTTTTACGGTCATAATGTTTCGAAATATTCAATATTATTATATTATGTTAGTTTAATAAGAAACAAACACACCGTAGTACTTTCATTGTTGGTGCTCCTGTTTCCCCTCTGTGAGAACCAGATAAGATCAGACATGTTCAGTATCGCCTACCGCTGTAATGGAGGTAACACGCGAGGAACAATATTGGGCTTTGAAATTCTGCTTTCATCTAAACAAATCTTAAGTTGAGGCTTATACAATGTTACAGGAGGTCTAATTAGAGCCTGTTCCTCACTACAGCACAGCTCGAAGGTGGTTAAAATGTTTAAAGAGGGGAAACAATCAATTTCAAAGGAATGTGGACCCGATGCTCCAGTTTTGCTCTTATGGAACAAAAGGTCAACACTGCTGCTGCCATTGTGAGAGAGGATCGATGAATTACCTTAATATTACTTTCTGAAATACTGAACATTTCATTGGGTGCCACCCACCCGGTGGTGACAGAAACATTACACATGAGAAGTGTTTGTGCGCGATGTGTTCCAAGACTGTTGATTCCAAAACAAAAGGACATTCGCACGCAAGTCTGCATGCAGTTAAAGTTGATGTTAGAGGAAGATCCGGTGTTTCTTTCAAACGTAATCAGTGCTCATGAAACTTGGCTACATCATTTTGTTCCTGAGAGAAATCAGCCAAGCTCTGTGTGGAAATCTCCTTTGTCACCAACCTCCAAAAAAGCAAAAGTGGCTGCTTCTGCTGGAAAAGTTATCATCATCTGATTCTTTGATATTCATGGAATGGTTTATCAGCATGTTGTATCAGTAACTGGACAATACTACAGGGATGTCCTGGAAATACTGCAAGTCCATATCAGCCGTAAAAAGACCACATTTCCGTGAAGCAGGCTGGATGCTGCACCACGATAATGCGCGGCCGCATATTGCCAATTTTGTTGCGTGAATTCCATTCCTTACCCTTCCTATAGTCCGGGTTTAACTCCATGTGACGTTTTCTATTCCCTAACTTCAATAAACGCCTTCGTGGGAGGCATTATCCATCATCAGAAGCAGTGGTGAAGGCTGCGGAGGCGATTTTGAAGGATCTCTCAAAAAATGGTTTCCAGCATGTCTTTGAAGACTGGCAGAAACGCTGGGACAAATACATCGTATTCAGGGGGGACTATTTTGAGAAAGACCATCAAAATTATGAGAATGAGTAAAGGTACGTTGTCAATAAAGGATTGTGATCATTCTTTATTGAACAGCCGTCGTACTTCGCCCCCCCCCCCCAAATTGTCCCATTTACGTAGTCAAGCCTGCTCTCTTCATATCTTTGTTTGACTTCAATATAATATACAATGGAAATCTGCATTCACTTTTCTACACAATGGGCATTTATCTAGCTCCCTATATTGACTTATACCTTTCAGGTTTCTCACTCCTGTTCTCGCCCAAGCAAAACCTTCTCGCCCTAACTTACTACATATATCTATATATCCTTCCCTCTCCCAGGTTGTTTTTATTTCTCTATATAATCTCAGTGAAGTTTTGTCACTTGTGCTGGCAAAAAATGTCTTGTCATTCAATATGCTCTTATCTTAACTTCTAAGACATACCCCAGTTACTTCTCTTTTGATAACATTCTTTAACTATATTGCCAACTTACATGTTAGCGATTTTGTGTAAGTATTTCGTTGCGCTTGACAATATTTTAATTTTAGTAGAATGCCTGCCTAGTTCCAATTGTACTGCCCCGTTAGTTGATGCGAATGGTAGTTCCAACCTCTTAGTACTCCGATATCTTCCTTCTCAACCTAATTTATGCATAGTAAGAACATTTTAGTTATATTTATCTGAGAATTAATGACTTGAAGCTTTCCCTGAGGATTGGGGGCAGAGTTAGTCGCTGAATGCTTGGGTGGTTACCCTAATCTAACCTGGCTGTTAGCCCGAGAAACTATCATGAATTTATCTGAGAATGTTGCTTGATTTTTCATATACGTTTGATTTTATTTTATAGTATTAAGTACAACTAAGTTGGAGATTAAATGCCGAAAATGCGCCAAAATTACATTTTAGTTCCTTGTCAACTTTTATAAATTTCAATTGGCGATTCAATTTTTTCTATTTTATTCTTTGATCGGTGTTTTAAATATACATGTAAAACTGTTGGTGCACCTGTCAACACTGCATAAATTTACACAGAAATATAACAGCTATAATGCATCTTGACAAAGATATGCTGCAATATTAAATACTACTGCCAAACGTACAAATGTCTTAGATTATATTTGTACAAATATATTTATAGACATCGATTTAAAATCATAGGACAAATGCGAAAGAAAATAATATTTTCGATGTAGGGAAATGTGCTAAAATATTTTCAGAGAAGCATTATAACATCAAAGTCGAATCTATAGCTCACCTTTTGTTTTTTACGACTTAACAAAAGACGCTCTACTGCTATCTGGTGGCCCTGGTTTAGAAACTTGATGTAAATTAGAAGAGCACCATCTACAGGGAAAGTATTGAACGGCTTGAAGCTACGTATACAACAGATGGCAGTGTGCAGGTTTAGTTTCTATTTTTTAGAAAAAGAATCACAATACATAAGTAACGTGTAATATCAGTAATGTTTTACACTCAATTTGCTTGTTTTTAGTTTATGAAAGTGTAAAGGTAATCCTGTTATTATTTGATAACTTATAAGTATAGATATAAATGTAAATTCTGTTCAGTGAATCTGTATAAAACAACTGTTGTACATATAAAAACCTCAAAGAAAATTGGTTAACCTATCATAATTGCTTCCAGAGAACTGATCAATTTTTGAAGAGGATCGGGCTACAGAGTGAGTTCGATCCCCGAATAATACCTAACATCATATGCAGATACACAAGGAAGTGTAAGATCCACACAAACTTCCCGTTTTATCAAGATCCACTTGAGATTTTGTAATATTGGGTTAAGTAGATTCGGAAATCCGCTTGCAGAAATCTAAAACAACTTTGTAAACAATGTAAATTATGAAAGGGTAGCGCCAGACTGAAAAGTTCAATGCCATAGCCGGCACTTGAACCACGGATCCTCTGGTCTCTGGTCTCCGTCAGCTGCTCTAAACCTTGAGCTACTATGGCCCACGTGCCGATAAGACATTAATTTCTGCAACTGATCGTGTGTTTCCCGGTATACAACTAGGAGTTTCTGATAAACACATGAGACAACTACCTTAATGACGACTTACTATGCTGTAAGTACTTTAAGACCCGGACTTTATAGTAAAACACTAGGAGTTCTCATAAACAAATGAGACAACTACCTTAATGACGACTTACTATGCTGTAAGTACTTTAAGGCCCGGACTTTATAGTAAACCACTAGGAGTTCTCATAAACACATGAGACAACTACCTTAATGACGACTTACTATGCTGTAAGTACTTAAAGGCCCGGCTTTATAGTAAACCACTAGGAGTTCTCATAAACACATGAGACAACTACCTTAATGACGACTTACTATGCTGTAAGTACTTTAAGACCCGGGCTTTATAGTAAACCACTAGGAGTTCTCATAAACACATGAGACAACTACCTTAATGACGACTTACTATGCTGTAAGTACTTAAAGGCCTGGGCTTTATAGTTAACCACTAGGAGTTCTCATAAACACATGAGACAACTACCTTAATGATGACTTACTCTGCTGTAAGTACTTTAAGGCCCGGGCTTTATAGTTAACCACTAGGAGTTCTCATAAACACATGAGACAACTACCTTAATGACGACTTACTATGCTGTAAGTACTTTAAGACCCGGGCATTATAGTAAACCACTAGGAGTTCTCATAAACACATGAGACAACTACCTTAATGACGACTTACTATGCTGTAAGTACTTTAAGACCCGGGCTTTATAGTAAACCACTAGGAGTTCTCATAAACACATGAGACAACTACCTTAATGACGACTTACTATGCTGTAAGTACTTTAAGACCCGGGCTTTATAGTAAACCACTAGGAGTTCTCATAAACACATGAGACAACTACCTTAATGACGACTTACTATGCTGTAAGTACTTTAAGACCCGGACTTTATAGTTAACCACTAGGAGTTCTCATAAACACATGAGACAACTACCTTAATGACGACTTACTATGCTGTAAGTATTTAAGACCCGGGCTTTATAGTTAACCACTAGGAGTTCTCATAAACACATGAGACAACTACCTTAATGACGACTTACTATGCTGTAAGTACTTTAAGACCCGGACTTTATAGTTAACCACTAGGAGTTCTCATAAACACATGAGACAACTACCTTAATGACGACTTACTATGCTGTAAGTACTTTAAGACCCGGACTTTATAGTTAACCACTAGGAGTTCTCATAAACACATGAGACAACTACCTTAATGACGACTTACTATGCTGTAAGTACTTTAAGACCCGGGCTTTATAGTTAACCACTAGAAGTTCTCATAAACACATGAGACAACTACCTTAATGACGACTTACTATGCTGTAAGTACTTTAAGACCCGGACTTTATAGTTAACCACTAGGAGTTCTCATAAACACATGAGACAACTACCTTAATGGCGACTTACTATGCTGTAAGTACTTTAAGGTCCGGGCTTTATAGTAAACCACTAGGAGTTCTCATAAACACATAAGACAACTACCTTAATGACTACTTACTATGCTGTAAGTACTTTAAGACCCGGACTTTATAGTTAACCACTAGGAGTTCTCATAAACACATGAGACAACTACCTTAATGGCGACTTACTATGCTGTAAGTATTTAAGACCCGGGCTTTATAGTAAACCACTAGGAGTTCTCATAAACACATAAGACAACTACCTTAATGACTACTTACTATGCTGTAAGTACTTTAAGACCCGGACTTTATAGTTAACTACTAGGAGTTCTCATAAACACATGAGACAACTACCTTAATGACGACTTACTATGCTGTAAGTACTTTAAGACCCGGACTTTATAGTAAACTACTAGGAGTTCTCATAAACATATGAGACAACTACCTTAATGACGACTTACCATGCTGTAAGTACTTTAAGGTCCGGGCTTTATAGTAAACCACTAGGAGTTCTCATAAACACATGAGACAACTACCTTAATGGCGACTTACTATGCTGTAAGTATTTAAGACCCGGGCTTTATAGTTAACCACTAGGAGTTCTCATAAACACATAAGACAACTACCTTAATGACGACTTACTATGCTGTAAATACTTTAAGGTCCGGGCTTTATAGTAAACCACTAGGAGTTCCCATAAACACATGAGACAACTACCTTAATGACGACATACCATGCTGTAAGTACTTTAAGGTCCGGGCTTTATAGTAAACCACTAGGAGTTCTCATAAACACATGAGACAACTACCTTAATGGCGACTTACTATGCTGTAAGTACTTTAAGACCCGGACTTTATAGTAAACTACTAGGAGTTCTCATAAACACATAAGACAACTACCTTAATGACGACTTACTACGCTGTAAGTACTTTAAGACCCGGACTTTATAGTTAACCACTAGGAGTTCTCATAAACACATGAGACAACTACCTTAATGGCGACTTACTATGCTGTAAGTATTTAAGACCCGGGCTTTATAGTAAACTACTAGGAGTTCTCATAAACACATGAGACAACTACCTTAATGACGTCTTACTATGCTGTAAGTACTTTAAGACCCGGGCTTTATAGTAAACCACTAGGAGTTCTCATAAGCACATGAGACAACTACCTTAATGGCGACTTACTATGCTGTAAGTACTTTAAGACCCGGGCTTTATAGTTAACCACTAGGAGTTCTCATAAACACATAAGACAACTACCTTAATGACGACTTACTATGCTGTAAGTACTTTAAGACCCGGGCTTTATAGTAAACCACTAGGAGTTCTCATAAACACATGAGACAACTATCTTAATGGCGACTTACTATGCTGTAAGTATTTAAGACCCGGGCTTTATAGTAAACCACTAGGAGTTCTCATAAACACATAAGACAGCTACCTTAATGGCGACTTACTATGCTGTAAGTATTTAAGACCCGGGCTTTATAGTTAACTACTAGGAGTTCTCATAAACACATAAGACAACTACCTTAATGGCGACTTACTATGCTGTAAGTATTTAAGACCCGGGCTTTATAGTTAACTACTAGGAGTTCTCATAAACACATAAGACAGCTACCTTAATGGCGACTTACTATGCTGTAAGTATTTAAGACCCAGGCTTTATAGTTAACTACTATTAGGTCAATTAATGAGAATTAATTGTTCCTTCACACTATCCGTGTGTAGGACGCGCTATGAAAGGGTAGAGCCAGAGTGAAAGTTTCAATGCCATAGTCGGAATATGAACCACGGATCTTCTGGTCTCCGTCCAGCCGGTCTAACCATTGAGCTAGTATGTCCAACGTGCGAACATGACATTAAATTGTCCAACTGACTCTTGTTGTCTCATGTGTTTATGAGAACTCCTAGTGGTTTACCGGGAAAAACACGATCAGTTGCAAAAATTAATGTCATGTTCGCACGTTGGCATTTGTAGCTTAATGGCTTAGACCGGCTGGACGGAAACCAGAAGATCCGTGGTTCAAATCCCGGCTATAAAATTGAATTTTTCAGTCTGGCTCTACCCTTTCATAGTGTCTCCTACACGCGGCCAATGTGAAAGAGCAATTAATTTCCAATGTAACTGATATTATTTGGTTGTGTGTGTGTGTGTGTGTGTGTGTGTGTGTGTGTGTGTGTGTGTGTGTGTGTGTGTGTGTGTGGGGGGGGGGGGGGAGGGGGGGCTCTAAACGCATTTTTCTGTAGATAATATTTTCTGTTGTAAGTAGTACGTTTCCTCGTACATTATTTAAAACGTACGATAATCACATTTTATAAATACAAAAATAAGTTTTAGTGAATCTTCTTTGCAGTTAATTGTTAAATGAAATAACTGGTGATGATATTCATAGATGGTATGTATGAAGGTATGTATTAATTGAAAATCGGCATTTAGCCGCGACAGAGATAATTGTAAAAATTAAGATCACAACAAATAAATACATAAACAATAATAATAGAATGAAATAAAATATTAATGTGATTAATGTTGTCCCATCTCCGTATCACATAATTCAAATAGTAACTTTTGATTTTGTAATACAACGGTTTCGGAAATTGTTGGTCACTTAACTACACTCCTGGAAATTAAAATAGGAACACCGTGAATTCATTGTCCCAGGAAGGGGCAACTTTATTGACACATTCCTGGGGTCAGATACATCACATGATCACACTGACAGGACCATAGGCACATAGACACAGGCAACAGAGCATGCACAATGTCGGCACTAGTACCGTGTATATCCACCTTTCGCAGCAATGCAGGCTGCTATTCTCCCATGGAGACGATCGTAGAGATGCTGGATGTAGTCCTGTGGAACGGCTTGCCATGCCATTTCCAGCTGGCACTAGTACCGTGTATATCCACCTTTCGCAGCAATGCAGGCTGCTATTCTCCCATGGAGACGATCGTAGAGATGCTGGATGTAGTCCTGTGGAACGGCTTGCCATGCCATTTCCAGCTGACACTAGTACCGTGTATATCCACCTTTCGCAGCAATGCAGGCTGCTATTCTCCCATGGAGACGATAGTAGAGATGCTGGATGTAGTCCTGTGGAACGGCTTGCCATGCCATTTCCAGCTGGCACTAGTACCGTGTATATCCACCTTTCGCAGCAATGCAGGCTGCTATTCTCCCATGGAGACGATCGTAGAGATGCTGGATGTAGTCCTGTGGAACGGCTTGCCATGCCATTTCCAGCTGGCACTAGTACCGTGTATATCCACCTTTCGCAGCAATGCAGTCTGCTATTCTCCCATGGAGACGATCGTAGAGATGCTGGATGTAGTCCTGTGGAACGACTTGCCATGCCATTTCCAGCTGGCACTAGTACCGTGTATATCCACCTTTCGCAGCAATGCAGGCTGCTATTCTCCCATGGAGACGATCGTAGAGATGCTGGATGTAGTGCTGTGGAACGGCTTGCCATGCCATTTCCAGCTGGCACTAGTACCGTGTATATCCACCTTTCGCAGCAATGCAGGCTGCTATTCTCCCATGGAGACGATCGTAGAGATGCTGGATGTAGTCCTGTGGAACGTCTTGCCATGCCATTTCCAGCTGGCACTAGTACCGTGTATATCCACCTTTCGCAGCAATGCAGGCTGCTATTCTCCCATGGAGACGATCGTAGAGATGCTGGATGTAGTCCTGTGGAACGGCTTGCCATGCCATTTCCAGCTGACATTAGTACCGTGTATATCCACCTTTCGCAGCAATGCAGGCTGCTATTCTCCCACGGAGACGATCGTAGAGATGCTGGATGTAGTCCTGTGGAACGGCTTGCCATGCCAATTCCAGCTAGCGCCTCAGTTGGACCAGCGTTCGTGCTGGACGTGCAGTCCGCGTGAGACGACGTTTCATCCAGTCCTAGACATGCTCAATGGGGGTCAGATCCAGAGATCTTGCTGGCCAGGGTAGTTGACTTACACCTTCTAGATCACGTTGGGTGGCACGGGATAGATTGCGGACGTGCATTGTCCTGTTGGAACAAGAAGTTCCATTGCTGGTCTAGGAATGGTAGAACGATGGGTTCGATGACGGTTTGGATGTACCGTGCTCTATTCAGTGTCCCCTCGACGATCACCAGAGCTGTACGGCCAGTGTAGGAGATCGCTCCCCAGCGTATGCAGTCCTGATTGTGGCGCTCACCTGCACGGCGCCAAACACGCATACGACCATCATTGGCACCAAGGCAGAAGCCACTGTCATCGCTGAAGACGACACGTCTCCATTCGTCCCTGCATTCACGCCTGTCGCGACACCACTGGAGGCGGGCTGCACGATGTTGTGGCGTGAGCGGAAGACGGCCTGAGGGTGCGCGGGTCCGTAGCTCAGCTTCATGGAGACGATTGCGAATGGTCCTCGCCGATACCCCAGGAGCAAAAGTGTCCCTAATTTGCTGGGAAATGGTGGTGCGGTCCCCTACGGCACTGCGTAGGATCCGACGGTCTTGGCGTGCATCCGTGCGTCGCTGCGGTCCGGTCCCAGGTCGACGGGAACGTGCAACTTCCGCCGACCACTGGCGACAACATCGATGTGCTGTGGAGACCTCACGCCCCACGTGTTGAGCAATTCGGCGGTACGTTCACCCGGCATCCCGCATGACCACGATACGCCCTCGCTCAAAGTCCGTCAACTGCACATACGGTTCACGTCCACGCTGTCGCGGCATGCTACCAGTTTTAAAGACTACGATGGAGCTCCGTATGCCTCAGCAAACTGGCTGACACTGACGGCGGCGGTGCCCAAACGCTGCGCAGCTAGCGCCATTCGACGGCCAACACCGCGGTTCCTGGTGTGTCCCCTGTGCCGTGCGTGTGATCATTGCTTGTACAGCCCTCTCGCAGTGTCCGGAGCAAGTATGGTGGGTCTGACACACCGGCGTCAATGTGCTCTTATTTCACATTTCCAGGAGTGTATTTACCTAAATACCTATCCTCTTAGTACATCCAATAAGTTTACAATGGTAGTCACAATAGTTTTATAAAACGTTAAATATACACCTAAGCATTGCTACTCTTTGTAAATGTTTTTAACAAAGGAACTATAACTGTGCTCGTGCCAGTACAAGTTTGAGCGTTTAATGACATCATCTCTTCTTTATGTGGAGCCCAAGTGCCAAAAGTCGGTTATGGAGAATAGCTGCAAGTACTCGCAAATGAGTGCAGTACACTATGAACTTAAAGACATAACAACAGTCCGGCCGCTCTATCTCCGGCTCTGACAGTTCTCGAGAGGGGGAAGCGCGTTGTTGCCAGTTCTTTAGCGGGAATTTGAAGCAGAGGAACATGTGTATTTTAAATATTTCACGCATTTGCAGATAGTAACTTCGTAAATGTACGTGGACAACGTGTGTATATACATGATCCCAGAATAGTTGCATATGGAGACAATATACCATTTACTGGAAAAAAATAACAAAATGCTACTTCGCAAGAGTGGGAAATTCCTTTCTCATATAATATTGATATACATGTCGCCTTATAGCATCCTTTGAAAAACATCAAGTGAAGCTTTAAGGCTGCCTCGTTGCCTTTGCTTTCCCGGTGTACGCAGAACTGCAGACGGCGAACTTAAATCAGCTGGCACTTTTCCGTGGTCACATTCTTCCTACCTTCAAGGCATCACAAACTCTGTCCACCACCTTGGTAACAGTTAGTAGAGGTCCACCACTGTCCCGCTCCTTCTCGAAGTACTCACGTAGTCTGAATATAAATTCACGGCTTTGGCTGTTATAAGAGCCGGCCTTTTTTCTTTAATTCTGACGAACCAGTAGCCATATTACTATAATAGCGATAATATTAAGACTTACAGACGCTACAAATCGGAATTCACGCACACACAAAAAATTAAACAAACCACCAGCGCGGGATCCAAAAGCAACTAAGAGCCACGTGGTCCACACAAAATTGGAGCGGCAACACGGTGCTGGATTTGCCAGCCACGCCTAGCAGCGACAACGCTGATTGGCGCTAGCAGACAGCTTTAACTTCCTGACCACGACACCGGATGTACAGACTCCCAGTATCACCAACAGAAGCAGTTGGTGTGCGTGAAAGGTTTGAACGAAGTATTCGAATAGAGTGATGTTCTAAAGAATATATTGCATGATAATGAAATTACAAGTCGTATTTCAATGTTTTGTGGCTCTCATTACAAAGATAATTCTGACGATATGTTTTCAATTACTCATTATGATATGTTGGTACTATTAACCTTCCCCCTCCACCTCCTGCAGCCACTAAATGTCAGAGCCGGAGATAGGTCGACCGGACTGTATACAACATTCATATTCATATTCATATTTATTCACCAGGAGATTCTTACAGAATTTTGGGCTTTGTCAAAATAATATAAATAATTTAAATATATACAGTTGTAAAAATATTTAACTACACAGGATACATGATAATTCTATGAACATTAGTCCTTTTAACAATTAGTGTGATATTAATAAAGGTTTGAAAGCTAATACACATCATCTTAAGTCGTAAAATCCACAGGGTGAGGCAGGTCCAGGCGTCCACATCATCTTCCTTGTTGTATCGACATGTAGTCTCAAACGTATGTAACAAGCAATTTACAAATTCGGATTAGTGTTATGTCATATAGCCTATGTCACATATACATTACAGGTTTTTTTATTTAGCATATATACAAATATTCATCTATATTATAGAAAGCACAATTGTTTAAATAATTTTTTAACTGTTTAGTAAACTCTGGACCTGATGTATGTTTAATATTGAATGGTAATTTATTGTATAATACTTTTCCAATCACAAAGGGATTCTTGTCAAAAACCTTCTTTCCTTTCCCTTCCCCATACATATTGCTTTTGGTTCTAGTATCGTATGTGTGTACATTGCTATTAATCTTTATATCTGATTTTTGTCTGACTAAAAGAATAACCCTATAAATGTACAATGACACCATAGTTAATATTCTTTCACTTTTAAAAACTTCCTTACAGGAGTCCCTGGAATTTAGTGAGCTTATGGTTCTTACACACCTTTTCTGTAATACAAGTAGCCGCTTTAAATTATCTTTATACGTTGTACCCCATAATTCAATACCATAATTTAAATGAGAGTGTATAATTCCAAAGTAAATCCATTTTAAATGAGTTTTATCCAGATAATGTGCTATATAATTTAACAAATAAATACCCTTACTAATTTTATTACATACAGAGTTTACATGATTTGTCCAAGATAAATTTTAGTCCATATGTAGTCCAAGGAATAAGTGATTGTCTGATGTTTCTGTTTCTTCATTTTCAATTTTAATTCTTATATTACTAGACAGGAGTTTACTGATTTTAAAATATATTATGCTTGTGTTATCTAGATTATTAACCAGGTTGTTGCTCACCAGAAATTTGAATATTTTATCTGTGCCTGAATGTATATTAGTAATTAAGTTACCTTCTGTTTTACCCCAACAAATAATTGATGTCTCATCAGCATATGACACAGCTTTAACATTATTAGGAGCAGGTAAGTCATTTGTATACAAGGACGGACTGTTTACCCATGACGAGTAGTGGCATAAGTAAAGAGCGCCGCCCCGACACCCGGTACAGAGCTGATCAGGGAGGTCCAGCGGTTACTTTTAAGTGGAACTTTTCGGCTTCAGTTCTAGATGTAGTGGTTCTACACCGCAACAGAATTTTTGTACATATTGTTTATATACAACAGCTATATCAAAGTCTTAGGTACGTAGCAGTGTAATTTAATGACATTTTCCTTATAAGTACCCTCATAGTCAGAGAAAGGAACTCAGCTACACGCAATGCTTACTTTCCTCAGTCACTCTACAGGGTGTTCATTTTTATCTGTGATTTTACCATTCAAAATTTGACATCATCAATAGCATCGCTGATGGAGCGAGTTTACGTACGATTCCCCTAGCCGCTTGATGTGCTGACAGCAGCTTTGAGGCCTTCCTCTACCGGCGGGTAAATACTGTCACGAACCCGATTGCGATAGCACGGCTTGTGCACAAAAAGGAACTACGAGGGCTGTTCAGTAAAGAATGATCATAACCTATTTAAAACATAATTCTTCGCATTAAAATTCAGGCTTATTTATATTCTGTTAGCTTAATGTGAAACAAACACGACGTAGTAGTTTCATTGTTAGTATTCCTGGTTCCCGCTTGTGAGAACCAGGCAAGTTCAGACATATTCAATATCGCCTACCGCTGTAATGGAGGTAACATGCAGTTAAAGTTGATGTTAGAGGAAGATCCGGAGTTTCTTTCAAACGTAATCACTGCTGATGAAACTTGGCTACATCATTCTGATCCTGAGAGCAAACAGCAAAGCTCAGTGTGGAAATCTCCTTCATCACCAAACCCCAAAAAAGCAAAAGTGGTTGCTTCTGCTGGGAAAGTTATGGTCATCTCATTCTTTGATATACATGGAATGGTTTATCAGAATGTTGTACCTGCATACACATCAGTAACTGTACAATACTACAGGGATGTCCTGAAAACATTGCAAGTCCATATCAGGCACAAAAGACCACATCTCCGTGAAGCAGGCTGAAAGCTATACCACGATAACGTGCGGCCGCATATTGCCAATGTTGTTGCTGAATATCTTGCAAAAGTCAACGTTAAGTACATGCCCCATCCTCCCTATAGTCCGGATTTAGTCCCATGTGACTTTTTGCTATTCTCTAACTTGAAGAAACGCCTTCGTGAGAGGCATTATCCAATATCAGAAGCAGTGGTGAAGGCTGCGGAAGCGATTTTGAAGGATCTCTCAAAATGGTTTTCAGAATGTCTTTGAAGACTGGCAGAAACGCTGGGACAAGTGTATCGCAATCAGGGGAGACTATGTTGAGAAGGACCATCAAAATGATGAGGATGAATAAAGGTAAGTTGTCAAAAAAATTGTAATCATTCTTTATTGAACAGCCTTCGTAATAGGCAGCACGGAGATAAAGAGTATACCGGAGACAAAAGACTTGCCGGCACAGATAAAGTTTCAGATCTTGAAAGTTCTTGCTTCGTCCAGTGACAGAGCATTCGATATATTGATTGCTACAGAAGAATCCTGAATTATCAATGAGATATATAAGGGACACGAATGCGGGCAGTCGTAAACAGAGTGTTTATGTAAAGGAGAGTTGTAATTGTAACTGATGCGTTTGGATGTGAACTATTTGTTTGTGTTCAACGACCTTGGTATATTGTAATTGTGTATGTTACGTAATTCAGCCGTAATCTGCAAGTGTACCAAGTGTATTTCTACGGAAGTAGAGAACGCTTTTAACTTCTGCAACTTGGTCTTATAATTCTTCGAGCCCACAAAGTAATAGTATACTACTTGAGAGGCTGGTCTGTCCGCGTAATATAAAGGTTCGTAGATACTATAACTGCTTTTAAGAAACTATATACTGTAATGAATGCACTGCAAAGCTAATTTTGCAGCCATAAAAGTATACCATGAAGAAAATACGAAATGATAGGTCAATGAACACCTATTTCACAATAAGAATCTGTTTTTCTGTTATAGTAGACATATATGAATATTGTAAACCTGTCACATAAAATAGAAATATTTCAATTTGTTCTCAATTCTTTTCTATCACCCACAGTTTCCTCACAATGTAACTTCATTACAAATCCGAAAATTAGCAGAACATGTTCTAGGAATGAAAAACAAATTAGTGTTACAATATGTACAAAGCTTTTATCCAAGTATAAACAAGAGAATATCTCTTTTACATAGCCTTATGTGTCCATTTCTTTATATTTCCTTTCTCTCTTCCCCTTAAACATTGTCTGTATTGCGAGAAGGTATGCTTGAGGTCTTTCTGTCATAACATTATTTATTACTTCTAGATTGGGACCAGTCACTTTATAGCGTCCAGTGTCTCTCTTTTTGCGAGTAACTGATCCTGTATATTGGAAATGTTTGATGTATCTATTAGTTTTAAAAGACATAAAGATACTAACATTAATAGACATTTTAATTAAGCGCGAAAAGTAGAAGAAAATTATATCATATACCTATAAAACGTAAGACGTTTATGTTGCAAAAAAAAAGTATGTCAATATAAAAGTGAATCGAGAAGATATTGACACATTGCTTCACTCACACTGTTTATTCACAGGACATGTTTCAAGAGCTCTTGCTCCTATCCTCAGCTGATACTCGATTAGTGAAAGTTGTAGTGGTTTCCTCCTTCTCCGTATTGTCAATAGATGGCGTGATGTACTTGTCATAGGTGTCCGGTGGTGGAGTTTCAAAATTCATGACTCTATGACGATTTTTGTTGATGAAGATGTTTTCCCATACGGAAAGGTCTATGGGGTGACTAACATATTTTATTAGAGATGTTTCCAAATTGATGTCATGTCTAGTATTCAAAAAATGAAAAGCCACTGCTGATTTTCCTGTTTCACCATTTTTAATGTTTCTCATATGTTCTTTAGTTCTGATGTTAATATTTCTTTTTGTTTTTCCTATATAAATTTTAGGGCAAGTTTCACATTTGATCTCATAGATTCCTGGTTTTTCTTTGGTAGTGATTGAATTTTTGGGAGGGCCTTTTAACAAATTTCTGATATTAAACCTATTTTGAGGTGCAAGAGTTATGTTGTGTTTTGAGAAGATTTTTTGGAATTTGTTATAGGCTGATGGGTGGAAGGTGAATTTTTTAAAAAGTTTTTTCTCTTTTTCTCCTGTAGGTTCTAGGGTGGTGGTTTCTTTTATTTTCTTAGCTTTTTGAGTCTGTTAACTGTTTTGTCTACTATATTTGGGTTGAAACCGTAGGATATAGCTACTTTTTTATGTGTAGGTATTCAATTTGTATGTCAATTTGACAACATTACGCTCCGAGGGACTTGTCTGAATGCTGGATAGCGTTGCATAAACTCCTCTATGCAGCGGTTAAAATTAAATTTATATGTCACACTAATTTTAATGCCGGTACGAAAGTAGCATTCAACCATGAAGACGTGGTGTTCTGTGTTCATATCCAGGGTAAGCTTGTTGTATTAGTTACTAGCGCAACCACACACAGAGCGCTGTGATTTGCTTACTGTTACGCAAAAATTACCGCTTCTTCTCCGTAGACGGCACTATGACTTCAAGAAAGACTTATCAGTCAACTGTGACGCCATTCTTGTTTAATTGTTGGACGGGAAATGACAAATAAAAATGAACACCGTGTATTAAGAAATCAAAATTTTTCTTCATGGATAATTTGACTTCTAATCTATGATTGTTTCATCCGTATGAAGTTAAAATCTCCAATTTTTCTCTTGCTGCCCGCTCCTTCATTGAATAATGCGTATTTTTATGCCGAACTTTTGAAGGCCTCCATTTTGTTTGTTCCCCCTTTTCTTCCCCAAAATTCCTAGCTCTTTTTATGAATATTGTACCGCTTCTCCGTATTATTTCCAACGAATCCTTCCGACTAACTCTATCTGGGTCATAACGTGACGCTTAATATTTCAAAATAATATTGCACTACAACCTGTAGGCCACGCCATGGCTAAGTGGTTAGACCGCTTGACTCTCACTAAGGCGGCCCGGGTTCGATCCCAGGTGACCACAAAGTTAGATATGTGGTGGACAACACGGCGTTGGGGTGGGTTTTCTCCGTGACCTCCGGTTTCCCCCACCATCTCATTCCAGCGATGCTCCATCTTCATGTCATGCATCATCAGTGTCACCGCCTGCGGTGCCGTATGTAGTAAAAGCGGTCGTTAAAACACTACACTTACATCCTGTAGGTAATTCCCCTGTAATTCGAGCAGCCCCTTTACATAATTCTCAATTCCATTCACTCTTTCATTGAGCAGAATTTACCTTAACGACCCATCCAGCTGTTCTCATCAAGTACACATCCAAATATTTGTAGTTGTCCAACTGTGGAATTTGTTCTCTGCCCATGTGATGTTCATCTCTTCGATCTGTAAAATAGAATGTACTTACTTTCCTCAGCATTAATGTCAGTAGCAGCTCAATTTCTTACATTTAAATCACCCTGAAGCAAGGCATTATATAAAGCATTCGAAAGTTTAATGTAGGTAATGCAATATTCTTAGGCAAACTTACCTGGGATATAAATGAATATCGGGGTTTTAAGTTTGTATAATATTTATTACATTAAACTCACAGTTATAAATGATATGTCTAATGAAAAAGCAACTCAAAGAATTTTTTTGGCACCAGGGCGCATGTGCGTGACATGTTTCTACCGCAATCCGCTAGAGAGCGGTAGTAGCAAAGATGGCGACTAGTAAACAGGAAGCGTTTTGTGTTCTGCAGTTCGCAAAGACCGAATCTGTAATTATTGTACAAAGTGCGTTCCGCATTAAGTTCGGTTGTGATCCTCCTAGTGATAATAACACTGGTAGATGGTATCATTAGTTAGAAGATACCGTCTGACTTTGTAAAGGGAAGAGCACAGGACGGCCAGGAGTAAGTGAAGAGACTGTTGAGCAAGTGAGAGAGTTGTTCACTCGTAGCCCAAAGAAATCAGTCCGGAAGGCTAGTCGTGAATTACGAGTTCCTGTGTCGACTGTTTGGAAAGTTGTAAGAAAACACTTACGGCTACGTCATGACTGTTTACAGTTATTACAGACTCTACAGACCACGGATACGTGACAACTTCGCAAGCGACATGTTGTTTTATGACGATTTTATGGGTCGTGTTGTCTTCAGTAATGAATTGACCTTTCACCTTAGTGGACATGTTAACACTCATAATGTGCGCATCTGGGGTTCAGAAAATCCTCACGAGATGTTACAAATGCAACGAGATTCACCTAAATTGAATGTTTTCTAAGCCGTATCGAGGCGAAACGTTTATCTGCCTTTCTTTTTTTTGTCAACCTACTGTAACTGCCACCAAATAAGCACTAGCACTGTAAACAACACACAGCCACACTTATCGAGGTTAAACAGCAGAATGTCGGCCTGCAGAAACAAACTAGCCTCGCCGTTGCAAAACAACTTTCACCAGCCAATCAGAAAGCAGTGTTTAAATGTCACCAATCAGAATACAATTACTGGAATTATTTTTTGTAGTTTATAGGAAGGGATGAATCTTGACTAAGGTGTTCAAAATAAACAATCCTTTATTACGTTTTTAAATCCCTAATGGTGTGATATTTTTAGCTAGCTAATTTTGTAAATTTGCGGAATCCACAATTATAATCTCAAAGAGTTTTCGTTTATGCAAATGCTAATTTAACCATGAATTTTTTTTGGTGTATTGGAAACTGCAAAATTTATTATTACCAACGGCACCTTGATACATTAGAGCAATGGCTCTTCCCTCAGTTGGCAGGAAATGAGCCAGAGAACTTCATTTTCTAGCTGGATGGTGCTCCATCTCACTGGCATAACGAAGTACGCGATTGGTTTAATTCACTGTACCCGAGGGCTGGATGGGCTACAAGGGCCCCAATGACATGGCTTGTTATGAATGGCCTCTACGTTCTCCTGACCTAACGTCATGCTATTTTTACCTTTCGGGCTTCATCAAGGATCGTGTGTACGTACCTCCGATATCAGCTGACCTCACTGAATTAATAAACCGGATTGAAGCAGTTGTTGCTACAATTACTGAATACACACTTATCATCGTGTGGGAAGAACTCGGCTATAGACTTGACGTGTGCCGTCTGACAAAGCGCAGTCACATTGAACACTTATAAGATTCTTGTTAAAACTATTTGACTTGCTTTTTCATTTGACATATCATATAAGTTGCATGTAATAAATATTATAAGGAGTTAAAACCCCGATATCCCTGTATATACATACCCTGTATTTGCAGCCCATGTTCAATAAAAGTAGGAAAAACTAATGGACATAGTAGACACTGAGCTTTGGGACACTCGCGAACTTAAGGTGATCCCATTATCTGCTTGAATATATGTAGTTATTATTATAAAATGTCTTAGATCTACACAAGAAAACGTGACTAACGTATACATTCCTTTGTTCTTTCAGGAATTCGCAGAGATTGTGCTCCAATGTTCTACTCTATCAATACGCTCAAAGAGGTCACGGTAAGAAAATGCTATAATACTTAAAGTTTTATTTAGCAGTTCTCCAATACAGTTTAATATTATGGATGCATCTTAGAGGAACTTGAATTATGCTATTTATTAGTATAATAAAAAGTACTGGATTTCCAATTTAAAACTTTAATATTTTAGACTTCTCTGAATTTATCATAACATTTCCTTTTATTGTAATGTTATAAATAATATTAGACAGTTAAATAATTAAGTAAGGTAATTTTAGCAATACGCATAGCAAAAAAAGTTATCTGGTTATTAAATAAAGAAAAATATTTTACTTCGTTGGAACATTGAAATGTGATGTTCGGAAACACTAACTGCGAACAGAAACATTTTCATTTTGGAAGATATGAACTAATGAAGTTTACAGAACTAAAATCGTATAATTTTAAGAAATTGAACTAATATTTTAATAATAATAACTTCGTTGTCTGCCTTTCTCACCAATTCTGACGTTTGGACTCGCTCGGGTTTCCTTAGAGCGAGGGAGCCGAAGCATTTGTCCAGAGATACAACGGTTGAGGGTTTGGCCCAATGCCTGGGATGATGAACAAATGAATCGTGGAATGATCGTGGGGGAAACCGGACGACCCAGAGATAAACCACCTAGCGCAATGCTGTCCATCAAAAATCCCACTTTGCGGTTACGAGACACGATGTATTATAAACCGCCTTCCACCATAGCATTGCCAGAACAATCCGATTAAGTTAATGTGGGCTCAAATTATGTTGCCAAAAGAAATAATACTTTTAAATTAACTGACGTTGAATGACTTATTCACGAAGAAATGGACAAGGAACACAACAAGACTGGGAAAACTACGTGAGACATCAGATAAACTACAAGAAGACGACTTTTGTAAAGAAATAGCAAGTAACGAGATTTTTGAACCTATCATCATAAATTTTCAGTACTCAGACGTTGAAGACAATGACAATGACGAATTATCTCTTAACGTAAGTAACATTTACAGTTATACGGATGTACTGCTGGTATTTCCGTTGGATTAGAAAAATAAGTTATTCATTAACTATAACTATTTTTAAATTAAATCCTACGTTTTTCCATAAATAAGTAAGTTATGTGAAAACTTTGAATTTCACTCAATTCCTCAAACCTTCTTCTGCAATCCCCTGCAGTAGTAACTTTCTAAGTCAACAGGTGGCAGCACTACATCCTCTTGTAAAATGGCTGACATCGACATTCGTATTAGACAGCGTTCTGTGATTGAATTTTTGACTGTGGAAGGTGAAACGCGAATTCGTATTCATGAAAGGCTAAAAAAATATGTATGGTGATGCAACGGGGGATGTCAGCACTGTTAGACGATGTGTTCGTCGTTGTAACGAAGCTGAAGGGCAAACACCACTGACAGATGAAAAGCGAAGTGGCAAGCCGGTGACTGCAGTGTCTCCATGCAGCATCCAGCGAGTCGATGACATCATTCGTGGTGATCGCCGGGTAACAACAGGGGAATTGAGTCACATTATCTCCCTCAGTAAAGGCAGTGTGATGACGATTATTCAACAACTGCGTTACTCAAAATTTTGTTGACGTTGGGTACCAAGAATGTAAGACAGTTTGGCTTTTGTTGAAGTTTTCTATAGAAAGTTATGGAGTAATTTAGATTCTCGGAAGATGATTTGAAACAAAATTGCATTCCTTTAACATCATGAGGCAGTCAAACAGTTCAAAGTTAAAATTGCTTTATGTTGAGGAAGAAATATCACAGATTCAGTAGAAAACTAAAGTCTGCGTGGCATAGTACACGCTCTCTTGCTCGCACACAGTGATGTGACGAACCTCTTAGGGCGAAGGTGGACGGGGGCTTACTCCAGGAATGTGTACAGTTGAGGAAGCAGTGGTAGAAGAAACCTGGCAAAAGGCCCGCCGCGGTAGCGTAGTGGTAGCATGTCTGCCTCACGTTCAAGAGGTCACGAGTTCGAATCTCGGTCAGGGTGAGTTACCTGGTGAAGCAATAATGTTTATGGGTGGCACACAATTCCACGTTGGGACGCCAATTTGATGCAAATAATTTAATGTGTGGCTCATGGTAAAACAATGAGGTTTCTCACAGGGTATGCGTGGATGTGTGTGAGAAGGATATTTAACGACACTGGAGTGCCCGTTTCCAATTTATTTATTCACTGCTCCTTTTTTTAAGAACATCGAAATTGAAGTTGCCGACCAAGGGTTACCAATATCCCTGTTTAGAGATACTGACGGCAGAATGTTTATTACCCGATAAATTTTATTCGTTCCTCACGTATATATGAACAGACAAATATCCAAGACAGAACAAGAGGACTGCCCTACTCGGCCTCACGCCTCAGACTGCTCTTATCGGCCTGACACCGAAGACTGTTTCAATAGCTTGGAAGCCACGGAGTGCTCTCATCGGCTCCACGCCGAAGACTCTTGTCCAAAGCTGCGTGTGGGTGTATATGTCACTTTCACTTTCTGAAAGCCCTCTTCATTCAACCAAAATCCCTTTGTGGCTGTTTGGTCGCCATTATGAATGGTTCAAAGAATACCCTATTCATACAAGTCAAGTGAGCCCCCTTAGGAAACCGCTGAGGACACTGTTTCTTACATTGCTTTTGTTATAGCAACTTTCCCCCAAAATGCTATTTGACTTAACTGGCCTTGCACGTTTTCTAACAAAGAACTAACGTTCCTTTGACATCCATCATGATTCTTTACTTATGCCAAACCTTAATTTCGGTATCACTGCATAAGGGTTTTCCGGGGTTTTCCCTTATCCTTCAAGACGAATGTCGGGTAACTCTAAGCTCTTTGGACCCTGGACACATTTGAGCATCATTTCACCCAATTCATTCGCCATCCGATATGACTTAATTTTGGAGCACATAAATTACGAAAAAAAAAGTTTTGACCAGAGGAAGCATCCCTTTTTCCATTGTAGTGAATGAAGGGTGGCTCAGGTTATTCCTCCACTACTGCTCTCTCTTCCTGACAACTTAATCCAAACGGATTCTTAAATGCCTGTACTTCTGAAATATTTGAAAAACCTTTTGTTTAGTTACGTCCGAAATATTCATCAGGTTTAACTTATTTTTTGTTCTATTTTGTACTTGTGCAATACATATTTGAGCTATGTAGGAAATAAGAACGTAGTAATTATTCAATATTTAGTATAAGTAATACAGAACACAAACGGCTTTGTAACAAAATAATATAGAATACACCAGATGCATCCAGATATTGTTTGACAAATGAAGTATTTAACTGGAATGCTTTGGCAGACCACTTGGTATATTTTACGAGCAATATCCTACTCAATTATTTTAGTATATGTATTTTGAGTTACAAAATATCCACATACACATCTGATAATCACACTCTCGTAAACACTTGAGTGTTAATTGGAATATATTCATGTCCTTAAAAATTGTTTCAAACCATTGACAGCAAATTACCAAATATGTTTTTGCTTATTAAGAGTACTTGCAAAATTAAACCGATGCAATTCAAAACAAAAAAGTGAGCATTAATTTCAGGGGTAGCAAGAGTACAAACTGAAAAATTAATTACGAAAGCATTTGAAATATGTGCACATCTGTGTGGTTTTGTTAAAACAGGTTTTGGATTGAAAATATCTGGTCACTTTCACATGAACCTCTCTATTTCATTACATATACATATGCTAATGTTCAAACAAAAGGCGATTCTTCTATTGTTATTCAAAATAAACTTTTACTGTAATGTAAAATAAAGGAACCTAAGCATGGATTAATGCACAATGCGGAATTCTCTATACTTGTAAAGCCTTTAGTCAATGCGAGTGCAGTTGCGGACCCTACCGCCCACAAATGGCCGTCATAAATCTATGTCCACACTTCTGAAATGGAACACTGTCGATCAGAACCAATAGTAACAATGATTTTCTGGAAATGACAGTCGCATGTTTACTCCACGTGGAGTCTCAGTTGCCAAAGTTTCAACTAAGAAATTCGGGGGAAATAACTAACCTACCCAGCATTTGTCTAGCAAACGTAGCATTTGTCTAGTAAGTTAACAGAGAGTGTTCCAGCGCAGACCCAAAAGAACAAGATGGCGGCCATGCGCAATATGTATATTTAGTGGATTTAGACAGTGTTTACACAGGTATTCAATCCTCTTAATTTGCTGTAACTTATAATGCTGTGTCTTGAGGTATGATAAGGGCTTGTCTTCAGCTATGATCTGAGGCTCTAGGGTTAAGAGTTGCAGGGTTTCTTAGGTAGAGTCTGTTGGTCTCGGAGGTTAATAGCTAAAGGACTTAGAGGTTAGGTCTTGAGGTATGATCTGCCTAAAAGTTGCAGGCTTTTCACAGTTGATGATGTTGGTCTGGGAGGTTAATAGCTATAGGACTTAGAGGTTAGGTCTTGAGGTATGATCTGCCTAAGAGTTGAAGGGCTTTCACAGTTGAGGCTGTTGGTCTGCGAGGTTAATAGCTATAGGACTTAGAGGTTAGGTCTTGAGGTATGATCTGCCTAACAGTTGCAGGGTTTTCACAGTTGAGGTTGTTGGCCTGGGAGTTTAATAGCTATAGGACTTAGAGGTTAGGTCTTGAGGTATGATCTGCCTAACAGTTGCAGGGTTTTCACAGTTGAGTCTGTTGGTCTGGGAGGTTAATAGCTATAGGACTTAGAGGTTAGGTCTTGAGGTATGATCTGCCTAACAGTTGCAGGGTTTTCACAGTTGAGGCTGTTGGTCTGGGAGGTTAATAGCTATAGGACTTAGAGGTTAGGTCTTGAGGTATGATCTGCCTAACAGTTGCAGGGTTTTCACAGTTGAGGCTGTTGGTCTGGGAGGCTAATAGCTATAGGACTTAGAGGTTAGGTCTTGAGGTATGATCTGCCTAACAATTGCAGGGCTTTCACAGTTGAGGCTGTTGGTCTGGGAGGCTAATAGCTATAGGACTTAGAGGTTAGGTCTTGAGGTATGATCTGCCTAACAGTTGCAGGGTTTTCACAGTTGAGTCTGTTGGTCTGGGAGGTTAATAGCTATAGGACTTAGAGTTTAGGTCTTGAGGTATGATCTGCCTAACAGTTGCAGGGTTTTCACAGTTGAGGCTGTTGGTCTGGGAGGTTAATAGCTATAGGACTTAGAGGTTAGGTATTGAGGTATGATCTGCCTAACAGTTGCAGGGTTTTCACAGTTGAGGCTGTTGGTCTGGGAGGCTAATAGTTATAGGACTTAGAGGTTAGGTCTTGAGGTATTATCTGCCTAACAGTTGCAGGGCTTTCACAGTTGAGGCTGTTGGTCTGGGAGGTTAATAGCTATAGGACTTACAGGTTAGGTCTTGAGGTATGATCTGCCTAACAGTTGCAGGGTTTTCACAGTTGAGGCTGTTGGTCTGGGAGGTTAATAGCTATAGGACTTAGAGGTTAGGTCTTGAGGTATGATCTGCCTAACAGTTGCAGGGTTTTCACAGTTGAGGCTGTTGGTCTGGGAGGCTAATAGCTATAGGACTTAGAGGTTAGGTCTTGAGGTATGATCTGCCTAACAGTTACAGGGTTTTCACAGTTGAGGCTATTGGTCTGGGAGTTAATAGCTATAGGACTTAGACATTAGGTCTTGAGCTATGATCTGCCTAAGAGTTGCAGGGTTTTCACAGTTGAGGCTTTTGGTTTCCGTGGTTGATAGCTATAGGACTTAGAGGTTAGGTCTTGAGGTATGATCTACCTAAGAGTTGCAGGGCTTTCACAGTTGAGGCTGTTGGTCTGGGAAGTTAATAGCTATGGGACTTAGAGGTTAGGTCTTGAGGTATGATCTGCCTAACCCTTGCAGGGTTTTCACAGTTGAGGCTGTTGGTCTGGGAGGTAAATAGCTATAGGACTTAGAGGTTAGATCTTGAGGTATGATCTACCTAAGAGTTGCAGGGTTTTCACAGTTGAGGCTGTTGGTCTGGGAGGTTAATAGCTATAGGACTTAGAGGTTAGGTCTTGAGGTATGATCTGCCTAACAGTTGCAGGCTTTTCACAGTTGAGGCTGTTGGTTTGATAGGTTAATAGCTGTGGGATAAGATGTTAGATCTTGAGGTATGATCTGCCTAACAGTTGCAGGCTTTTCACAGTTGAGGCTGTTGGTCTGGAAGGTTAATAGCTATAGGACTTATAGGTTAGGTCTTGAGGTATGATCTGCCTAAGAGTTGCAGACTTTTCACAGTTGAGGATGTTGGTCTGGGAGGTTAATAGCTATAGGACTTACAGGTTAGGTCTTGAGGTATGATCTGCCTAAGAGTTGCAGACTTTTCACAGTTGAGGCTGTTGGTTTGGAAGGTTAATAGCTGTAGGATTAGAGGTAAGGTCTTGAGGTATGTTCTGGGACTCTAGGGTTAAGAATTGCAGGATTACTTAGGTAAAGTCTGTTGGTCTGGAACTTGAAAGCTGTGGGATTTAGAGGTTAGGTCTTCTGGTATGATCTGGGGCTCTTGGGTTAAGAGTTGCAGGTTTTTAACAGGTAGAACTGTAGGTATGGGAGGTTAATAGCTGTAGGATTGAATGGTTAACTCTTGTGGTATGATGTGAGGCTCCAGGGTTAAGAGTTTTCACAGGTGAAGTCTGTTGATCTGGATGGATGAGAGCTGTAGGACTCTTTGTATGATCTGGGGGCTCTAGTGTTAAGAGCTGCAGGTTTCTTACAGGTAAAGAATGCTGGTCTGTAAAACCCACGAAAAAACCAAGGGTAAGGCATATCGGCCACGGGAATCCAACCCGGACCTCCCGAATCCGGCGACAGACAAAACCACCTGAGACATCCCGCTCGGTCACTTTATTTATGACACGTTTGTGATAAATTAAATTATTTCTTACATGATGGCTGCTGAATATAACAGATTCAAAGCTGCCGGTTTAGGACTAATATGCCTTTAAATTAGAGACAATTTCTTTTGGGATTTTGTTATACATGGCTCTGATTACCATTTACCAAATGTCACACGAATCGTTCCTGTGAGAGGAGCCTGAAGTTTTCTGTATCAGTGACCTAACAAAATTGGCTCCATAATGCTCACCATCTTGCCATGGAGCCTAATCCCCTTGTCTTTCTAAGACAACATATAGGTTCACCGAAGAAGAAAAGTAGCTGGTTCCGTATTCATGAGTCCTTGTTAGACATTTTTGCCTTCTCCCCGGATTCTCATGATTCCTTTAACACGCTCTCAGCCCCACTTCGCTTTCCTTTTCCTTCGGATCCTTATTATCTTTAAGTGAGTTTTCGTGGAGAAGGTACTTCCTTAACTACTTTGCAGGCAAGCGTTACTTTCTACTCCTCTTGCTATAACCATAAATCTTGTGCAGCAGTTTCTTCACGGTTCATTTTAGTCTCTCCCATCAATTCCTTACTACATGTAAACGATTCAAAATGTTCAGAAATCTGAAAGGAAGCAGCAGCGATACAAAATCTTTCCTGCAAACGGTCCCAGTTCTAAGAGGAAGACGTTCCTTTATTTGGAATGGATATATAATTGGAAAGAACCGTTCACATCAGTGATACAAAGTGATATTCGGGCTCTTCAGTGAAACAAAGTAATTTAATATGGCATTCTATATGAAAGGAAGCAAAACATAAACCAGTCCTCGTATTCTTGGTACTACTAGGACTGTTCAAAAAACATGATCAAAATTTTTATGGTCATACTTTTTCGCATTAAAATTCAATCTTATTATATTCTGTTGGCGTCATGTGCAACAAACACGCCGTAGTAGTTTTATTGTTGGTACTCCTGGTTCCCGCCTGTGAGAACCAGGCAAGTTCAGACATGTTCAATATCGCCTACCGCTGCAATGGAGGTAACACGCGAGGAACAATATACGGCTTTGAAATTCTGCTTTCGTCTTAACAAATCTTCAGTTGAGGTCTATACAATGTTACAGGAGGCCTATGGACAGTCTGTTCTTGCCTACAGCACAGCTCGAAGGTGATTTAAAATGTTTAAAGAGGGGAGAAAATCAATTTCCAAGGTAGGTGGAACCGATGCTCCAGTTACTGTTCTTACGGAAGAAAACATCAACACTGCTGCTGCCATTGTGAGAAAGGATCGACGAATTACCTTAAGATCACTTTCTGAAATACTGAACATTTCATTGTTTGCCACCCACACGTTGGTGACAGAAACATTACACATGAGGCGTGTTTGTGCGCGATGGGTTTCAAGACTGTTGATTCCCGAACAAAAGGACGTTCGCATGCAGTTAAAGTTGATGTTAGTGGAAGATCCGGAGTCTCTTTCAAACTTAATCACTGCTGACGAAACTTGGCTACATCATTTTGATCGTGAGAGCGAACAGCAAAGCCCAGTGTGGAAATCTCCTTCATCACCAACCCCCATAAACCAAAAGTTGTTGCTTCTGCTGGGAAAGTTATGCTCATCTCATTCTTTGATATTCATGGAATGGTTTATCAGCATGTTGTACCTGCACACGCATCAGTAACTGGAGAATAGTACAGGGATGTCGTGAAAACATTGCAAGTCCATATCAGACGCAAAAGACCACATTTCCGTGAAGCAGGTTGGATGCTGCACCACGATAATGCGCGGCCGCATATTGGTAATGTTGTTGGTGAGTATCTTGCAAAAATCTAGGTGAAGTTCATCCCTCACCATCCGTATAATCCGGATTTATCCGCATGTGACATTTTTCTATTCCCTAATTTGAAGAAACGCCTTCGTGGGAGACATTATCCATCATCAGAGTCAGTGGTGAAGGCTGCGGAGGGGATTTTGAAGGATCTCTCAAAAATGGTTTGCTGCATGTCTTTGAAGACTGGCAGAAACGCTGGAACAAGTACTCTATAAGGAAGTAACTGCTGAAAAATTAAGCAGACGTCAGTTCATATACAACTTAGCAGCAAGTATGTTCTTGGACCATGTTTAGGCAACGCTGGATGCACGTGTGTTGGGTGCTACAATGTTGCAGATGTCTATGAATAAGTGAAATCAGGTTTATAAGTGTTTTCTACTATATACAGTGGTCTTCAAAATTTTAATTTGAAACACAGATGTTAGCTAAGCTAACTTGTCGAATTTACTTTTGGTTATCGAATATATTTGGATTACTTTTTAGGTTTAAAATGTTCATTTTACGATGTAATTCTTCAGACAAAAGTAAAATTTTATACTGTTAAACTGTATACATAATATTAAATAAACTGGTATGTTAATTAATGGAAATTAATTATTCTTTCACACCAGCCGTGTGTAGGCTAAATTGTGGAAACGTTGAGTCAGACTGAAAAATTCAATGCCATAGCCGGGATTTGAACCATGGATCTTCTGGTTTCCGTCCAGCCGCACTACCATTGTGCTACTATGGCCAACGTGCCGATATGACATTAAATTCTCCAACTGACTCGTATTTTCCCGGTAAACCACTTAGGAGTTCTCATAAACACATGAGACAACTACCTTAATGGCGACTTACTACATGTAAGTACTTTAAGGCCCGGGCTTCATAGTTAACCACTATTAGGTTAATTAATGGAAATTAATTATTCTTTCACACCGGCCGTGTGTAGGCTAAATTGTGGAAACGTTGAGTCAGACTGAAAAATTCAATGCCATAGCCGGGATTTGAACCACGGATCTTCTGGTTTCCGTCCAGCCGCACTACCATTGTGCTACTATGGCCAACGTGCCGATATGACATTAAATTCTCCAACTGACTCGTATTTTCCCGGTAAACCACTTAGGAGTTCTCATAAACACATGAGACAACTACCTTAATGGCGACTTACTACATGTAAGTACTTTAAGGCCCGGGCTTTATAGTTAACCACTATTAGGTTAATTAATGGAAATTAATTATTCTTTCACACCGGCCGTGTGTAGGCTAAATTGTGGAAACGTTGAGAACAAAAAACAAAAAACAAAACATTCAACTAGCTCCAGTGAACCATTACTCCTTAAAAAACCTAATTTGCTCAAACATCAAAGATGCCATTCCATCTAACAAAAAATCTGGTATATATCAAATTGAATGCTGTGACTGTAGTCAAATTTATATTGGAAAAACCAAAAGAAATTTAGAAACAAGAGTAAAGGAACACTTTAGGAACATAAAATACAAACAATTAGAAAAATCAGTAGTTGCCACGCATTTTTGGGAAAAAAATCACAACATAAATCCAGAACCAAAATTACTAAAACATACAACAGGAAAAGATGAACTGTCCACATGGGAACAAATCTTTATTTCAAAAAATAGGAACAAAGTATTCAATTTCGACATCCACCAGAAATATTTGTTCAGCAAGTTCCTCGAACCGCCACCAGAGGAGACCGATGACAAAATATTGCCAGCTACACCAATGAGAACAAGTCGATGTCCGCCTGAAGATAAAGGGAAGGCCTCTGAAACTAGTTTCGGTAAAATTTAAAAGTAAGTGTTGTTTTGTGCTATTAATCGACTCCCAATTAATTTAAATAATACTTATTGTATTTTTAATTGGCTTTCTCCGTAACTTGCATTTTCTACAACTTCAGCACATTTTTCTCTCAAAATACTTCATCTACAGTGATGCAGTTTAGCACACAGCTTTCTTATGTCACAATGAACATTATGTTGGTTCTAGACTTCAAGATTAAGCTCTAGACAGAATGTGATGATACAAAATATATGAAATTATTTTAATTTTTAAAGGATGCACATGATTAATATTGTGACTTTGTGGGTTCGTGAAATGAAAAGTCCAATTTCACCACTCAAAAATGTTCTTTATTTCCACCGACTTACAGTTAAACTCTTGCCAATTACACAGAATTACTTGCTGCACACAATTACAATTCACCAGTCCGTCCGTTACACTTTCACTTGTACTCGCGATTATATAAACTCCGATGCACATACCAGTTACGTACAGTCTTCCGTTGCACAATCTACTCGTTCATTAACACGTCACTGACTAACTCTTACACCAAGGACTGCGACTGTCTCCTCACTCACACTCACTAACCAACTGACTGACTGACTGACTAACTAGCTGCAGCCCTTTTTATAGGCATCTCGCCGTCTTCTCGACGTTTCCAGATGATGAACGATCCGGTAATTTCGAGAACCAGGTGGACAGAAACAGACGGCACACTGATGTTTTTCCTCCGACCACCGCCTGTCACCACTATAAGACAAACGAGGGGGAGGTGTGGCTAACACGAACCTCCCCTGTCTTCCGCTCCCAGCTGCTTCCACAGGGTGTTCCAGCGCTCGCGTTACACTGCTCCCTCCTCAAAGCTGTTCGCCCCGAACAGCCCCATCGTAGCGTGCGAGGCGGTCCAGGAGTACCACCAGCATCTGCCCGGAGTCTGAGCCAGAAGTAGCGCTGCCGTAGTTTGTGAATCATACGGTTCGCTCCCAGGTGTCCTCCTGAAGTACCGGCGTGCACTTCCTCCAAGACTTCCGGGACCTTACTCCGGGGGAGTACCAACTGTTCTCTCTGCACCTTCCCATCGGGTGACTCCCATACCCGGAACAGCACGCCCTCTCTGGTCTTCAACGAGTCCCATTGGGTCCAGTACGACTTGTAGGTGGCGCTCCCCGGTGCGTTGTCCTCCCAGGTTGGTCTCGTCCCTGCGTCCACTTCCCTCAAGAGTGGCCCCAAGTCTGCGTCCGCCAGCTGCTCCCTCCTCAGGCCTGCGCTATCCCAGCCTTCAGCAGGCACTGCCACAACTACTCGGACTGCTGCGGCTTGCTCCTTCTCTTCCACTCTTGTGCGCTCAAGGCCGTCCTGGATCTGCGATAGGACACCTCCAATGCAATGGTCGCTAGCGTCGGTGTCCACAATGAAGGCGCCACCCGGTTGTGGGAAACCCAAAATTGGAGCACTGCACAGGGTCTCCTTCGGGTGCTGGAAAGCGTCTTCGGCGTCCTCCGTCCACACATAAGGCCGGTTTTCCTCCGTCAGGCGGGTGAGGGGTTTTGCGATGTTGTCGGCCTTTTCCTCTAAATCATTAAGGCGGTCGTCTACTTGACCCTTCCGCTTGCCCAGGTTCGTGACGTCATCCCTCACGCCGGCCAACCGTTCCTCAAACTTTGCGGCGAGAGCCTCGTTCGCCCCCTTCATTTCCGTCTTCTCCGTGAGGTTATCGTTAGCCGTCATCATTTCTTCCAGCTTTGCGGCCAGGTTGTTATTTGCCGCTTCTATTTCCGTTGTTAATTCGGCCTTCATTTCTTCCATCTTCCGGGTGATGTTGTCGTTGGCCGTCTTCATTTGTTTCAATTCTGCGGTGATGTTGTTATTTGCCGCTTCTATTTCCGTTGTTAACTCGGCCTTCATTTCTTCCATCTTCCCGGCGATGTCGTTGGCCGTCTTCATTTGTTTCAACTCTGCGGTGATGTTGTCGTTGGCCGTCTTCATTTGTTTCAACTCTGCGGTGATGTTGTCGTTGGCCGTCTTCATTTCCGAGATTAGTTCGGCCTTCATTTCCATCATTTTCTCCAAAAATTTTTCCAATGCCGCGTCCATGGTTGTAATGTTCGGTGATGTTGTTTTCCCGCTTCCTGACACCAGTGTGACTTTGTGGGTTCGTGAAATGAAAAGTCCAATTTCACCACTCAAAAATGTTCTTTATTTCCACCGACTTACAGTTAAACTCTTGCCAATTACACAGAATTACTTGCTGCACACGATTACAATTCACCAGTTCGTCCGTTACACTTTCACTTGTACTCGCGATTACATAAACTCCGATGCACATACATGGTTACGTACAGTCTTCCGTTGCACAATCTACTCGTTCATTAACACGTCACTGACTAACTCTTACACCAAGGACTGCGACTGTCTCCTCACTCACACTCACTAACCAACTGACTGACTGACTGACTAACTAGCTGCAGCCCTTTTTATAGGCATCTCGCCGTCTTCTCGACGTTTCCAGATGATGAACGATCCGGTAATTTCGAGAACCAGGTGGACAGAAACAGACGGCACACTGATGTTTTTCCTCCGACCACCGCCTGTCACCACTATAAGACAAACGAGGGGGAGGTGTGGCTAACACGAACCTCCCCTGTCTTCCGCTCCCAGCTGCTTCCACAGGGTGTTCCAGCGCTCGCGTTACAATATTTTTGTTTAAATTCGGTACAACTTCAATAAGACATCTAAATCCAACAGGTTCATTTTAGTGTGTTCTAAAATAACATACCAAATTTCAGAAATATAGCTTATGTGAATTTTGAAAAAAAATGGGCTTAAGTTTTTAAATATCTCCGTATAAAGAAAACATATGTAGCATTAGTTAGAAACCATGGAAAATTATGAAAATATTGTGCATATTAACTGTATTATCCTAAATAAGTAAACTAAGTTTCACTTCTCTAACTTGAAAACTTTGGATGTTATGACTATTTTTGTAATACCCTGAATATTTGCATACGTCCCCCCTTAAGCTTTTTATGAACAGCGGTTCGATCATATTGTTGATCCCATGTGTTTATTTTAGCCGACTTTTTCAATATCCGCACAATAACATAATGTATGGTAAAGTGAGTTAATAGGATTTTGGTACACCCTGTGTATCTGCAGCTTTTACCGTCAGTTAACCCGCCGCCTGCCGAAGGACCACTCAGTAAATCATCCACAATTCCTTGAATACTGCAAAACCTGTTCAATATAATTTATACTGAAGGAAAATCAGATTGTGGAACAAAATGAATTATTTAACCCTAAGAGACCACAATCAATAACTGCACAGGAAGTCCTTTCCTGGAGCGGTGGGTGCGACTACGTTCAGAAATACGGCCACTGAGATTGGTCTTGCTTATATCTCATCTGAGAGATACACGAGGAGCTTAAAGGTTGACTACATTTCTCATGAGCGCCTTAGGGGCGAGTAAACTTGTATTGTAGTATGTGGCCTCGCAGTATGTCAAAATGAATTCCATAGGTGGGAACATGAACCATGTTAGAGCAGAAAAAAGGTTGCTATGATATAAAAAGGATTTAAACCAATGATCCAACTTGCTTACTGCCACAGTCATTTCTATTTAACGCAACCATGAGAGGTGTTTCACCACTATTGAATTTTCAAAAGGGGTCAAGACAAGCAAATCGATCAATAGGAGTTAATTGTCGCTCAGTTCATTAAATACTTAGCAGTCAAATGTCGCGGTTACACCACGCAGGGAATTCTGCTGGTCCCTTTGCCGGAATCCACCTTACCATTTATTTGCGAAATAGAACTCATTCTACCAATGTTGTCACATTGTTCTATTTGTTCAATAAACTAGAAGAATTAGTAATTATACGGTAGCATTAAGCTTCCTTGACGTTACGTTAGAACCTATGCAAATTATCTGACAAGGAAAGTGTAAAGGAGGGGAGCTTTTAACCTTTATGTACAATGTTTAACTAATCACAATGTTATATCTACTGTAATAAATGAAATCCAGAAATGTTGTGGACAGTGGGGAATAAAAATAAACACGTTGAAAGTTATGGTCTTCAAGAAGGCAGTTAAACTAACAGAAGATGAGAAGTGGGTTCTAAATGGCAAAAGGGTAGAAGTAGTCATGAACTTGAATACTTAGGAGTGAGTATGAATAACAATGGAAAGTGGGCAGCACACAGGAAAAAAATGGAAGCACACGGAAGGGCGGCAATGAATGGGAATATAAACTAGAAATGACAACCAAGTAGCACTAGTTGAATCCAAAATGTTCTATGCAATGGAAATTTGGGGGGGGGGTGCAGAGGTAAACAAAACGGTGAGCCAAAACTACAGAAGGTTTTGTAAAGAGCTACTAGGCTTACCAAGATCAGCACCTAGGGCAGTAGCTTTAGTAGAATTAGGAAAGACAAGAAGAAATGGAATAACAATACAAAGAATAATAACATTTTGGTATAGGTGTTTGGTCAAAGAAGAAGGGGAAATTATGAAATTATGCATGAGACAGCAAAAAAGGATTAGCGAACTCAAATAGTTGGTGGGCAGAGATAGGAGGAATTATGCAGAAAATAGGAATGGGAGATATATGGAGATTAGAGGAAAGGAATACAAGCGACGTGGGTAAATTAATAAAATACAGAATAGAAGATATAGAAAGACAGGAAATATGAGGAAGTCTAGAAAAAATGAAATCATTGCAATTTTTCAAGCAAACAAAAAGAAATTGGGGAGGAGAAGTATATGTAGATTACTGAAATAGACAAGAGAGAGAAGGGCTAGCTTGGATGAGAACACGAAAAATATTTCTAAGAGGGATAAGAGGTAGGGAAAAGGTAATTTGTGAATTGTGTGGGGAAATAGGAAGTATAGAACACTATGTAAAAATATGCAAAAAGGTTGCAATATGGAGGAAAAAGTTTTGGGAGGAAAATTGGGAGAAATTAGAGAAGAGGAATATAAGCTATTTAAATGTTAACGCGAAAGGAGGAAAAGAAGGTAAGAAGTATTGCTGAGCTCTTATAGAAAGTAAGAGAAAAATGGAGAAGAAATGTAAAGAATATAAGAAAGGAAGACGAGTGGAAAGAATGGGACTAATTAAGTAACAAGGAGACATGGAGGTTAAGAGCTATCTGGCAGAGCAGAAGACCAGGGTGTCATGTAAGACAAGGTAGCAACAAGGTAAAGGCAAATAAATGTAAAGAATATAAGAAAGGAAGATGAGTGGGAAAAAGGGACTAATTAAGTAACAAGGAGACATGGAGGTTAAGAGCTACCTGACAGAGCAGAAGACCAGGGTGTCATGTAAGACAAGGTAGCAACAAGGTAAAGACAAATAAATGTAAAGAATTTAAGAAAGGAAGATAAGGGGAGAAAAGGGACTAATTAAGTAACAAGGAGACATGGAGGTTAAGAGCTACCTGATAGAGCAGAAGACCAGGGTGTCATGTAAGACAAGGTAGCAACAAGGTAAAGACAAATAAATGTAAAGAATATAAGAAAGGAAGATGAGGGGGAAAAAGGGACTAATTAAGTAACAAGGAGACATGGAGTTTAAGAGCTACCTGACAGAGTAGAAGACCAGGGTGTCATGTAAGACAAGGTAGCAACAAGGTAAAGACAAATAAATGTAGCTAAATGTTCTAAATTATAAAATGTTGGAATATGCATAATAAAAGCCTTATCTAATCTAAAACTCTTTAAGGGAAGCTACAATCGCTGGTGTTTAATATTTCCCTCGCAAAAGGGTAAGGGGAAATCAAGAAAGTATTACATAAGTATATTGTCTGTATCCTTCTTGTCCTCAGACGGTGGGCAAATTGCAATCAAGGGTGAATACAACTAGTTCAAATTGCTTTGTTTTAGCGGTTCTGTGATGTTGAATAGTAACACGGTTTCGGGCATTGTTCTTCATTTCTTATACAAAGAATAGTCACATTCTCTTTTTTCCTATGTCATATCGTAAATTTTAAAGTTACCATTTAAAGACAACCAGCTTGTAACTTACAATTTGTGCTAGTGTTTACAGAGTAGGGAGTCCGTGATTTATTTACCATTGTCTTCAAATCTGAAAAGAAGAAGTTCAGATACTATCTGCCAATAAACTCGCTCTAGATTTGAATGAACATAAACTCGTAATTATAGTTTTTAAATGCTTTTAAAAGATAAGAAATCCTCTGTAACTATGGAAGTCCCAAAACAATGAAGCAAACTAATGCTTTCATCAATCGTCCCTTTTTGGAAATATAAGCCGATTTATTATTTCAAAATTACAATGAAGATTATATAATAACAGCTTTTGAACAAGAATAAAGTTTCTGAATACGCGAGAGGGTTCTCGCTACCCCTGTCACCAGCAATTTCTACTATAATAAGGATATTATTGGTGAAGACTGAAGTCTAAAGATAGCAGGAAACTTGGTCTCCAATCAAGCTGTCCTCGCAAAAGCTCCAATCGATATCAACTGGAACAAATGGAAGTCTGATTGGGTAGTGGCTCACCCTGATTGATTCATTTTGGTAGCTAGGTACGTACATTCCTTCAATGACCTCGCCCTACCAGCTCTAGAAACTCTTTAAAGGCGTAGTACTTCTTATGTGAAACAACTTGTGTCTTTGTAAAAACATCGTGAGAAACAAAAGAGTCATTATCAAAACAGTGTATAAGTAAAATATGAAACTATTATCAGTGAAGGAAACAGATATATACAAATGTAATAATTTGCAACTTTAAAAACTTCACTTATCTTATCAGAAAGTTGACTAGGATCGTGATTTCGTGAATATATTATTCAAATCATCAGCTTGAGCCATCAACAATTTTGTTACCGTCGCTAGATGTCTCTCTGTTTATTTTAGTACTACCAACATCAGAAAATGAAACAATCCGTTAAATCGATCGTACTATTTAGTTGTTTTAATAATTTAACTTCTGTATTTATTTCATTTAATGAAATGATGCCTTAGAATTACTAAATTTGCAAGATAAGGCAGTCAAATTCAATTAGATACGCACATTAATGGATTTCTTCCTTTTCTATATCTAAAGATAATAATAAATAATAAATTAAACTTTGCTATTTATAGGAGGCCGACTCATATCGATAATTACATAAATAATAAAAGTTATAACCTTTTCTCGCATAAATTTACTGTTCTCAATAGATTATTATATATGAGGTACGTCGAGAAAGTAAGTTCTGTTTGGTAATAAAATTAATTGTGTACAGATACAGAAAAATGATTTATTGCACAAAATTCCACAACTCTTAAACTACATTTACACATAACTGTCAAAATTTTGCAGGCGTTTGTCACAGCGCGGCACAAGTTTTTGTATACCTTCTTCATAGAAGTTTGCCGTCTGTGTCTTCAACCAGTTGGAAATATTTTCTTTCAGCTCTTCGTCATTGTTGAAGTGTTGACCGCCAAGGAAAGATTTGAGATACAAAAACAGATGAAAGTCGCTAGGAGCGAGGTCAGGGCTATACAGGCTGTGGTCTAACACGTCCCAAACAAATCCCTGAAGGATATGTCGGTCGCATTCGCAGTGTGTGGTCGTGCGTTAACTCATGCAGTTAAAGTTGATGCTAGAGGAAGATCTGGAGTTTCTTTGAAACGTAATCACTGCTGATGAAACTTGGCTACATCATTTTGATCCTGAGAGCAAACAGCAAAGCTCAGTGTGGAAATCTTCTTCATCACCAACCCCCAAAAGCAAAAGTGGTTGCTTTTGCTGGGAAAGTTATGGTCATCTCATTCTTTGATATTCATGGAATGGTTTATCAGCATATTGTACCTGCACAGGCATCAGTAAATGGACAATACTACAGGGGTGTCCTGAAAACAATGCAAGTCCATATCAGGCGCAAAAGACCACATTTCCATGAAGCAGGCTGGATGCTACACCACGATAATGCGCGGCTGCATATTGCCAATGTTGTTGCTGAATATCTTGCAAAAATCAACGTGAAGTACTTCCCTCACCCTCCCTATAGTCCGGATTTTGCCCCAAATGACCTTCTTCTGTTCCCTAACTTGAAGAAGCGCCTTCGTGGGAGGCGTTATCCATCATCAGAAGCAGTGGTGAAGATTGCGGAGGCAATTTTGAAGGATCTCTCAAAAATGGTTTCCAGCATGTCTTTGAAGACTGACAGAAACGCTGGGACAAGTGTATCACATTCAGGGGAGACTATTTTGAGGAGGACCATCACAATTATGAGGAGTGGTAAAGGTATGTTGTCAAAAAAAGTTGTGATCATTCTTTATTGAACAGCCCTCGGAGGCTTAACATGGTATGCATTTTTAGCCGGGGTCCTCCTGACACCACCATCTCGGTTACGGGTTAACCTTAATCCATATCAAGGGATGTTGTGTACAAGATTGAACCGCTTGTTCTAACTAAAAGAATCGAAAACATTTTATAACCTTTGTGGTTTTCAGTCATTCACGCAAATTAACTTCCCATATGCAGGAGTTCAAATACGGTAAAAGTTGATCAAATGCGCAGGGCTTCAGTTTAAAACTTTGAATCACGCTGTCTTACTCTAATCTGGTTATCGAACTGGCATAAAAATGTCGAACTGAATATTCAGAAGTACATCACAAAAACAAACACGTTATTTAAGTATTCATCCATTTTAACAACTCATATATGTGTAAATGAAGAACAAATGCCTGCAATGGAGGTTTAAATGTCTTCGATTGTCAGAGAGAATCAAAACCAAATAGTCCAACTGCATTCAAAGTCGACTCGTTAGGACTGGTATGCTGTATGGCTGACAAGCGAAATTAGATATATAATTATGTCAATTTGAATAATAGCCGGCTCTTGTAGCCATGGTCTTTAGTATGTATCTAGCGTTCCTCGCGTAGAGTGTCGCGGGTTTGAGTCTCGCCTTGGGCATGGGTGCATTGTGTATGTGTGTACAACTAGAGAAAACATGTCTCTTCAATAGACAAAGGAGTCCTTCCTGAAAGGCCAAAAAATATTAAAATCGTTACAAAATGTCCTGCGCTATGGCCTAACGGGTTAAGGCAGCATGCCTTGGTCCCTGCCACGGAATGCGACCCGGATTCGATCCCAGCAAGGGGGTTTGCGGAATTTAGCTCCCGGATGTAGGACAGGTGCCCAAGCAGCCTCGTGAGTAAAGTAAGGAGCTTACGCTAGGTAAAGTATGGTCAGTCAACGCGAATGCAGTGGCCTCGCAAAGGAAACTGATCCTACCGCCCAATAATGACCGTCATTCCACACTTCAGAAATGGAACACTCTCGTTGAGGACCAATAGCAACCCTGATTTTCTGGAAATGACAGTTGCATGCCTACTCCACGAGGAGTCTCAGTTGCCGAAGATCCAACTTCCAGTTGATCTGTTTCATTACGTGCAGAAAATCGTTGTTTGTCACGATGTGGAGACCGTGGGAGGGAAATGCAGTGGTAAACGCAAATGAAGTAGTAGATAACTTTCAGTCAAGTGAAAATGATGAAAGTGAAGACAATAGTGTGAATAACTGGGCCGAGTTTTGTTACTGGAGAAGCCTCAAAAAACAAAGTAATAACGGGAACTGTTTCTAAGCAAATTCAAGCGTTTGTTTCGAACACATATGTATATGTACTGACAAATAATCTTGGTAAGGAGTCATGCAATGAACCTGATAAAATCTGGGTATTCACAAAAATACAGTAAGAAAAATTGTGACGAAAGTAATACTAAAGACGCCGATCAAAGGTGAATACAAAAGGAAACGTTTCTCTAAAGTTTGGATAATTTTACATGCGATTTAATTCGTCAAGAAATTTATAGAGTCTGTGCAAAGGGGAGAGCGCCCACCTTAGACGAATTGGTTGCACATTTGCAAGAAATTTGTGATATTCCTTATGGGCACTGAACTTTGCGCGGTCTCCTAAAGGAGCTGGTTTAAAATACCGCACTTTGAATAAGATAAGGGTTATTATGGAATCAAGTAGAATTGTGTGTGTGTTTTTTTTTTTTTCTTTCTTTATTGATAACAATCAGCATGCCCCACTACATAGTAGTATTACATGCATTACATTACATTTTTCCAACATTTGATTTTACAAATTGTACATATTTACATGTTAATATTACATTAGATCTTTTAGCAGTTGATTTCACAAGTTATACATATTTACATATCTTTATAGGTTAATTGAATTTATGTATTTACAGAATGCTTTTATGTGGTGTTTTACAAGACTCTCGTTGGTTACTGGCCACTTGCTTCCATTTAGAGTTACATCTTGAATTAGCTTGGCTCTTTGTTGACTTTTGTCTACACATTCGTATATTAAATGGTTTACGGTTTGTTGGGAGCTGTTACATGTACATTTTGGATCGTCTACTATATGGAATCGGTGTAAGTAAGCTTTGGTTTTTCCGTGGCCGGAAGTTATTGCTGTGAAAATTGGTGTTAAAGGAAGCTTTCTCTTCAGCCTATCTTTTATTGTTGGAAAAAAATAACTTGCTGAGTGCCCCCTTGTCCGTGGCATTCCACCTATTCTGCCAGACCTGATGTCCTGTTTCTTGTATTTCAGAAATAATTACAGATTTAGGTATCAAACTGTAACTATTGGGCAGATCTCCGTCCAGAGCAGCGGATTTCGCTAGTCTGTGTGTGTGTGTGTGTGTGTGGATGCGTGTGTCTCGGTGTGTGTCTGTGTGTGTATATGTGTGTGTGTGTGTGGGTGGGTGGATGCGTGTGTCTCGGTGTGTGTCTGTGTGTGTGTGTGTGTGTGTGTGTGTGTGTGTGTGTGTGTGTGTGTGTGTGTGTGTGTGTCAAAACTGAGGAAGCTTCGCTTGAACATAATTTATTTAGACGAAACCTCGTACGATACCCATGACGTATCGAGAAAGCTGGCAACCTTGCAGAAAGGACTGGGAGAGGGAGGGCCGGTGCTATAAAACAATTATAAGGGTTCGTCAATGAAGGCGGCCGACCTGCACTCGTGTTGACTAGACAGACTTTAAGTGGCCCTGGTAACGAAAACCAACGTTCAGGCCGAAGGAATCCCAGAGCCTGCCCACGTATCGCGAATTTTGATCGTGTTATGTCTTTGTTTATATTTGTGTTATATCCAGTTTTTCATTTGTGGTTATAACATTTTATAAATATCCTGATGATGGGAGAGATGCACACTCCCGAAACGTTGATATCTAATCATCTTTTCACCTGGCTGGCTGTCCGAGAAGAAATTGAACATAAACAAATTTGTTTGCTTAAAAGATTTTATTTTTTATTTATTTATTATTATTATTATTATTTTTTTTTTTTTTTTTGAATGACCATTGCTCACTAACTTTGTTAAGTTCTGTATGAAAGGCAATGTATGCTATAGAGGAAAGTCGTTCCCAAATGGAGTAGGTTTGACCTTTTTCTCTATAAGGTAGCCACTGACAGGGTCCTCCAGGAAGCAAGGGAGTTAGTTCTTCGTATGCTGTTTTCACATTACTACCTTCTACCTACAAGGACGAAAGAAGCAAGAGCAAACTTGACTACTCAAACAATTGCGTAAAATATTCAGCTCCGCGGGGAGAAAAGAAGACAGAACGAACGAAAGCAAGGAAAGAGACAAACCAACAGAAGGGAGAAACCCAAATAAAACGGAAATATGCGACGTAAGCTTTCCTTCAGACAATCCTCTTCGGTGTACTTGCTCCCTCCTATCCCCGAACAGCCCCAGTTTACGCTGCAGGAAATCCCTCCATAGTTCCGGTTCTTTCACCCCCTCCCTCCTCTCCAGCAGGGGAAAAGGACAGTTTAATCGAATTCCTATGTGACTGATAGCTTGTCATATTGGCATTCAGCTTTCAAAATGAGATTTTGAGCACTCTATTGGAACAAACCAACAAAACGTTTTAATTTTCATACACTTTCAGCTCGCCATTCAAGTAAATGTGTATACAATAAAGCTGTTCCCATTTCTATAACGTGTAATTCCAGAATACACAATGCCCTTTCAAATGTTTCGCTATAATGCGTTAATACAGCGCTCTGGTATATGGTTTAATTATTACTGAAGTATTTCTCTTTGAGCATTAGCGATACAGAACCATATTTATTTACAGAGTACATGTTTTTTGCCATTTAATCTGATGAACTTGTTCACAGAAAAACCAGGAATTTAACGTCAGTTTCGTTTGCTTCATTCTTTGAAATTCACTTGTAACGAAATGCGCATGCCACCCCTAATATAAAATCGCAGAAAAAAGGTAAGTGGTTAATAATTACTGACAAATGACAATCGCTTCGCATGATGAACATGAGCAATGTCAAAGCAACAAGAAAAGTTATCTGTTATATAATACAGCCATGAACCTTATTTTACCGGTAATATGAACTTATCAACTCTAGCGTTCGTAACGATGACGACAGCTTTGTTGTTTCCGGCTGAAGATGTGTAAAAGTTTTACATGAAATCGTGATCCCGGACAGTTTATAAGAAACGTGGAAACGTAGAGTCAGACTGAAAAATTCAATGCCATAGCCTGGATTTGAACCACGGATCTTCTGGTTTCCGTCCAGCCGCACTACCATTGTGCTACTATGGCCAACGTGCCGATATGACATTAAATTCTCCAACTGACTCGTATTTTCTCGGTAAACCACTTAGGAGTTCTCATAAACACATGAGACAACTACCTTAATGGCGACTTACTACATGTAAGTACTTTAAGCCCGGGCTTCATATAGTAAACCACTATTAGGTTAATTAATGGAAATTAATTATTCTTCCACACTGGCCGTGTGTAGACTTAAAGTACTTACAGCATAGTAAGTCGCCATTAAGGTAGTTGTCTCATGTGTTTATGAGAACTCCTAAGTGGTTTACCGTGAAAATACGAGTCAGTTGGAGAATTTAATGTCATATCGGCACGTTGGCCATAGTAGCACAATGGTAGTGCGGCTGGACGGAAACCAGAAGATCCGTGGTTCAAATCCCGGCTATGGCATTGAATTTTTCAGTCTGATTCTACGTTTCCACAATTTAGCCTACACACGGCCAGTGTGAAAGAATAATTAATTTCCATTAATTAAGCTATAAGAAACGTGCCATCATTTCTTATAAGATAAGTGAATTTTTAAGTTACAAATTGTTATATTTGTATATATTTGTTTCCTTCACTGTTAATTGCTTTATATTTTAAGTATGTATTATACAGTATGGTTTCTCGGGTTTACAGCCAAATGATGTTTCCTTCCACCAAGCTTTCAGCCATCTTAACTCTGGTGTTTATGGGTCATGGGTGTTTATGTGTATATTGAATATTTCTGAAAATAGGAAAACAGATAAGAAAATAAATGGAAATAATGAAAAGTCGGTTAAATAAGAAAAAAAAAGCGGGAATAGGGCCGAGTTAAAATCAACACCTCAGAGCCTGGAATCGAACTGGGTCAGCTCGAGGGTCGCGAACTAAACCACCTCGGCGCCTCATACTTAAGAATATTAAATGGAACATTTTACCAATCTTCTAATATTTCCCGCTTACGCTCTGTGATATCTCCTTCTATTTTTCGTTCGCAAAAATAAAATATAAAGGCACTAAAATCCGAATGGAGAAAGCAGGACAAAGAATAAAGTTTAAGTTCTGCTGCAATGAGGTTCTCTTTTCCTCAGCTTCCGAAAGATGTTTTCGGCGTAGGAAAGGCATTCGTTGATAAACCCTGGTATTTAGGACAAAAAGCAAAGAGAACAGGAAGGGGGTACGACAAGTTGTGACGCTGGAGAACAAAGGGGGCGCTGCTCCACAAAGTGCGTGAAACTCATTAAAAACTGAATGTATGTGGGCGGGGGAGCGAAAACGTTCCATTTCATATTTTGGTTTGGGCTTCTGCTCGGAAAATACGACTAAGAAGACCTTACTTTCCCAGCTTGGGCTTCACCCCATTTGGTACTAATCATTGAAATGACATTTCCGATTATAATTTTTTTTTTACTCAGTTATTATTTCTAACAGGGGTCTGCCTTAATTTCCCTATTCTATTCTTTCAGGTGCAGCTGTAATAACAAAAACAAGCGCTTCGGGGCTCAAAATCAATCCCAACCGTCTACATTTTTATGATTTTTATGCTTATCTTCCACACCGCCCCGCCATCAGTGCAAGCTTTTGAATTTGGAACATGAAATTGAATGTTTTTCGCATTCAGTGTTTTTATTACCCTCTCTATTCTTTTCCCCATCAAGGCTGCCTTTGCCCAGCCATTTACGTTTTCCTCCGATCACACCCGAGCTTGGAATTGTCGATATTGGTGCAAGAAGTTAAGCCACGATCTGCGGTCATTTCGGGTACCATCTCTTGATTCAACTGATAGAATAAATACACTAAACCCTAGAACAGGCTTTAAATAGCCTTTCGTTTTTATTCTTCAGATGTGTTTAACAAGCTTTCATACTTTCACATTCTATTTTAAAAAGTTTCGTGTGATAATGTGGAGAATGCAATGCGATAAAGAACAACAAGGACACAAAGGGAAAGAGTGAGAACCATGAAGTTAGAAATTTGCTTATTGACAATAATATAAAGCGAAATCATGAGCATGTTCATTAATATTACTTTTTGCACACAAGTAGAGTCAAACTCAAAAATTCAATGCCACAGCAGGGATTCGAACACGGATAACCCGGTTTCCGTGCGATAGCTCTAACCACTGAGCTGCCATGGCCAATGTGCCAGTATAACATTAATTCTGCAACCGACTCGCATTATCCCGGAAAACTACAACGAATTCTCATATATAAATGAGACAATTCCTGAATAACAACTTACTACGCATATGTACTTAAATCCCAGCTTTATGGTCCAACCACATTAGGTCTAACAATGGAAATTAAATGAAATACTCAACCTGTCCAAATTTTGGCCTACACACCTCTGGAGAGAAAGAACAATTGAATTTCCATCGTGACCGTCATCATCGTCATTATCATCATTATCATCGTCATCGTCGTTTACATCGTCTCAAATACATTGCCCTCCTCGGTGGCGTAGATGGTAGCGTGTCTGTTCAAAAGGTCCCTAGTTCGAATCTCGGTTAGGGTGCGTTCCTAGCTAAGGTTTTTCCGGGGTTTTCTCTTATTCTGATAGACGAATGTTAGGTAACTCTAAGCTCCATGGACTTCGGACTCATTTGAGCATCATTTCACCCTCCGATATGACTTAATGTTGGAGGACGGAAATTACAAAGTTTATTATTATTATTATTATTATTATTATTATTATTATTGTTATTATTATTGTTATTATTATTATTATTATTATTGTTGTTGTTATTATTACGATTACGATTATTACGATTATGATTACGATTATTACGATTATTACTATTATTATTATCATTATCATCATCATTATCATTATCGTTATCATTATCGTTATCATTATTATTATTATCATCATCATTATCATCATTATCATTATCATTATAGTTAGTTACTAACACTCCCCACATGGCAACCTTGGCCTTCGGGGTAACCTCACCCCACCAAGTGATGACCGGACCCATTTCTCAGGTGGAGGCACCCAGAGGGCGGTGTCCATTACCTCCGATGATAGGGTGATAGTGAAGATGGCGGTGAGGTGAGAGGACCTACAGTTTTTACCGTGGACTCCGAACCACGTTGGGCATAGGGGATACTTCACGTGTGCTAGACAGAGGTGAAGGCGTGGATAGGGCCGACTTAAAATCGCCAACCCCAGAGCCGGGAATCGAACTCGGGACCCTTAGAACGGGAGCCGCGAACGAAACCACCGCGCTACCCCGGCGCCCTCATTATCATTATCGTTATCGTTATTATCATTATCGTTATCGTTATCATTATTATTATTATTATTATTATTATTATTATTATTATTATTATTATTATTATTATTATTATTATTATTATTATTATTATTATTATTATTATTATTATTATTATTATTATTATTATTATTATTATTATTATTATTATTATTATTATTATTATTATTATTATTATTATTATTATTATTATTATTATTATTATTATTATTATTATTATTATTATTATTATTATTATTATTATTATTATTATTATTATTATTATTATTATTATTATTATCATTATCATTATTATTATCATCATTATTATCATTATCATCATTATCATCATTATCATTATCATTATCATTATCATTATCGTTATCGTTATTATCATTATCGTTATCGTTATCATTATTATTATTATTATTATTATTATTATTATTATTATTATTATTATTATTATTATTATTATTATTATTATTATTATTATTATTATGATTATGATTATTATTATTATTATTATTATTATTATTATTATTATTATTATTATTATTATTATTATTATTATTATTATTATTATTATTATTATTATTATTATTATTATTATTATTATTATTATTATTATTATTATTATTATTATTATTATTATTATTATTATTATTATTATTATTATTATTATTATTATTATTATTATTATTATTATTATTATTATTATTATTATTATTATTATTATTATTATTATTATTATTATTATTATTATTATTATTATTGTTATTATTATTGTTATTGTTATTGTTATTGTTATTGTTATTGTTATTGTTATTGTTATTGTTATTGTTTTTATTTTTGTTATTATTATTGTTATTATTATTATTATTATTATTATTATTATTATTATTATTATTATTATTATTATTATTATTATTATTATTATTATTATTATTATTATTATTATTATTATTATTATTATTATTATTATTATTATTATTATTATTATTATTATTATTATTATTATTATTATTATTATTATTATTATTATTATTATTATTATTATTATTATTATTATTATTATTATTATTATTATTATTATTATTATTATTATTATTATTATTATTATTATTATTATTATTATTATTATTATTATTATTATTATCATTATTATCATCATCATTATTATCATCATCATCATTATCATTATCATCATCATTATCATCATCATTATCATTATCATCATCATTGTCATTATCCTCATTATCATTATCATCATCATTGTCATTATCATCATTATCATTATTATCATTATCATCATTATTATTATCATCATTATCATTATCATCATCATTAACATCATCATTATCATCATCATTATCATTATCATAATTATCATTATTATCGTTATCATCATGATCATCATCATTATCATCATTATCATTATCATCATCATGATCATCATCATTATTATCATCATCATTATCATTATCATCATTATCATATCATCATTATCATAATCATCATCATTGTCATTATCATCATTATCATTATCATCATCATGATCATCATCATTATTATCATCATCATTATCATTATCATCATTATCATTATCATCATTATCATTATCATCATTATCATTATCATCATCATTATCATCATCATCTTTATCATCGTCATCGTCATCATCATCCTCATCGTCATCATCGTCATCATCATCATCACCATCATCATCATCATCATCATCATCATCGTCGTAATCATCATCACCATCATCATCGTCGTCATCATCATCATCGTCGTAATCATCATCATCATCATCGTCATTATTAATTACGGCCACTCAAATTCAGAAGGATATTTTAGATGTTTTGGATAGAACAGTATCAGGTAATCGGGTGTGGCATATAAATTTTATTACGTCATCTCTCCAAGTTTAAGACAGAATTCGTTCATGTTGCATGAACAAATGAAGAATTAATTGTCATTTGTTAATCTGAACTTGAAGCTAATAAGATCCTGCATTGTCTGTATAGTATATTAAAACATTGTGAACATTGTAACAGCTTGTGTCTAGAAAAAGTATCAATTATTTGGGAAATATAATCTGACATCTATCTATTCCTATAAGGTCAGAGCTGCTAAGAGCAGATATTATGTTTTATTCTAAAATGCTCACAGATACTTGTTAGAAGATAAAATGATTGCCAATAGTTCTGTGAGAAGCCTAATTATGTGTTCAGTTAATACAAGACTTAAAGATCCACCTTAGGAGAAGCAATTCTTCATACTCTGAATAGTTAATCAGAATAAGTCGTATTTTATAAGAAGGAGCTTGACTTACACATCAGATACAAGTCCTTGACGTGTTGCACGAAGGTGTATCGGTCCTCCTGCGTACTGATATCAGCAATTACTGTCGTGATCCTTCAGAAGAAGAAGAGGAAGTGCCATAAAGCAGTTAATAGCATCGGTACTTATACCCTTTCTCCCGATATTACAGTTACAAATCCAATAAAGTGCGGGCTCCGCCTCCCTTTTTCTCTTCCAGGCTTTCCTGTTCTCACTCAATCTTATAGGGAGTACAGGCTGTTCAAAAATACTAGACCTTTGCTGGGATATACAATAATTATTAATTACTAATTCTGATAAGTTCTTATAGTTCGCTGTCCTTTTGCTGGTAGTTCTTTAACCGAATATCAATTACATACTTCGGCATATTGCTGGAAATGAAGGTGCAGATAAGTTGGCAAGGAGTGCTGTGCCTTCAAATCTTCCAAAGACACACACTCTGTGCCCTATTTCTTATGTGAGGCAAACATTAAAGGAGATTATCATCAACGACTGGAATGAATTCTAGTTAAAAAGTTATTGTGGTGCTTTGACTAAGAATTTATATTTCCCAACAGTTTCTGACAGACATAAATGTAAATTCGTTAATCCTAACTATGTTCTCACTCAATTCTTAACTGGACATATCAAACTTTCAGCTTAATTATTTCGATTCAAAATCAAGTCCCCATCTGATTGTATTTGTGGAAATCATCTTCAAGGTGTCCCTCACATTTTATTTGATTGCCCATATTTCTGTTTTGTAAGATACAAACTTGAATTACTACTCCATTCTATAGGTTACACTTTCACAAAACCACTTACAAATATTCTGATCAATTACAAAACTTATCAATATTTCGTCGATTTCTTAAACCAAATATTTCTTAAGCTAAAAGATTCATCTTGATGTTTACTGTTTGTCAGTGGGATATTGAACATTGTTATGTTTTTTGTAAATTCTATTACTAGTATCATATAGTAGCCCAAATGGTAAGAGCGGCTGGACGAAACCAGGAGATCCGTGATTCAAATCCCGGCTATGGCATTGAATTTTTCAGTCTGGCTCTACTCTTTCATAGTGCGTCCTACACACGGCTAGTGTGAAAGAATAATTAATTTCCAAATTCTATTATATTCATCAATTTGTAAACTATATTCCTAATACATCTTTGGGTAAAATGGGAATCAAATAAAGCGATAATAAATAAATAAATGAATGAATGAATGAATGAATAATTAAATAAATAAATAAATAAATAAATAAATAAATAAATAAATAAATAAATAAATAAATAAATAAATAAATAAATAAATAAATAAATAAATAAATAAATAAATAAATAAATAAATAAATAAATAAATAAATAAATAAATAAATAAATAAATAAATAAATAAATAAATAAATAAATAAATAAATAAATAAATAAATAAATAAATAAATAAATAAATAAATAAATAAATAAATAAATAAATAAATAAATAAATAAATAAATAAATAAATAAATAAATAAATAAATAAATAAATAAATAAATAAATAAATAAATAAATAAATAAATAAATAAATAAATAAATAAATAAATAAATAAATAAATAAATAAATAAATAAATAAATAAATAAATAAATAAATAAATAAATAAATAAATAAATAAATAAATAAATAAATAAATAAATAAATAAATAAATAAATAAATAAATAAATAAATAAATAAATAAATAAATAAATAAATAAATAAATAAATAAATAAATAAATAAATAAATAAATAAATAAATAAATAAATAAATAAATAAATAAATAAATAAATAAATAAATAAATAAATAAATAAATAAATAAATAAATAAATAAATAAATAAATAAATAAATAAATAAATAAATAAATAAATAAATAAATAAATAAATAAATAAATAAATAAATAAATACATACATAAATAAATACATACATAAATAAATACATACATACATAAATACATACATACATACATTCATACATACATACATACATACATACATACATACATACATACATACATACATACATACATACATACATACATACATACATACATACATACATACATACATACATACATACATACATACATACATACATACATACATACATACATACATACATACATAAATAAATAAATAAATAAATAAATAAATAAATAAATAAATAAATAAATAAATAAATAAATAAATAAATAAATAAATAAATAAGTAAATAAATAAATAAGTAAATAAATAAATAAATAAATGATTGAATAACTAAATAAGTAAATAATAAATAAATATTTTATTAAATTAATCTCCTATAAAAAGAACAAAATAAGTAGTTTTCAAATACACCAGAGGGGAAAGGAAGTATTTCCATGTCTATGAAAAATAAATTTTACGGCAGTTAATGATGCCGACAGTTGTTAAAATTACTGCCACCGTTACGCAGTTGTTTTAAAAGCCAATTAATGACAGTCAAAAATTATTGTTGACTGGGTTTGCACCTTCGATCTCGCCAACACCTAACATCTCAGTCATCCAGATCTGCATGGACCAAGAAGCATACTTACCAAGCATTGTACAGGATGATCCATTTGAAACACGGTACTTTTAAATAGATATTTAGAGTTCCTATCTAATAATCCGATGTAATGGATTAGGAGTATGTTGTTATAGTCATTAGTGGTCAGGGTGTGGCAGCTACATAATTGATACGAATGTGACACAGCACTCGGCTTATTATCTTATTGTCCAGCTCTCAAATGTAATTGAGAACTTTGAAGGAGTAAAACCAAGCTACACGCCAGTGTTGCCACATCTCCAGCGCCTTCGAGACTTCATACGGACACGCCTTATGGTATATTTAGCTGCCGGTAGAGGGAGGCCTCAGACCTGCTGTCAGCACAGGAAGTACGATCGCAAGGCACTAGGGGAATCGTATATAAACTCGCTCCAACAGCGATGCTATTGATGACGTCAAATTTTGGGCGGTAAAGTCACAGATAAAAATGAACGCCATGTAGGGGAGATGCGCCCAGAACCGCACACCTAATCCCATTTCAAATTTCAAAGAAAATGCAATGGAGAACAAGTAGCGTGTTACTATTGTCATGAAGCTAATAACATAGGGAAACAGCATTAGTAATGAACATTCATGAACACGAGTCATGTTGACTTTTAGTAACTAAAGTAAATATTAGTGACAACTACCTATCTCAAAAAGTGTTTCCCAGTACCGGACAGACGTAAATAAATACATATTTATAAATAAAGGAAGAGGAACTGTATAATAAATCACAAGATGATTATTATCATAATTATTGTATTTTGAAGATAAATCAGAACACGGTAACACCAAAATACATTTTTCAAAACATTCTCTAGAGATTATCACAACGAAATAAAATAGTCTTAGAACTAATGAAACATTATTTTAAATACAGTGATCACAACTATAAAAATCAATTTTCTCTTGTCTTGTACGAGGGCTATCCAGAAAGTAGATTACGTTTTGGAATAAAAAGTAAACAAAGTATAGGAAACAAATTTTATTATATACAGATGAAAGCCACACTCAAATACTACTTTTCGACATAGTCACCATTCAAATTAAGGCATTTATCGTAGCGATGTACGAGCTTGGAAATTCCTTCGTCGAAAAATTCGGCCGCCTGCGCCTTCAACCACTTCGTTACCTCTTCTTGCAGCTGTGCGTCGTCATCAAAACGCTGCATAGCCAGCCACTTCTTCATTGCTGGGAATAGGTGGAAGTCGCTCGGTGCCAGGTCGGGACTATACGGCGGATGAGGAAACAACTCCCACTTAAAAGATTCAAGAACTTCACGAGTGACATTTGCCGTGTGGGGCCGGGCGTTTTCGTGAATCAACAAGATCTTAGAGCTCAACATTCCTCTGCGCTTGTTTTGAATGGCTCTTCTGAGTTTTTGGAGAGTTTGGCAATACCTTTGAGAGTTTATTGTAGTGCCTCTTTCCAGGAAGTCCACCAAAATCACACCTTTTCTGTCCCAAAAAACAGTCGCCATCATCTTCCTTGCCGACATTGTTTGCATGCATTTCTTGGGTTTTTGGGGAGAACGTGTGTGCCCCCACTGCATTGATTGCAATTTCGTTTCACAGTTCACGTGTTTCACCCATGTTTCGTCACCAGTAACGATGCGATCGAGTAAAGAGTCACCATCCTTATGGTAAACGTCCAAAAAGTTCAACGCTGCAGCCATTCGCTGATTTTTGTGGTCCTCTGTCAAGATTTTTGGAATCCATCTTGCACAAAACTTGTGGTAACCAAGCTTTTCGCTGATGATTTCGTGCAACAAACTTCGCGAAATTTGTGGAAAACTCAAAGAAAGTTCCGTTATTGTGAACCTTCGATTTTCACGGACTTTAGCATCGACTTTTTCGACAAGTTCGGCAGTCACTATGCTGGGTCTCCCACTTCGATCTTCGTCGTGAACATTGGTTCGGCCATTTTTAAATCTGATGACCCACTGACGCACTCCACCTTCAGTGATAATGTTGTCCCCATACACTTCACAAAGCTGCCGATAGATTTCTATCGGTTTACAGTTTTTTGCAGTCAGAAACCTTATTACTGCACGCACCTCGCAGCTCGCGGGATTTTCAATTAACGCAGACATTTCAAACCGTCACAGTATCTGAACGGAGCACAGCACGAACCTCTCACTAGCACGGCTAGATGCCGACTGAGCTGCGCAACGCTCTGACCCCAAGATGGCCGCGCTAGCCCCGCCCCTAGCGGAAACAGACGAAAACGTAATCTACTTTCTGGATAGCCCTCGTACATTTAATATGTGTCCAACTCTTGCACGATACACACTGAACCCAAGCCCCGTCTGTGATTTATAAACAAATGATACACTCTGTTAGAACACTTCAATCAACACTGGTTTTGGTTCTAAAAATTAATTTTCTTTTATTCTTCTAAGCCTCTTCACTATTTCCAGTTTCTGTTGACACAGAGTTAGAGCTAACTTCTCTATTTATAGTTTTATTAATATTAGTCTTGCGTCCCTTTGCTATTGGTTTGTTCTTCGGTTTTGTGCCATTTCCTGCAACATCAACTTATACAGAGTCGATGTAAATGGTTCAGCAATATACGAGAACTGTTCAATAAAGAATTATCACTTTTTTTGACAACGACCTTTATTCATCCTCATAATTTTGATGGTCCTTCTCAAAATAGTCTCCCCTGAATGCGATGCATTTGTCCCAGCGTTTCTGCCAGTCTTCAAAGACATGCTGGAAAACATTTTTGAGAGATTCTTCAAAATCACCTCCGCAGCCCTCATCACTGCTTCTGATGATGGATAATGCCTCCCACGAAGGCGTTTCTTCAAGTCAGGGAATAGAAAAAACTCAATGGGGATAAATCCGGACTATAGGGAGGGTGAGGGATGTACTTCACGTTAATTTTTGCAATATATTCAGCAACAGCATTAGCAATATGTGGCCTCGTGGTGCAGCATCCAGCCTGCTTCACCGAAATGTGTTCCTTGCTCCTGATATGGACTTGTAATGTTTTCAGCACATCCCTGTAGTATTGTCGAGTTACTGATGTGTGTGCAGGTACAACATGCTGATAAACCATTCCATGAATATCAAAGAATGAGATGACCACAACTTTCCCAGCAGAAGCAACCACTTTTGCATTTTGGGGGTTGGTGATGAAGGAGATTTCCACACTGAGCTTTGCTGTTTGCTCTCAGGATCAAAATGATGTAGCCAAGTTTCATCAGCAGTGGTTACGTTTGAAAGAAACTCCAGATCTTCCTCTAACATCAACTTTAACTGCATGTTACCTCCATTACAGCGGTGGACGATACTGAACATGTCTGAACTTGCCTGGTTCTTACAGGCGGAGACCAGGAGTACGAACAATGAAACTACTACGGCTTGTATGTTTCACATTAAGCTAACAGAATATAATAAGTTTGAATTATAGTGCAAAAATTTACGACCGTAAAAAATATGATAATTTTTAATTGAACAGCCTTCGTCTATTGCTACTCCCAGGCTCATTGATCCTTTTATGATATTTATTATTGCTTGTTTCATATTTTCTTCTCACCATTTACCTTTCTTTTTGGCCTCCATGTTGACAGGAATGTCTATAATCTAATGTCAGTGCAAGTTCAGGAGATAAAAATATACCTTCGCGTACGGTACTGGGAAAATTGCTATCGTACGGTACTGAGCAACTCACACGTACGTATATATAACGTCATAGCACGCCCAGATTCTTTTAAACCGACACTGTATTTTGTGTTTGTGTAGTATACTTAATACCAAATAATATGAGTACAAATACTTAATTAGTTCTTCACCGGACAAGGCAGCAGCAATGTCAGCAAGTTATTAACAGCACAGCTCCAGTTCACTACACAACTTCTCTGAACAGTAACTTCTGATTCAACGGTCAAAGAGGAGGGAAAACTTTCCGTTAGTAACAAAGGTAGTTGTTTGTCTGAATACACACCATGAGCTTCTACTATCTATCGGCAACTACTAGATGCTGACACCGTGCGGTACTGGGTACTGTGCGGTACTGGGGGCATCTTCCCTATACTCAGTACTGTAACTTTGTGGGTTCGTAGAATTAAAAGGCCGAGTTGCAGAAATTAAAAATTTCCTTTATTTTCGTAGCAGTACACTGTTCAATTCTCACGTAACAACATTACATCACACAGTATTCCAAGGTCGATGACAATAACAACAGTTACAGCAGATTAGCTCTCGTTACAATAACACTTCCATCTGTCTCTCCGCTTACTCTGTTTCACAACTCCCCTAATCCAAGCCAAGAGCAAGAACAAGTCGTCCGGGTGCTCCCGGACAGTGGGTAGAGCGCCACGGTACCTATCCGCTGGGCGGATTTACCCGTGCGGTCTTATAGAGTTTGTCTTTCCTCCAAAGCTTGGATGTCATTGTTGACTAATGGACCTGATTCGACCTCTGCTAGTGCTCCTGGTGGCGGGATGAGCTTCTAAGTAGGAGGCCAGTGTCCTAAACCGCCACGCGTTGATGTGTCCGTCCAGCGTGGCGGGGCCAGGAGCGAGAGGTCAGGTGGTTGAGGACCGTTTTGGTTATGATTCTCCTCGAGGTCACACAGGGGGACCCGGCTGCCGGGGGTCAGCCGACGGGTCTGATCCAGCTCTGGTGTGGCCGGAACAGGGTGAAGTGTTGAGGGGATGAGAGGCTGGTCTCACCACTCAAGGGCGTCCTTGGGGAGGCGGTACCTCTTTCTCCTCCTGGGCACACGGTGGCCATATTGTCCTAGTGTGTTCACTAGGTGGTTTGGATGGGATGTAATCCTGACATAGAATGTGCGCGAGCGTTCACGCACAACGTCCTCAACGTAAGGTATGCCAGAATGGGTGTGTAGGATGTGTGAAGGAAACATACGTTCGGTATCGTAAATCAGTAGCCATGGCTTCTTTTTATACACAAATTCATGAACCGAGAACCTTCTGGAGCAAACAAGAAAAACATTCATTCTCCGTTAATCGAGATATCTCTAGAACATTCCAACACTGAAACCCTATCTGGCCGGCGAGTCCTTTACCTCAGTTATCTTTGCTTTGCCGGCGATATCTGTTTACACTACGCGCTATCGTTAACTACTTAGCAAGACTCATTATTAACATGAAACTTTATCCGCCGATTGTTTTCTTATTTGTGACGAAACTTTTATACCTGTTGCCGTGACAATATTAACTTATGTGTGCAATAACTATTTCCTAGTTTCATTTGTATAATATTGCCCTCAGTTTAACGTATGTTGAACTCTAACCCAGTGTTTTTGAATTTTGCTTAAGAGCACTGGGTGGTAATTTTTACCTAGACAAGACTAATTTTTACCAATATTAAAATTTGAATATATAGAAAACTAAACGTTATCAGAAATTGAAATTCGGTATGATTACTGTATAAGGATGTGGACATTTAACTACTGTATAATATTTTAATTACGTTCACATAGGTCCATGCAAAAGTGGCATAAATCACACCGTGTATCCTGAACAAAATATTGCACCCTATACTTCAGGTGCAGTTTACTTGTAGGAATTTAAAGCTACACGCACCAAGTTTTATCCTAAATAATCTAAGATACAGTTTTATCATATCGGATAAGGGGCGCCGGGGTAGCGCGGTGGTTTCGTTCGCGGCTCCCGTTCTAAGGGTCCCGAGTTCGATTCCCGGCTCTGGGGTTGGCGATTTTAAGTCGGCCCTATCCACGCCTTCACCTCTGTCTAGCACACGTGATGTATCCCCTATGCCCAACGTGGTTCGGAGTCCACGGTAAAAACTGTAGGTCCTCTCACCTCACCGCCATCTTCACTATCACACTACCATCGGAGGTAATGGACACCGCCCTCTGGGTGCCTCCACCTGAGAAATGGGTCCGGTCATCACTTGGTGGGGTGAGGTTACCCCGAAGGCCAAGGTTGCCATGTGGGGAGTGTTAGTAACTAACTAACTCATATCGGATAAATGAAAATTACATATAGTTTATAGTATGCACATTAAAAATTAGTTAATTTTGAGTAAAAAAAATAATAATAATATTTTCAAAGACTGAATATTTGTTTTCATCCATTTTATAAGTCACATGAATATAAATGTTAGCCGAATGTGCTCAAGGAACATTGACAAATAACCACTACAAATTTTGTGTCAATATCTTTTATGACTTAGGAGAAACATAAACACAAATTATGAAAAATCAAGTTTTTGGGAAATCACGATCAAAGATTAAGCAGCATTCTCAGGAAGTGGGCGTAGCATTACGCCGCCATCTTTAAATTGACGAATTAAAGGGCTTCAATACCAGCTTACAACCTATGTTATGTATATTATTTTAAAGCTGAAGAATTATATAATTTTTAACATTAAAAACAAAAAAAAAAATGATCTTTTGAAACCGATCGACATCCGACTGCACTTAAAGTATTTCTGCCTGCGCGCGTACGTACAATTACATGGACATTTGGTGTAACTGTGAGTAAGGGAGAGTAGGGTAGTCGCAGATGGCAAGAGAGAGGGAGAAAATAGGAGAAAGAGGAGATAGCTATGTTTCCCGTAATTAACCTGAGCTGAGATGTGGCTTCAACATTTCTTTTTAGTTCATTTATGCTTTCGAGTTTTGAAAATTTTTCTAATATACTAAAATACTGGTGCACATAACTAAGGAACATGTTCATAGACAAAGCACGTTCTTACTTTATTATCAATAAGCTCCGCATGGTTGGCGGAATAACAATAAGCGTTTATTAGTCAGCTGTACTCCCAACATTTGCGGATATTATCTACTCTCCCGTTGCATAAGGTCGCAGCGGTAGCTCTTTTACTGTATTCTCCTTAATTGTCTTCATTTCTGTATTTAATTAACTACCTCCGCTTGTTCAGCTAATTGCTATGGTCCCTGAGTTTTCATTTGTTATATAACATAATGTAAACTGAGCTGTAAGGTTTTTGTTTTCCCAACAAGTTTATAACGAATAAGCTAATTTAGTTATGTGGCTATTTAGTTTCTCACTCTTATTAAAATATAATGTTATACTATTTGAGGATACAGAAGCAGTGTAAAGTTGCTGGAGACTGAAACCAGATCTTTAAGCAATACAAGTACATGCAAGAACCACGTTAATTTGAGAGTTCATATCTGTGGGGAATCTCTTACTATCAGCGTCTCATTCTATATTATTGCAAACTACGGGGGCTCCTCAATAAAGAATGGTCATTTTTTTTTTTTTTTTTTTTTGACAAAGTATCTTTACTCAACCTCATAATTTTGATGGTCCTTTTCAAAATAGTCTCCCCTGACTGCGATGCACTTGTCCCAGCGTTTCTGTCAGTCTTCAAACACATGCTTGAAACCATTTTTTTTTTTCAGAGATCTTTCAAAATTGCCTCCGCAGCCTTCACCACTGCTTCTGATAATGGATAATGCCTCCCACGAAGGCGTTTCTTCAAGTTAGGGAATAGAAAAAAGTCACATGGAGCTAAATCCGGACTATAAGAAGGGTGAGGGATGTACTTCACGTTGATTTTCGCAAGATATTCAGCAACAACATTGTCAGTATGCGACCACGCATTATCGTGGTGCTCCATCTAGCCTGCTTCACGGAAATGTCGCACCCAATGATACGTTCTGCATTTCAGAAGGTGAATTTAAGGTAATTCGTCGAATCTCTCTCACAATGGCAGCAGCACTGTTGATGTTTTCTTTCGTAAGAGCAGTAACTGGAGCACCGGGTCCACCTTCCTTTGAAATTGATTGTCTCCCCAATTTAAACATTTTAAACCACCTTCGAGCTGTGCTGAAGGGAAGAACAGACTCTCCATAGACCTGTAACATTGTATAGGCATCAGCTGAAGATTTGTTGAGACAAAGGCAGAATCTCTAAGCCGCATATTGTTCCTCGCGTGTTACTTCCATTACAGCTGTAGGTGATACTGAACATGTCTGAACTTGCCTGGTCCTCACACGCGGGAACCAGGAGTACTGACAATGAAACTACTACGGCGTGTTTGTTTCACATTTAGTTAACAGAATGTAATAAGATTGAATTTTAGGGCGAAAAAATATGACCGTAAAAAAAATGATCAATCTTTATTGAACAAAAGCATACAGCACCATGTAGCAGAATGCAAGGCGGTTGCAATTGGAGAAGAAAGGTTAGGGAGGAAAAATGAGAAAAAATAGAAAAAAGGATAGCAGCTATAAAATAGTTAACGGGCAGGGAGGAAAAGAAGTTAAGAATTATTGGTGAGTTCTTGCAGAAAATAAGAAAAAATGGGAAATAAATGTAAAGAATATAAGAAAGGAAGATGAGGGGGAGCAAAGGGAGTAATTAAGTAACAAGGAGACATGGAGGTTAAGAACTACATGACAGAGCAGAAGACCTGGGTGTCATGTAAACCAAGATAGCAACAAGGTAAAGACAAATAAATGTAAAGAATATAAGAAAGGGAGATGAGGGGGAAGAAAGGCACTAATTAAGTAACAAGGAGACATGGAGGTTAAGAGCAACCTAACAGAGCAGAAGACCTGGGTGTCATGTAAATCAAGATGGCAACAAGGTAAAGAAAAATCAATTTAAAGAATATAAGAAAGGAAGATGACGGGGAAGAATGGGACTAATTAAGAACCTAACAGAGCAGAAGACCTGGGTGTCATGTAAATCAAGATGGCAACAAGGTAAAGAAAAATCAATTTAAAGAATATAAGAAAGGAAGATGACGGGGAAGAATGGGACTAATTAAGTAACAAGGAGACATGGAGGTTAAGAGTTACCTGACATAGCAGAAGACCAGGGTGTCATGTAAGACAAGGTAGCAACAAAGTAAAGACAAATAAATGTAAAGAATATAAGAAAGGAAGATGAGGGGAAGAAAGACCCTAATTAAGTAACAAGGAGACATGGAGGTTAAGAGCTACCTGACAAAGCAGAAGACCAGGGTGTCATGTAAGATAAGGTAGCAACAAGGTAAAGACAAATAAATGTAAAGAAAATAAGAAAGTAAGATGAGTGGGAAGAAAGGTACTAATTAAGTAACAAGGAGGCATGCAGGTTAAGAGCTACCTGACAGAGCAGAAGACCAGGGTGTCATGTAAGACAAGGTAGCAGCAAAGTAAAGACAAATAAATGTAAAGAATATAAGAAAGGAAGATGAGGGGAAGAGAGACACTAATTAAGTAACAAGGAGACATGGAGGTTAAGAGCTACCTGACAGAGCAGAAGACCAGAGTGTCATGTAAGTCAAGGTAACAACAAGGTAAAGACAAATAAATGTAAAGAATATAAGAAAGGAAGATGAGGGGAAGAGAGACACTAATTAAGTAACAAGGAGACATGGAGGTTAAGAGCTACCTGACAAAGCAGAAGACCAGGGTGTCATGTAAGTCAAGGTAACAACAAGGTAAAGACAAATAAATGTAAAGAATATAAGAAAGGAAGATGAGGGGAAGAAAGACACTAATTAAGTAACAAGGAGACATGGAGGTTAAGAGCTACCTGACAAAGCAGAAGACCAGGGTGTCATGTAAGTCAAGGTAACAACAAGGTAAAGACAAATAAATGTAAAGAATATAAGAAAGGAAGATGAGGGGGAAGAAAGGGAATAATTAAGTAACAAGGAAACATGGAGGTTAAGAGCTACCAGACAGAGTAAAAGACCAGGGTGTCATGTAAGTCAAGGTAACAACAAGGTAAAGACAAATAAATGTAAAGAATATAAGAAAGGAAGATGAGGGGTAAGAAAGGGACTAATTAAGTAACAAGGTGACATGGAGGTTAAGAGCTACCTGACAGAGCAGAAGATCCGGGTGTCATGTAAGTCAAGGTAGCAACAAAGTACAGACAAATAAATTTAAAGAACATAAGAAAGGAAGATGAGGGATAAGAAAGGGAATAATTAAGTAACGAGGAGACATGGAGGTTAAGAGCTACCTGACAGAGCAGAAAACCCGAGTGTCATGTAAGTCAAGGTAGCAACAAGGTAAAGACAAATAAATGTAAAGGATATAAAACAGTAAGATGAGGGTAAGAAAGGGACTAATTAAGTAAGAAGGAGACATGGAAGTTAAGAGCTACCTGACAGAGTAAAAGACCAGAGTGTCATGTAAGTCAAGGTAGTAACAAGGTAAAGACAAATAAATGTAAAGAATATGAGAAAGGAAGATGAGGGTAATAAAGGGACTATGTAGGTAAGAAGGAGACATGGAAGTTAAGAGCTACGTGACAGAGTAAAAGACCAGGTGTCATGCAAGACAAGGTGGCAACAAGGTAAAGACAAATAAGTGTAAAGAATATAAGAAAGGAAGATGAGGGTAAGAAAGGGACTAATTAAGTAAGAAGGAGACATGGAAGTTACGAGCTACCTGAGAGATTAAAAGACCATGGTGACATGTAAGCCAAGGTAGCATCAAGATAAAGACAAATAAATGTAAATAAGATAAGAAAGGAAGATGAGGGGAAGAAAGGGACTAATTAAGTAACAAGGAGGTATGGAGGTTAAGAGCTACCTGTCAGAGTAAAAGACCAGGGTGTCATGTAAGACGAGGTAACAACAAGGTAAGTAAGTTGCAGCCTCGATAGGTTGGAAGCCAATCAGAACATTTTTTAATCTGTGTCAAGCTAGTTTAATCCTGCTGTAAACATCTGGGAGGGAAGAGAGACAGAGACAGAAAACGCTAAGCTCTTGATTGGTTTAGCGAAGTTAATTTACGTTTTCTTTTATTTGCATACGTACGATAAACTCCTCCTTTAAGTACAGTACTGGAAGTAGTTTTCTGATCACTGCTCTGTGTGAGCTAATTTCGGAGAGAGAAAGGTATTCAAATGTCTCTATTATTATAAACGTAATAGCCTCACATTTTATCTTTCTGCTTCACATATCACATAGATGTGTTCTGTATATTATATACAGATTAGACAAAAGACAGAGGTACTATTAACTTATTATGTTAAATTAAGCTGGGTTTTATTTAACAATTACTAAAGTACACTGCTATGATATAATATATAATGCACATGATGTAACCTACAGCTTGCATTCCTCTCGTCAGCGTGCATGCTTTAATCACGTTCATTGTACCTTCTCAATGTACGTACTTTGTACATAAAATATTCATTGAATGTGACACTTGATCATTTGGCAAGTATCAAACCCCCGGAGGACTTGCTACACCTTGTGAATACACTACCATTTACCCTAAGCTACAATACCTTGAGTGATATTGCCTGACCAAGCAATCCCGTTAATGATTTTATCCGCAAGGTTGCTTTAAATGTAATGACATATTTCCATGACTTGGTTATAGATGAATGATGTCTTGTGGAAATGTAAACCGCACCTAAGTTATCATTGTTAGTAATTATTGTAGTTGTAAGAAAAGAAAACGAGTTCATTTATTTGGAGAGATACAGTTTAAGAATGGAAGGACTTATGACATACCCTTTTATCGGAGAATTAAAATGGAATTGATAAAATAAATAACAGTATTTTTATAAAGAACTCTGAAAGGGTTTAAGCAGTTATTTTAAGTTTATTTTTAATTAAAATTAGTTAAAGAATTATTACTTAAATGTTAAGATTGCGTTAAGAAATTGTATTTAAAAATGACGATGTAATGTAGAAAAGTTGAAAGATGTTTAGTTGTTATGGCAACAACAGGACTGTAAAACGTTCATGCACTTGAAGCCATTTTTTTTTCTGCGCCACCTGTTTCAAATGATGGCGCTTGAGCATGCACTCCCAGAAGATCCAAGCCATCACTTTCTCCAGAAGGCAGCTAGAGGACCTACCCACTTTTCTTCTAGCCGGAGAGGAAGTACTTTCGCAATCGTATGTACGATATCTAGACGTTTTACTTGATGTAAAACCCACACAGCCAAGAAGGTCAGCAAACGTTTGGGTATGTTATACGCGTTGTACAATCGAAGCTCAGTGATGTCCATATCCAATAAATTGCTTCTATATAATCAAACTAGATTTTCAACAAGGTCCATCATCATCTTTTCCTGCACAACTTACTTTCTGCAACACCAAGTCGTTTCAAAGCAAATATTCTGCACGTATTCTTATGCCAGATTTCACCAACAGATGTTAAGGGTTAACAAGAGTATAGCAATAGTTAAAAATTATATTTCACCAACAAGTGTCACCTAAACACCCGTGATAATTCTCTTGTTAAACTAATAATCCAAATTTCTGTAGTTAAGTCCTTAAAAATTGTAAATAGTCGATATGGCGGGCCTGAACGCAGCTGTTGTTATTGATTTGCTATATTTAAGACCGTCTAAATGGCATTCGTAATACAGTACGCCCTATGAGGAGAATTCATTTTGAGAAGCTATCAGAGCTGTAGGCTGTCAAAACAAGTTACTGTGAAGGTTACTGCGGAAGTACAAGAGAGGTTAGAACATGCATAGAAAGGAATATGCCGATCTCGCCTTTGCTTCAAGTATTAATAACCTTGCGATTTTATAGTTCACTGAATTATGTGGATAATAAATTATCCACCTCCCGTCTTGAAACGTTCAGGTCACTTGTCAATTGTCCTTCAGTTATCGTTTTAAATTTACGTAATACTGAGTTAGAACATGCATAGAAAGGAATATGCCGATCTCGCCTTAGCTTCAAGTATTAATAACTTTGCGATTTCATAATTCACTGAATCATGTGGATAATACATTATCCACCTCCCGTCTTGAAACGTTCAAGTCGCTCGTCACTTGTCCTTCGCACCTCATTTTAAATTTACGTAATACTGGCGAAGATGTTTCAAGCTTGGTGTAGTGACACATGCACTTGAATTAAATTCGTTTCCAATTTTTTCCCACGTGACACCTTTCTCTTTTACATTCACCGCAACCGTCCTCTTATTTTCCACGATACCCTTATACTTCGTCACCAATTCAATTAACAATTCCTTCTCCACCGATAAGAAATTTGTCTCACGGCTTTTGTTTACGATTTTGTTCGTCCGCCATTGTTTCAGCTGTTTGAAGATGAACATGTAAACAAAAGCGCACCATAGTATGTTCAAAAAATAATACGACTCATCCACAGCCTTCTATAGCTGTAATATTTACAAGTCTCTTGGCATTAACACGTGTTTGTTAACATTTTCAGAAAACATATTGGTGAAATGGAAGAAATTTAACAGTAGTGTTAGAACGGTGACAATTGTAACGTAACATTTGTTAACGTAGATTTTAATATGTGTTGGTGAAATCGGAAATTAGAGGATACTCGAATAGGATACAATATATTCACATTTAGTGCTTGTGAAGAATTCGTTTGTTAATCCTACAAAGGCAAACGTAAAATTCATGCATCAACTGGAAACCTTCAGCCCCTATGGTCGAACTTACACAAACTGTATAATATGGATGTATATGTTTGAACGTTTAACGATATTAGTAATAATGTAGGGATATCAGAGTTTGCCGTTTAATAAACTTTTTTTTCGACATTTGACATTTGCAAAACTGAAATTATACTGAGTCAACCATATTCTGTTAAATTTACTGTCAAACCCCCATATTTCTAGACAGCTCATTTGTAACGAGCTTGTTTAGTTAATCAATAATCCGTCAACACATACTGGCTTAGTAACTCACGTATTGAAGTACATACGTGTTTGAAAAGGTTTCTGACTTAATAAAGATACAGAACATTTTTCAAACCCCTTTTTTTGCAACATAGTCTCCTTGTCACAGTACACACTACTCCCAGCGATGCTCCCATCTCTGTAACCCGTCCAAATAGTACTCGACGTCTTTCAACATAGTCTCCTTGTAACTCTACACACTTTTCCCAGCGATACTCTCATCTCTGTAACCCGTCCAAATAGTACTCGACGTCTTTCAACATAGTCTCCTTGTAACTCTACACACTTCTCCCAGCGATGTTCCCATCTCTGTAACACGTCCAAATAGTACTCGACGTCTTTCAACATAGTCTCCTTGTAACTCTACACACTTCTCCCAGCGATGCTCCCATCTCTGTAACCCGTCCAAATAGTACTCGACGTCTTTCAACATAGTCTCCTTGTAACTCTACACACTTCTCCCAGCGATGTTCCCATCTCTGTAACACGTCCAAATAGTACTCGGCGTTTTTCAACATAGTCTCCTTGTAACTCTACACACTTCTCCCAGCGATGTTCTCATCTCTGTAACACGTCCAAATAGTACTCGGCGTTTTTCAACATAGTCCCCTTGTAGCTCTACACACTTCTCAAGCGATGTTCTCATCTCTGTAACCCGTCCAAATAGTACTCGACGTTTTTCAACATAGTCTCCTTGTAACTCTACACACGTCTCCCAGCGACGTTCCCATCTCTGTAACCTGTTCAAATAGTACTCGACGTTTTTCAACATAGTCTCCTTGTAACTCTACACACTTCTCCCAGCGATGTTCTCATCTCTGTAACACGTCCAAATAGTACTCGGCGTTTTTCAACATAGTCTCCTTGTAACTCTACACACTTCTCCCAGCGATGTCCCCATCTCTGTAACCCGTCCAAATTGTACTCGGCGTTTTTCAACATAGTCTCCTTGTAACTCTACACACTTCTCTCAGCGATGTTCTCATCTCTGTAACACGTCCAAATAGTACTCGACGTTTTTCAACATAGTCTCCTTGTAACTCTACACACTTCTCTCAGCGATGTTCTCATCTCTGTAACACGTCCAAATAGTACTCGGCGTTTTTCAACATAGTCTCCTTGTAACTCTACACACTTCTCTCAGCGATGTTCTCATCTCTGTAACACGTCCAAATAGTACTCGGCGTTTTTCAACATAGTCTCCTTGTAACTCTACACACTTCTCCCAGCGATGTTCTCATCTCTGTAACACGTCCAAATAGTACTCGACGATTTTCAACATAGTCTCCTTGTAACACTACACACTTCTCCCAGCGATGTTCTCATCTCTGTAACACGTCTAAATAGTACTCGGCGTTTTTCAACATAGTCTTCTTGTAACTCTACACACTTCTCCCAGCAATGTTCTGATCTCTGTAACCCGTCCAAATAGTACCCGGCGTTTTTCAACATAGTCTCCTTGTAACTCTACACACTTCTCCCAGCGATGTTCTCATCTCTGTAACACGTCCAAATAGTACTCGGCGTTTTTCAACATAGTCTCCTTGTAACTCTACACACTTCTCCCAGCGATGTTCTCATCTCTGTAACCCGTCCAAATAGTACTCGGCGTTTCTCAACATAGTCTCCTTGTAACTCTACACACTTCTCCCAGCGATGTTCTCATCTCTGTAACCCGTCCAAATAGTACTCGACGTTTTTCAACATAGTCTCCTTGTAACTCTACACACTTCTACCAGCGATGTTCCCATCTCTGTTACCTATCCAAATAGTACTCAAAGTTTTTCAACATAGTCCCCTTGTAACTCTACACACTTCTCCCAGCGATGCTCCCATCTCTGTAAACCGTCCAAATAGTACACGGTGTTATTCAACATAGTCCCCTTGTAACTCTACACACTTCTCCCAGCGATGCTCCCATCTCTGTGACCCGTCCAAATAGTACTCAAGGTTTTTCAACATAGTCCCCTTGTAACTCTACACACTTCTCCCAGCGATGTTCCCATCTCTGTAACCCGTCCAAATAGTACTTGGCGTTTTTCAGCATAGTCTCCTTGTAACTCTACGCATTTCTCTCGGCGATGTTCTCATATCTGTTACCTGTCCAAATAGTACTTGGCGTTTTTCAACATAGTCTCCTTGTAACTCTACGCATTTCTCTCGGCGATGTTCTCATCTCTGTTACCTGTCCAAATAGCACTTGACGTTCTTCAACATAGTCCCCTTGTAACTCTACACACTTCTCCCATCGATGTTGCCATCTCGTAAACCGTCCAAATAGTACTCAACGTTTTTCAACATAGTCCCCTTGTAACTCTACACACTTCTCCCAGCGATGCTCCCATCTCTGTGACCCGTCCAAATAGTACTCAAAGTTTTTCAACATAGTCCCCTTGTAACTCTACACACTTCTCCCAGCAATGCTCCCATCTCTGTGACCCGTCCAAATAGTACTCAAAATTTTTCAATATAGTCCCCTTGTAGCTCTACACACTTCTCCCAGCGATGCTCCCATCTCTGTAAACCGTCCAAATAGTACACGGTGTTTTTCAACATAGTCTTCTTGTAACTCTACACACTTTTCCCAGCGATGCTCTCATCTCTGTAACCCGTCCAAATAGTAATCGGCGTTTTTCAACATAGTCTCCTTGTAACTCTACAAACTTCTCTCAGCGATGCTCTCATCTCTGTAACCCGTCCAAATAGTACTCGACGTTTTTCAACATAGTCTCCTTGTAACTCTACACACTTCTCTCAGCGATGCTCTCATCTCTGTAACCCGTCTAAATAGTACTCGGCGTTTTTCAACATAGTCTCCTTGTAACTCTACACACTTCTCTCAGCGATGCTCTCATCTCTGTAACCCGTCCAAATAGTACTCGACGTTTTTCAACATAGTCTCCTTGTAACTCTACACACTTCTCTCAGCGATGCTCTCATCTCTGTAACCCGTCCAAATAGTACTCAACTTTTTTCAACATAGTCTCTTTGTAAATCTGCACACTTCTGCCAGCGATACTCCCATCTCTGCAACGCGTCCATATATCACTCGGCGTTTTTCTCTGCAAAATAATTGTTCAGGAAGGTGATTCCTCTTCATTTGACGACAATCTCTGTCCTGCAAGCGCTATTTTCAGTTGGGGGAACAAACAGGTGTCTTTGGGGGCTATATTTCGTGAGTCAAGCAGTTTAAACCGAAAATCGTGAATTTTGGCAATTGCAATCGCGCGCGTTGTCTTGGCGAAACAGGATTTTCTTTTTCTGCAAATGTGACCTTCCTTCCGCTAGTTCTTCCTTCAGCTTGTCAAGTAATGATGCGGAGTATGCTCCTGTAATGGTTTTTGCTTTCTGAATATAATCGATTAAAATAACTCCATGACTACCCCAAAAAACAGTCCATATCACTTTCCGAGTCGAAAAATAGTTTTTTAACCGTTTACTCCTTTGCAGTCCAGTTTTTGGAGTGTATTTTTGATTCGGGAGGATAATGATGTATCCAAGATCCATGCACAGTAATTAATCGGCGCCAGCGCTCGGATTTATTGCGCCTAACCTACGCCAACAGAGCGTTGGAAATGTTCATTCGAACATGTTTTTGGTCTAACGTGGGCAAACGCGGTACCCAACGCGTGGACAACTTTCTCATGTCTACATGTTGATTTAATATGTGACAACCACGCTCTTTTGACATATTCATAGCCTCTGCTATCTCGCTCACTTTAATTCGGCTGTCATCTAACTTTATTTGGTGAACTTTGGCGATGTCTTCGTCGGTAGTTGCAGCTTTTGGACGCCCCAAACGTTCATCGTCTCCCAAGCTGTTACGTCCAGGTTTAAATTGAGCTGCCTAAAATTTCCCTGTGGTAAAAGATGGTGCAGAGTGCACATACAGAGAATCCAACTCATATTTGATTTGCGTAGGCGTATTACCTTTCAAAAACAAATACTTAATGACAGCTCGATACGGGATATTGCCCATTTTCATAAAAATACTCACATCAACTCACTCAGACGAATGTTTCATAAGAAGGGAGCGTCCAAAGTGGCTGAAACTTTGGTGAGTAACTGTCAACAGATGAACAGCGAAATTGTCTAGCTTTTATTTACGAGCGCTGTCATCTTCATGTAGAAATTGGATACTCTTCAGACTACCCTCGTATTCATAAATAGTGATGCTTAAACTAATACTGTGTTTAAGATTGTGTCAATTTTAACTTACAATCTTTATTCCTATTGTTATTTGTTATGCTTTTATTATATACGGTTACTATTTGAGGTAGATGAAATAGACATCACATATGTTTACGGAAAAAAAATAAATTTGATACTTAACAGTTTACAGTATCTAATAATGAACTCTCACAACTTGGATGTGCAAAAGTGACCTTTCTCAAATCTGTTATATGGCCTTGGTTTCTCCTTGCTAAGGGCCCAGTAAAATTGGATAGGTTTCAGGTGGATTTTTTCAAAGTTCATAAGGCAGATATCACTATGTTGACACCTGTACGTACTTGAGAGTTCCATGTCATCTGTGGGGTCTGTGTGCCAAAAATCGGGTGCGGATTGTAGCTGAAAGCACCCGAAACTTATTCCAGAATATATAGTATCATATAGACAGAATACAGGGCAGCACTGTTTGTCCCTAATGGACAGAGATCTACCCCGGCTGACGAGGAAGGTTCAGCGGCTACTTGCAAGTGGTGGCATGCGGCATTATTTAGGCTTCAGTTGTGGACGTTGTGGTTCTACTCCGCAGTAGATTTTTGGTACACATGGTTCATATACAGCAGACATTATACCATCAAATTCTCAGGTACGTAGTGGTGTGAGTACAGTGATAGTTCTCTTGTTAGATTTAGACTTCGTGGTTCTACTCCACAGCAGATTTTTGGTACACATGGTTTATATACAGCAGACATTATACCATCAAATTTTCAGGTACGTAGTGGTGTGAGTACAGTGATAGTTCTCTTGTTAGATTTAGACTTTGTGGTTCTACTCCACAGCAGATATTTGGTCCACATGGTTTACATACAACAGACATTATACCACCTGAGTACAGTGATAATTCCCCTGTAAAGACTAGTACGCAAGTACAAAATATATTGTAACGCGAGCGCTGGAACACCCTATGAAAGCAGCTGGCAGCGGAAGGCAGGGGAGGTTCGGTTAGCCACACCTCCTCCTCGTTTGTCTTGTAGTGGTGACAGGCAGTGGTTGGGAGGAAAAACATCAGTGTGCCGTCTGTTTCTGTCCACCTGGTTCTAGAAATTACGGGATCGTTCATCATCTGGAAACGTCGAGAAGACGGCGAGATGCCTATAAAAAGGGCTGCAGCTAGTCAGTCAGGAGTTGGTCAGTCAGTTGGTTGGTTAGTGTGTGAGTGAGGACAGTTCTTGGTGTAAGAAGGCAGAGTTAGTCAGTGACGTGCTAGCGAAGGGAGCGCCGTGTTAATGAACGAGAAGATTGTGCAACGGAAGACTGTACGTAACCGTGTAGGTGCATCAGAGTTTAAGTAATCGCGAGTACAAGTGAAATTGTAACGGACGAACTGGTGAATTGTAAATGTGTGCAGTACGCAATTCTGTGTAATTGGCAAGAGTTTAACTGTAAGTCGGTGGAAATAAATAACATTTTTGAGTGGTGAAATTGGACTTTTCATTTCACGAACCCACAAAGTCACACTGGTGTCAGGAAGCGGGAAAACAACATCACCGAACATTACAACGATGGAGGCAGCATTAGAAAAGATTTTAGCGGAACTGGAAGAAATGAAGACGGCTAAAGACAACATCACCAGGAAGATGGAAGAAATGCAGGCCGAATTAACAGAGAAGCTGGAGACTAGAAATAACCTGGCCGCGGAACTGAAACTAATCAGGACGGCTAGGGACAACATCACCGAGAAGATGCAACAAATTAAGGCCGAGTTAACCACGGAAATGAGAGCAGCGAATGACCGTCTGGCTACCGAAATGAAGGTGGCGAACGAGGTCCTCGCCGCCAAGTTCGAGGAACGGTTGGCCGGCGTGAGGGATGACGTCGCGAATCTGGGCAAGCGGAAGGGTCAAGTAGACGACTGCCTTAATGATTTAGAGGAAAAGGCCGACAACATCGCAAAACCCCTCACCCGCCTGACGGAGGAAAACCGGCCTTATGTGTGGACGGAGGACGCCGAAGACGCTTTCCAGCACCCGAAGGAGACCCTGTGCAGTGCTCCAATTTTGGGTTTCCCACAACCGGGTGGCGCCTTCATTGTGGACACCGACGCTAGCGACCATTACATTGGAGGTGTCCTACCGCAGATCCAGGACGGCCATGAGCGCACAAGAGTGGAAGAGAAGGAGCGTGCCGCAGCAGTCCGAGTAGTTGTGGCAGTGCCTGCTGAAGGCTGGGATAGCGCAGGCCTGAGGATGGAGCAGCTGGCGGACGCAGAATTGGGGCCACTCTTGAAGGAAGTGGAGGCAGGGACGAGGCCAACCTGGGAGGACATCGCACCGAGGAGCGCCACCTACAAGTCGTACTGGGCCCAATGGGACTCGTTGAAGACCAGAGTGGGCGTGCTGTTCCGGGTATGGGAGTCACCCGATGGGAAGGCGCAGAGAGGACAGTTGGTACTTCCCCGGAGTAAGGTCCCGGAAGTCTTGGAGGAAGTGCACGCCGGTACTTCAGGAGGACACCTGGGAGGGAACCGTATGATTCACAAACTACGGCAGCGCTACTTCTGGCTGAGACTCCGAGCAGATGCTGCTGGTACACCTGGACCGCCTCGCACGCTACGATGGGGCTGTTCGGGACGAACAGCTTTGAGGAGGGAGCAGTGTAACGCGAGCGCTGGAACACCCTGTGAAAGCAGCTGGCAGCGGAAGGCAGGGGAGGTTCGGTTAGCCACACCTCCTCCTCGTTTGTCTTGTAGTGGTGACAGGCAGTGGTTGGGAGGAAAAACATCAGTGTGCCGTCTGTTTCTGTCCACCTGGTTCTAGAAATTACGGGATCGTTCATCATCTGGAAACGTCGAGAAGACGGCGAGATGCCTATAAAAAGGGCTGCAGCTAGTCAGTCAGGAGTTGGTCAGTCAGTTGGTTGGTTAGTGTGTGAATGAGGACAGTTCTTGGTGTAAGAAGGCAGAGTTAGTCAGTGACGTGCTAGCAAAGGGAGCGCCGTGTTAATGAACGAGAAGATTGTGCAACGGAAGACTGTACGTAACCGTGTAGTTGCATCAGAGTTTAAGTAATCGCGAGTACAAGTGAAATTGTAACGGACGAACTGGTGAATTGTAAATGTCTGCAGTACGCAATTCTGTGTAATTGGCAAGAGTTTAACTGTAAGTCGGTGGAAATAAATAACATTTTTGAGTGGTGAAATTGGACTTTTCATTTCACGAACCCACAAAGTCACAATATTTTGTCTTATTCGGCATTTGCTAAACCTTGTGATGACTACTTAAGAATGACACTCGTTTCCATTTGTCAACTTGTACTGAAATACACACAATGCTGTTAGCAAATGCTATAATAGATACATTTATCACATATATTAAGAACTAATTTAAAATCTGTTACGAAAAACCAGACTGACGACTGAAGTATATATAGCCTAACGTTATTCATTATAGAAAAATTGAGTGAAAAAAACAAAAGTGATAGTAGATTGTTAAAATTAGTGTCTGTTAAAACTAATGGATACCTACCTTTTCTATCCTACAGGGTTATGATGATATCTCTGTTAAATATCTCTGCACTGTACTGTACATTTAGGCCATTTGCAGTTTTCGTAGAAACCTGTGCCCTCCAGGCTTCGAACCGCCTACTCTCCATCTCCAGATATTACCCGTTTAATGCTTCAGGTCATCGATACGCTGATGCAGAGCGGCACTTCAGTTACGGCGCCCCAGGCGTCGCTTTGACGCACAGTAACAGTCAAACGAGTTGGCACTGCATATTACTTCCCCTGGGGGCTCGAACTGGAGCCCGAGCGGGCGACAATAATCAAATTATCTCTTTCATTATATGACAACAACATCAACATTTCATTTCCGACAACCTGCTGGGTACATTCTCACCCTCCCTAACTTTCTCCCTCAACACATAAAGTGCGAAACTTAATTTGCCTACTCCGATCTTGTTTTGTGCCGTACATTTTGGGGCACAACACAATTTGCAGCTATGATGATTCACGCCATTTTCATGAAAAAAGAGTCATTTTGGCACTAGATTGCCCTCCAGATGATGAATATTTTATTATCAGTGAATACCGTGTAATGATAGCAAACACTGCATATTGTCTGATTGCGAAAAGCATGGAATCATTTGATATTGCTCTAGAAAACTAATTACATGTAACTACAACCAGACAGGTAAATATATTAAATATAGGCGCACCCATTGTAGTATTTAATGGAAAATGCAGTACGCAGATACGCAGATACGTACTGCTTTCAACTGTATGTGCTGCTATAGAGTGTAGGCTCCATATTGGGGGGACTTAGTCGTAGTCAGAAAATACGAGTAGAGTGTACACAGGAAGACGTCACTGACCTCACTCTTTTACCAAGGACTTACCCAACTGTCACCGAAGGGTGCCCGACGCCCCCGTGGGGTTTCCAGTAAAAAAAGCTGAGATCTTGCTCTTCAGCAAGACTTCGGCCTCCTTTATTTTTGGAGTCTGGTGTCTGTTTTATAAACCAGACATTGTTCCAAACTTTATTGCCGATTTCTACATTAGGCAGTGATATTTCCAGTTTTAGGTATCCTAGGAGGACTTACATATAGTTATTTATTACATAGTTATTACAGTAGTACTTATCCTACAGCTTATTCTAAGTTAGCCTAATAACTTATGATCTAGTGTCAAATCCAGTGTTTTCGTGGACGGGAGTGTTTCTTTAAGGTTGTCTTCAGCCAATATACACCCCTGGAACCTGAAATAAGAACACCTTGAATTCATTGTCCCAGGAAGGGGAAACTTTATTGACACATTCCTGGGGTCTGATGCATCACATGATCACACCGACAGAACCATAGGCACATAGACACAGGCAACAGAGCATGCACAATGTCGGCACTAGTACCGTGTATATCCACCTTTCGCAGCAATGCAGGCTGCTATTCTCCCATGGAGTCGATCGTAGAGATGCTGGATGTACTCCTGTGGAACGGCTTGCCATGCCATTTCCAGCTGGCACTAGTACCGTGTATATCCACCTTTCGCAGCAATGCAGGCTGCTATTCTCCCATGGAGACGATCGTAGAGATGCTGGATGTAGTCCTGTGGAACGGCTTGCCATGCCATTTCCAGCTGGCACTAGTACCGTGTATATCCACCTTTCGCAGCAATGCAGGCTGCTATTCTCCCATGGAGACGATCGTAGAGATGCTGGATGTACTCCTGAGGAACCGCTTGCCATGCCATTTCCAGCTGGCACTAGTACCGTGTATATCCACCTTTCGCAGCAATGCAGGCTGCTACTCTCCCATGGAGACGATCGTAGAGATGCTGGATGTATTGCCATGCCATTTCCAGCTGGCGCCTCACTTAGACCAGCGTTCATGCTGGACCTGTAGACCGCGTGAGACGACGTTTCATCCAGTCCAATACATGCTCAATGGGGGTCAGATCTGGAGATCTTGCTGGCCAGGGTAGTTGACTTACACCTTTTAGAGCACGTTGGGTGGCACGGGATACATGCGGACGTGCATTGTCCTGTTGGAACAGCAAGTTCCCTTGCCGGTCTAGGAATGGTAGAACGATGGGTTCGATGACGGTTTGGATGTACCATGCACTATTCAGTTGTCCCCTCGACGATCACCAGAGGTGTACGACCAGTGTAGGAGATCGCTCCCAACACCATGATGCCGGGTTTTGGCCCTGAGTGCCTCGGTCGTATGCAGTCCTGATTGTGGCGCTCACCTGCATGGCGCCAAACACGCATACGACCATCATTGGCACCAAGGCAGAAGCGACTCTCATCGCTGAAGAGGACACGTCTCCATTCCTCCCTGCATTCACGCCTGTAGCGACATCACTGGAGGCGGGCTGCACGATGTTGGGGCGTGAGCGGAAGACGGCCTAAAGTTGCGCGGGATCGTAGCCCAGATTCAAGGAGACGGTTGTGAATGGTCCTCGCCGATACCCCAGGGGCAACAGTGTCCCTAATTTGCTGGGAAGTGGCGGTGCGGTCCTCTACGGCACTGCGTAGGATCCGACGGTCTTGGCGTGCATCCGTGCGTCGCTGCGGTCCGGTCCCAGGTCGACGGGCACGTGCACCTTCCGCCGACCACTGGTGACAACATCGATGTACTGTGGAGACCTCACGCCCCACGTGTTGAGCAATTCGGCGGTACGTCCACCCGACCTTCCGCATGCCCACTACACGCCCTCGCTCAAAGTCCGTCAACTGCACAAACGGTTCACGTCCACGCTGTCGCGGCATACTACCAGTGTTAAAGACTGCAAAGGAGCTCCGTAATCCACGGCAAACTGGCTAACACTGATGGCGGTGGTGCCCAAACGCTGCGCAGGTAGCGCCATTCGACGGCCAACACCTTGCTTCCTGGTGTGTCCGCTGTGCCGTGCGTGTGCTCATTGCTTGTACAGCCCTCTCGCAGTGTCCAGAGCAAGTATGGTGAGTCTGACACACTGGCGTCAATGTGTTTTTATTTCCATTTCCAGGAGTGTATTCTTCTCTCGCCTTCATAGAGAAGGTGTTTGCTGCTTTGTCCAACCAGATTCACAGTCGTCTGTTCCTGATGATGTCGTATATCCTGAGGTCCTGTACATATGACATCGCTGTCGTCCTTTGGTGTATTGTTAGAGGACATTCCCATACGACATGCTCGGGGTTTCAGTTAGTCCACATCGGCAGTTCTCCGAGTCCTTTAGGTTGAATCTCTGGAGATAGCTTGAGTATGGGCCATGGCCTGTCAAGTAATGTATGAATCCCCTAGGTGGCGCCAGGTATTTCATTTTAAGACGTTCCTCGACGTTATGTAAGATATCATGTACGCCTGCCAGTTGTACTCGCGTCCCATTCTTGCTGCCATTCCTTGATTTCAAGCTCATCACGGACCTCGCCGCCGGCTATTTGTGCTGCTCGGGTGTTATTGTTCTTCCGTAGCATGCAACTCTTCGGCGAATTTCAAGATCTAATGGGATTAGACCTAGCACGACGAGGAGAGCGTCAGTGGATGTTGTTGCAAATGCTCCTGTCATCATTATCAGTATTCGCCTCTGTACTTTGCGTAGTTCCCTACTGGCCGCTTTCAGGTGCAGCCTATGTGCCCAGGCACTGGCCGCGTGCCCGACGATTGAGCTGAGTAAGTTGTTGTTGTAGAGGACGATGGCTTTGAATGGAATGGTACCGCAATTTTTGGTTAGTCTTGCGCTGTGCGCCTTCTGCATTACGTAGTCGATGTGCGTCTTGAACAGTAGCCCTTCTTGTAGCATAACACCGAGGTAGTTGACGGACCTTGCTCTTTGTATCCGGGCGGCGCTCATCTTGAGGCAAGGGTCGCGATTAAGCTTTCCTTTCAACAGGATGTAATGAGTCTTGCTGGTGGACTTACCCACCCCCATCTGGTCCGAAAACAGAAGACGGGTGGAAGTGGTTATGCCACTTACGCGCGCCAACCCCAAAAGGGAAGGCTACCGATCAGCTTCGGTAGGAGCACCTGGTGATCTAGCACACCTTCTGCTACCTATGCAAGCGTAACCGGGAATATATGGCTTCCCTCAACCCCGTCCGTAGACGTATCTCCCACGGGTATCCGGAACCACTGTCCCCTCGAGTCCAACCCAATCCGAACAACACCCTATGGGAGGGGCTCGGCCATTCGGCGCGAGGCTCCTCAAGTAACGCCAGAGGTGCAACGAGTGCTAAGGGTCCGCAGCGCAAGCACCATTGCAGCTGAAGGGTCAGATCCCCCCTTACGGTAGTAGTAGTCAGACAAACGACCAGATTGGCTCAGGCGGTTTCATCTTTCACCCGCATTCCGGGGTCCGGTCCCATTCCCGAGGTCGACCTCCTGACCCGCGGAGTTTTAGGCGATTTTCCTGGATAGCCAGGCGAATACTAGATAGGTTAAATTAACCCTCGATTTCATCTCCATTATCACTTCACATCATCTTTCATCTGGTGCTCTGTTTTAGGGCAGAAGAGTAGGCAGGTACCTCAGAATTGCATGGCAGGAAGACGGTCTCCACTTCCATCCTGTAATCGGCGAAGCGGATTTGTAACCTAAATACCAGCTACTGGAAAATCCCGCACAGCCGCTTGCGGCTCCCGGTTTTAAGGGCGGACATCGTCCCCCGGGGGACCCCGCCCACAGATCCCTTTAGGGATGCGAACACAAGGAGTACCTTCCAATGGGTAGTTTCTCGGTTTGAGTTGGTCTTGGCAGGGTGAGTATTTGACATACTTGGCTCGCACTGTCGCCGAGGTGGGATACTAGCCTCGAGTTAGATGCTGTTGTGCTAGAACACTCTCGGTCTCACAAAGATTGTTCGGTGATAGTCATTTCATATGGTTTGACGAGTAAGGGACGTATCCACTTCCACTGGTGTGAAGTAGCTAATGCCAATTGTAGATTCCCAAAAGGTTCTCTCCCTGCAATAAATGGCTTAATGAGTCTCACCATCCCTGTACTCGCACACGTTCTACCATTGGGAGTGCTCGGCGTCGGAGCACTCCAGTATCGAATACTTACATTGAGGATCCCCTTTCCCTGCCATTGATAATCCTGAACCAGTTAAGCTAGATGAAAGGCGAAATTAAATGGGAAATGGTGTGTCAAAAATTTCGGTAAGTAATACAATTCCCAGCATTCGATAACCCGGGGAAATTACCACGGAGAAGCTGCCATGGCTCAGAAGGGTCAGCTGCGGCGATGGAAACAACGGTGTATCGAATGAGAGTTGTAAATATTGCAATGTTGGCACTCGGTTGGTTGTCTGAGCATTCTAAATAAAATATGACCTAGGATGTCTAACTCGTGATCACTGTGTGTCTCATACCTTTTGACGGTCATATGATGGATCTTGCAATGAACGGTCAAGCATTTTATGAAATACGAGGGCTGTACAATAAACAATGATCACATATTTTTTTTTTTTTTACTACGTACTTTTACTCATCCTCATAATTTTAATGCTGTTTCTCAAAATAATATCCCCTGAATGTGATGTACTTTTCCCAGCGTTTCAGGCAGCCTTCAAAGACATGCTGGAAACCATATTTTGAGAGATCGTTCAAAATCGCTTCCGTAGCCTTCACCACTGCTTCTGAGGATGGATAATGACTCCCACGAAGGCGTTTCTTCAAGTTAGGGAATAGAAAAAGGAACATGGGAATAAATCCGGACTATAGGGATGGTGAGGGATGTACTTCACGTTGGCTTTTGCAAGATATTCAGCAACAACATTGGCAATATGCGGCCGCGCATTATCGTGATGCAACATCCAGCCTGCTTCATGGAAATGTGGTGTTTTGCGCCTGATATGGACTTATAATGTTTTCAGGACATCCCTGTAGAATTGTCCAGTTACTGATGTGTGTGCAGGTACAACATGCTGATAAACCATTCCAGGAATATCAAAGAATGAGATGACCATAACTTTCCCAGCAGAAGCAACCACTTTTGCTTTTTGGGGCGTTGGTGATGAAGGAGACTTCCACACTGAGCTTTGCTGTTTGCTCTCAGGATCAAAATGATGTAGCCAAGTTTCATCAGCAGTGATTACGTTTGAAGGAAACTCCGGATTTTCCTCTAACATCAACATTAACTTCATGTTACCTCCATCGCAGCGGTAGGTGATACTGAACATGTCGGAACTTGTCTGGTTCTCACAGGCGGGAACCAGGAGTACCAAAAATGAAACTACTACGTTCTGTTTGTTTCACATTAAACTAACAGAATATAATTAGATTAAATTTTAGTGCGAAAAATTATGTCCGTAAAAATTATGATCATTCTTTATTGGACAGCCCTCTTATGTGCTCTGTTTTATTTGACAGTATAGAGAGAGAGAGTGAGAGAGAGAGAGAGAGAGAGAGAGAGAGAGAGAGAGAGAGAGAGAGAGAGAGAGTGTGTGAGAGAGAGAGGGGTGGGTTATGGAGTCATACCGTAACAATCACGTCTCCTACATGAGGTTGTTGTAACAATGAGTCAAAAGACATCGTTATGTCAATAAGAAAGCTGCTTCAAGCGTAATACTCCGTATTTGGGAGGTCTTGCACTGATTTTGCTACTCCGGTCACGTCTATCGACTTGGTTTCCTTTTCTTATCTTCTTTTTATTCAACTACGCTATGAGCTGGAAAGCCGAGTCTGTTGTACGCTACAACAGAAGTAATATCTACCATACTCTGTGTTACAAGTTGGGCAATATGTTCATAAATTGTACAAAATTAAATCTGATATGCAAACTGGTGGATATTCTGTTACAGCGGCGAACACTTTGTATTAGACATGTCTCAAAGGAGAGAATGTCATTCAGTTGTTTCTTTAAAGAACTAAAAGTTTAATCTTCCTCAGGTATTAGGTATGTTACAGGGAGCATTGGTTTATTAAGGCGAGATCATGGTGCATTAAATACTTGAATATAAAATAATATATTTTCCAGTGTTTATATTTCTACAAAATGATTTTATGCCAGTTTAACTACATATATCTCACTTATCATGTCTCTTCCTGTCCGGACTTTATAATTAAATTTTTGAATAACTACACTAGACAACAAAAAACAATATTTGAATGTTTCGAACACTTCCTAAGCCAATTCCTAATAACTAACACACAACAATTAACAAATAAAAACAAAATAAATAAAATTGTTTAAGAAGGAGACAAAAGAGTGTTAAGACATCACAAATTAACTGGTAAAGACTATATCTTTAGTGAGGTAAATCACTATTGAAGTATTCCTTTTTATTTAGTGGACTCTTGTAGTACCTTTCGCTTTACATCAGAAGGTGACAGACTTTCGCTTAAAGCCTACTGTGTACCTCTATTCTCCTTGTACCTAAAAGAAAATTGATCATAAGATAATTTCTGCAAACGTTTATGGCGACTAATATAAAGTTGTAGAAGCGTCTGTAAGTTTGTTCAAGAGTAGAGAAAGTCTTGTGAGTGCTGCAACAGCTGCTTGGCAAATTACGTAAATCACTTGCCAAGTTTGTTTGGAGTTCCTATATGGTAGAGTTTACTTTGGAATTGTGTTGAGAGAGAGGATAATGAATAAGATGCGATTCTAAGTACAGAATAATAGGAACAGATTTTTATAAGTGGTAACACTGAGCAACAATGAAAATGTTTTGGGAATAAAAGTAGTGAATTTCCATCAGCTGAATTCAAATATCAGTATAAAAATTATAGATTAGCTCTTGCTTTTGAAGATAAAGTGACATTTCATATTTTAGAGTGAAGATTTTAAGTTTGGGGGAATTTTTTGGGGGGAGTTGCCACACTTGTCAAAGAACAAAACACAATCAGAGAGAAATTTTGGAAACTAAGCGATGCAAAAGTTAAGAAAGGCATTCTTGTTGGACCACGAATAACAGAAGTTGTAAAGGATCCTGCATTTGACCAAATTTTGGAGGGGGAAGAAAAGGAAGCTTTGGAAGCCTTCAAGGGTGTTGTTCATGGATTTTTAGGCAACAAAAGAGATGACAACTACAAGAATTTAATGACAGTGCTCCTGCAAAAATACCGTAACCTTGGATGTAACATGTCCCTTAAGATCCATTTTCTCCACTCCCACCTAGACTTTTTCCCTCCTAGTTGTGGAGCTGTTAGTGATGAACATGGGGAGAGATGCCATCAGGACATTTATGTTATGGAACAAAGATAACAGGGTCGTTGGAATGAAGTAATGCTTGCGGATTACTGTTGGTCTTTGTATAGGGATTCTGCGGAACTACATCACAAGAGGCAAACTAAAAGACGACGAAGTCAATAGGCCACCACATGAATCTCTTCAGACACGACTATCTGCGAAGTATTTTTACAACAATTTAGAACTCTTAGCACGTAATTACCAGTTAAAACAATCAAATGCACTTTCGTTGTTGTTAGCATGTATGTAATTAAAATGTATGCTTCCCTCTCAATCTGTATAAACCTTGTGTATATCATAGAAACTAGAGCTAATAAAAATTATTCATTGTTATGTTTGTGTTTCTCATCCCAAAATTAGTAGGAATTTTCTCATGAAGTGCTCGAAACATTCAATTTTTTTCCGGTGTTATTAGTGCATTTGTTTCCTATTTCTATGTTAATCACATTGCAGTATTCTGTTGGTAAAATAGTTCCGGTAAAACGTGTCATACCCCACGCATCCGATATTTGAAGATATTTATTAGACATATTATTACCTTTCATATAAAAGCACTGAAGCCACATCAGAAAGAAATTATTCGTGCCCTTAAGAATTCTTATGTTTTACTACAGTATAAGAAAAAGCCTTTCAGTTTTCAGAACGAACTGAAATAAAGGTTTTGATGGGATATGAGTATGGCAGTGGAAGGTGCTTTCACAAATCCAATCACTGCAAAATGGAAAGGAATTATATCCAGGCACGAGGGTGCCTCCTGGCGGAATAATAATAAAAATGTGGAGCAGGCAGCCAGCTCCACCACCTGCTTCAGGAATTGCGGTTAGAGGGAGGAGAAAGGGGTGAAGAAAATTACATTATAAGAAAGAATATGAAACTTCCAAGTTGTAGGAAGAGTGTGGCGACAAACCAGGAAAGAAATACTTCACTTTTTTCGGATTTGTGTGGTTTTATGTTGAAAACCTTCCACTGCCTGATAGTATAACAACGTAAAGGGATACAAATGACAATTCCAAAATGTAGGCTCTAAATTTACTCATTTCGATATGAGGTTATAAGGCCCACTTATTTATGTAAGAATTAAAAGGAGTAGGATTGTACTCTGGTAAACTTCAGGGTCGATATATTATTCATCAATTATTACTTTATTTGTTACCGATAGGTCTGATTTTCATAACCATAGCTTGAGGATGTATTCTACTCACAACGTGAAATATTAATATAAATTTATTCCAATAACTAGAAGCACAGAGCATTAATAAAGTATTCTTATTTTCTATGATCAAGATGTCATTTGTTTTCACTTTGTAGCTCATGAGCGAAAATGCCGTTAAGCTGGCAAACACAACAAACAAAAATCTTCGTCTGATTTAACCCAATATGATAATTCCAAGGAATACTTATTTTACCCGGAAGTATTTTTTTCATTGTTCATGTAAGGTCATGCAATTTGAAGGATAATATATTTTACATCTATTAACGTGCTGCCAGGTTAACTAAAGGCCTAACCAGATTCATAAAGAAAAGGTTTCTGTTATTAAAAGTTATTTAGCCCAAAATCACATTACCTTAAATGCTTTTGTTCATATGAAGGCTGTTCAATAAAGACTTATAATTTCTGTACACTCATAATTTTTCGCAATAAAATTCAATATTATTAAATTCTGTTAGCCTAATGTGAAACAAACACGCCGTAGTAGTTTCATTGTTGGAATTCCTAGTTGAACCAGGTAAGTTCAAATATGTTCAGTACCGCCTACCGCTACAATGGAGGTAACATGCGAGGAACAATATGCGGCTTTGAAAATCTGCTTTCGTCTCAACAAATCTTCAGTTGAGCCCTATACAATGTTACCGAGGCCTATGGAGAGTCTGTTCTTCCCTACAGCACAGCTTGAAGGTGGTTTAAAATGTTTAAAGAGAGGAGACAATTAATTTCCAGGGAAGGTAGATCCGGTGCTCCGGTTACTACTCTTATGGAATAAAACATTAACACTGCTGCTGTCATTGTGAGAGAGGATCGACGAATTACCTTAAGATCACATTCTTTCTGAAATGCTGAACATTTCATTGGGCGCCACCCACACGTTGGTGACAGAAACATTACACGTGAGACGTGTCTGTGCGCGATGATTGATTCCCGAACAAAAGGACATTCGCATTCAGGTGTGCATGCAGATAAAGTTGATGTTAGAGGAAGATCCGGGGTTTCTTTCAAACGTAATCACTGCTGATGAAACCTGGCTGCATCATTTTGATCCTGAGAGCAAACTGCAAAGCTCAGTGTGGAAATCTCCTTCATCTCCAACATTCCGAAAAGAAAACGTGGTTGCTTCTGCTGGGAAAGTTATGGTCACCTCATTCTTTGATATTCATGTAAAGGTTTATCAGCATGTTGTACCTGCACACACATCAGTAACGGGAAAATACTACAGGAATGTCCTAAAAACATTGCAGGTCCATATCAGGAGCAAAAGACCACATTTCCGTGAAGCAGGCTGGACGTTTCTCCACGATAATGTGCGGTTGCATATTGCCAATGTTGTTGCTGAATATCTTGCAAAAATCAACGTGAAGTGAATCCCTCACCCTCCCTATTGTCCGGATTTAGCCTCATGTGACCTATTTCTATTCCCTAACTTGAAGAAACGCCTTCGTGGGAGGCATTATCCATATTCAGAAGCAAGGGTTAAGCCTGCAGAGGTGATTTTGAAGGATCTCTCAAAAATGGTTTCCGGCATGTCTTTGAAGACTGGCAGAAACGCTGGGACAAGTGCATCATATTTAGGGGAGACTATTTTGAGAAGGACAAACAAAATTATGAGGATGAGTAAAGGTACGCTTTCAAAAAAAATATGTGATCGTTCTTTATTGAACAGCCCTCGTAAATTATAAAAAAAAACATAATATAGTTAAATATTAAATAATAATGAAAATATTTTGAGGTAAAGGTGTTAACGCCCAGCAGACAGTGTAATATTGACAGATACTTATGTGTTTGTTGAACACGTTAACAATTGAGTTCTAAAATCATTACATCTGTATGGTTTTACAAGGAGCAACAATGCGTTTATTTGAAACAAGTTGTATCCTTGGTAACCAGAGTAGCAAACCCAGGATTGCACATACTTTGTGGTTTGGCACGACGCCATAATTCTATAGTAGCTGTATCTCACTGTAGTTCCATAGCAACACATATAAGGTACAATTTGTTGCCTTAATCACTTCTCAACACATCGTAGTCCAGGTGCGTCACTTTACACTTTGTTCATTTGCTAATTTAGCAATGCACTTACGTGATAGCGTACACACCTGTGGGTACTGTTCGCGTAAACTATGGTTGTTTGATCACAGTTTACGGAACAATAATATAGGGAAGTAATATTACACTCTAGAGTAAAATAAATATTGAGGAGGAATTTACAGGTACTAAAATATGGCAAGCAAAATCATTTTCTCCTGAGTTTGAAATTTTCTATTAAAATTTACACAATCCTTGCAAAAATAATTAAAACTAACTACTCTATATACCAAGTACGTCCAGACAGTAAGTTCTCTTTGGTAATAAAATTAAATTGTGTACAGATACAGAAAAATTATTTATTGCACAAAATTCTACAACTCTTAAGCTACTTTTCCACATAACTGCCGAAATTTCGCAGTCATTTGTCATAGCGAGGCACAGGTTTTTGTATACCTTCTTCATAGAAGTTTGCCGCCTGTGTGTTCAACCAGTTGGAAACATTTTCTTTCAGCTCTTCGTCGTTGTTGAAGTGTTGACAGCAAAGGAAAGATTTGAGGTGCAAAAACAGATGAAAGTAGCTAGAAGCGAGGTGAGGGCTGTACGGGGGCTGGTCAAACACGTCCCAGTTAAATTCCTGTAGGGCGTTTTGGTCTCATTTGCAATGTGTGGTCGTGCGTTGTCATGAAGAAGCAAAACACCTTTTGACATCGCAAATTTGTCGATAAATTTTAATTGGTTTCACTTTCCTAGCATTCAGAAAACGAAACACAGATCTGATTTCACAAGCGGCGGGATCTTTAGTCAACACTGACATTGTAAACAAGCACAACAAAGCGTACGTGGCTGACAGCGATCTCACAATGGCGCACGATTCTTCTCCTTGATACAGAGCGTCTACCGCACATGTGCGGAACTGCGATTACAGCGCTGTAGCGGAGATAAATTGAAACAGAGCTTAGTTTCTGGACGCCCCTTGTATTTCGGTAGTTGCTAGATATCTGAGCTCACCAAGAAGGTTTAATATCAGGTGTTCGTTACTCTTAATATTTAACATCTTCAAGCGTTGTGGCTGCAACGTGGCTGGGTGGTTACAAAGGTTGACTCTCACCAGGGTGGCCGGGTTCGATCCAGGAAACCACAAAGTGAGGTTTCTGGTGGACAACACGGCGCTGGGGCCGGTTTTCTCCGGGATCTCCGGTGTTCCCCTTCATCTCGTTCCACCGGTACTCCATCTTGAATTCATATTTGATCAATGCCACTGCCTGCGATGCCACACGTAGTAAAAGTGGGCGTTAAGCACATTTCACACCTTGAAACGCTGTAAACAACTTTTTCGTGAATTTACTTCACTTGCAAAAAATACATGTTTCTGAAGGAATTGAAAATTCCGGGGAGCCGCAGGAGAAGTTTCTCACTACCAAGAACCTCTACCGTCACTTGATGGAGCCAAGTATTCAACGACCTAATGTGGAAACAAAATTCAGTTGGAATTGGAAATGTATTTGGAACAATACAACCAACTGTAACCTTCCGTCGATCTGGAGAGAAACTATTTATGAAGTTGTTAATGAAACGGTTCCAACTGCAGAAAAGATGTGGCGTCACGGGAGAGAGAATTCGAAGATCTGTGGCGTAGGTGTGGAAGATGATACACTTGAGCATCGCTTGTACAACTGTCAGCGGGCTGACTTGATTTGGACCTCCATCCGAGACGCACTACATAAACTTCGTCCGGAAGAATGCTTACGTTTCTGGAGTTTCGCTTCAAAGACACGAAATTTCATAATTTTGTAGCGTGGTTGGTTGCTGGTACACTACATTGGCTGCTGAAAGTACGGCGAGGAGACACTCTGTTGGGAAAGCACCTAGGTATATTTTTGAAGGAGCAGAGATGGACCTATATACGGAAGAAAACGTTGCGTTCTCTGGAGCCATACATTTATCACTTGGAACAAATGCAAATCTAATAACCATTTAAGCAAATAGAACCCTTCATATTGTCTCACAGTACAAGCTAATAAAACAAGAAATGTTCTAAACGACTTACCCTGTACCCGTTTCCATCATTAAAAATATAAAAATAGAAAGAAATAAAAAAATTAAAAAAGGAATGAAAATTATAAATACGAAAATATGTTTTTCTCTGCTTAAGTGAAACAAGTTATAATATATATGCGAATTTTTGTGATATTGGAAAAACAGATCCATTGCCCAAAGGTTTGGCCGTTGGTCTCTTATAAAGGCGGCCAGATTTCATTCATATGGGAATTGCGGTGGAAAACCAAGTGTCTAGTCAGATTTAATACAGGTTTTCCGATTTTACCCATCAATCATTTCACCAATGATTCATAATCAACTTTCCTTCCTGCATTTCAGTGAAGTTACATCAGGCAACAGTCTTATCACTGAATAATGAATGAGGTATACGATTACATCCAAACCATTAAAAGTGAGGTTATGAAAACGGGCTGCTTTTCTGGGAAACATCGAGAAAGAAAGAAGACAGTTGTGGGAGGTAAATATGATGAATTTCTTAATAGTGTTAGTCATCGCAAGGTTCGTGTTTCTTTGAAAGAAGCTAGCTACTAGAACTTGAAACAAAATTTTTATTCGTTGTTAATTTCTCTCCATCTTAAGCAGCCACACGTTCGGGCGCAATATGAAGAAGAATTTTAATTTAAATACTTCAACAATGTTTTTCCATATATTGTTGCGTGTATAGGCTGAGCAAGATTTGGAAATTTCTGTAATCATTATTCTGTAACATGTATTTTCGATGCCTTGAGTCTGGGCACAGCTGTGTGTAAAAGTTGTATGATTAAGTGTAAATTCTGCTGACTGGCAAAACGTGTACTTTGGACTGGTGAATCATCCTGCTGGCTTAGGGAAATAATTCACAGGTGGCCTGTAACAGGCCTAAACTTGTTCTCCATGTTTTAAACAATGAATCACACATCCTGCTGATCAAGGGAAATAATGCTTGGCTGGTTAGTAACAGGTTTAAACATGTTCTCAATGATGTAAATAATGATTGCACAATATGGTGCAAATTAACAGTTAGGGTGGGAATCGCTGAGTTAACTTCTTGGTAGGACCCCTATTTAAGCTTGGTTGAGTTAGCCCCCGCGGGAGAGACTTGACAGAGATTTCAGAGGGGACTTGCTGATGGTCTCTGTAAAGATCTACAAAAGTGCTACCATGAGTAGATCGCCAGCAGGGCGTACCAGATCGTACAACTTTTGACAGTCACACAAGGATCAAGCCATACAAACAACACATCGCCAAAGATAAAGTTGCATTATGTTATTATGTATTTAAATGTTACCAAAGCGCCCCTAATCTCATCTTTGAAATATAGTTATTCAGTTCAGTTTGACTTAGATATTTTTTTCGTTCTACCCTTTCAGTGCCTACACCCCCAGTTGCAGATTAGATTTGTAAGTCTTTCACCCCCTTACAATCCTGGTCCACAACAATATTTTGAAGGATGCCCCAAATTTAAAAAGGAAGAATACATAAATATAACATACGTAAAATATAACAATAAAGAAACATTCAAAGAAACATAACAATAAATGATCATTTAACAACTTGGCATTACTATAACACACATTTGTTTGAAAAAAATTGAATTATTTTTCGAGAAATGCATTCTCGACCTGGCAAGTATCACTTACAGGTTTTTTTAGTCATTATGGTATACTATGTCTCTTCCTAGTTTAAGTTGTAACCTGAACAGAGTCCAAGAATGCTGATTTAAAGATTAGTTAAAACAAATGCTTCGTGTCAGTAGATTTACAGACTTGTAAAGGAAATCCCACGTGAGTAAATTCCTGCTTACCAGGGCTACTGATTGTGATCTGTTTAGATTGTTAACAATTGACACCATCAATAATTCAATTAATAATCCGTCCCTCACTTATTACTATTAGCTCAAGAAATAAGCCTTTACACCAACACAAAAATATCATGCTAATGCATTGAAAGAAATGCAAAAGCAGTTGTCACAAATTACAAACAGAAGAAATTGTCTAAAAAGGCAGTTTTAGTCACTAGTTAGCAGAATAGGGACAAACGTATGAAATAGGCGTCTGTAGGTACTATAAAACTAAGAAATAAAGCTAATAATTACAGGGAACTTTCTTAGAACTTAGAAGCCTATGTGTCTGAACAAAGGAATAAAATAGAGAAATAGGGCAAAATCCGCCCCCTAATTATGAGTTACGAGAGTTGTTCTATCATTAAGATGCATACTTGTATCTAGTAATCGAAGCTTGTCTGGCTGCTCCTTTCAAACCGCCACATGGCGCACACTGCTGGAGCTAAACAGTTAAGCAAGAGAGAGGGCGCTTGAGGACCGCAGAGTGTACAAGACTTTTGTCTCCACCTTCAGGCAACACACATAAACCGGAAACGTGGCTGAAATGCGGGATGCGTTCATTTTACAGCTCATAAAGCATACCCCTTCCCTAGAAGGTGCGGCAACCTGCAACAACAACAAGGCACAGCTCCCACAAGTTTTTCACTTATGGCTACAATTTCCCACCCGCACGCACGTCTTGCAAGCTTTCTCACAAATACCAGAACTTCTCTGGAAGGGAGAAGTATCCAATAAAAGCCAGCTACTCTTCCTTGTTTACTCTACAGGGGCCCCAAGAGAAAATAAAATTAAGTGGTACTGGGTGGCTTTGACGGTTCAATTTTTGACTGAAATAACTTTAAGAATAAACAGGATCTGGAGAAGGGGTAAGTAAAACGATACACATATTTCAAGCTATTCTCTCTGCATTTAGCCATTAAAATAAAAAGATCAAAAGAACAAAAAATAGGACTAAGACAAGGATGCAAAATTAGTCCAATTTTAATTCACTTATTTATAGATGAGATAATAGACAAGGTTAAAGAAGGAAATCAGCACTGTCCGGTAATAGCAAACAAAGAAATTCCTGGACTGCTATACGCGGATGACTTAATGGTAGGATCTATAACGGTAGTAGGATTGTAGAAGGCAATAACTGAAATCCAGAAATTCTGTGAAGAGTGGGGAATAAAATAAACAAAACTAAGTCGAAAATTATGGTCTACAAGAAGGGAGTTAAACTAAAAGACATGAAAAGTGGGTACCAAATGGCAAAAGGGTAGAAGTGGTCGATGAATTTGAACACTTAGAAGTAAGGTTGAATAACAATGGAAAGTGGAAAGCACACAGGAGAAAAAATGAAACAAAAGGAAGGGCGGCAATGAATGTGATAGGAATATGCAGATATAAGCTAGAAATGAAAACCAAGTGGTTAGAAAGACTGTACGAAGCACTAGTTGAATCCAAAATGTTGTATGCAGTGGAGATCTGGGGGGGGGGGGGCACAGAGGTAAACAAAACGTTGGTCCGAAACTACATAAGGTTTTGTAAAGAGCTACTAGGCTTACCAAGATCAGCACCTAGGGAAGTAGCTTTAGTAGAATTAGGAAATACAAGAACAAATGGAATAATAATGGAAAGAATAATAAAATTTTGGTATAGGTGTTTGGCCAAAAGAAGAAGGAGAAATTATGAAATTATACATGAGACAGCAAAAATGATTAGAGAACTCAAATAGTTGGTGTGCAGAGAAAGGAGGAATTATGGAAAAAATAGGAATGGGAGATATATGGAGATTAGAGGAAAGGAATACAAGCGATGTGAGTAAATTAGTAAAATTCAGAATAGAAGATATAGAAAGACAGGAAATATGGGGAAGTCTAGAAAATATGAAGTCATTACAATTTTACAAACAAATAAAATTAAATTGGGGACGAGAAGCAAATATAGATTACTGCAATAGACAAGAGAGAGAAGGGTTAGCTTGGATGAGAACAGGAACAATATTTCTAAGAGGGATAAGAGGTAGGGAAAAGGGAATTTGTGAATTGTGTGGTGGAAAAGAAAGCATAGAACACTATGTAACAGAATGCGAGGAGCTTGCAATATGGAGAAACAAGGTTTGCGGGAAAACTGGGAGAAAGTAGAGAAGAGGATAGTAGTTATAAAATGTTAACGGGCAGCGAGGAAAGGAAGATAAGAAGTATTGATGAGTTCTTGCAGAATCTCTAAGAAAAATGGGCCAGAAATGTAAAGATTATAAGAAAGGAAGATGATGGGAAGAAAGGGACTAATTAAGTAACAAGGAGGTATGGAGGCTAAGAGTTGCCTGGCAGAGCAGAAGACCAGGGTGTCATGTAAGACAAGGTAGCAACAAGCTAAAGACAAATAAATGTAAAGAAAAGAAGAAAAGAAGAAGAGGGGGAAGAAAAGGGCTAATTAAATAACAAGGAGACATGAAGTTTAAGAGCTACCTTTCAGAGCAGAAGACCAGGGTGTCTTGTAGGACAAGATATTAACAAGGTAAAGACAAATAAATGTAAAGAATATAAGAAAAGAAGAAAAGGGGGAAGAAAAGGGCTAATTAAATAACAAGGATACATGAAGTTTAAGAGCTACCTGGCAGAGCAGAAGACCAGTGTATCATGTAAGTCTAAGTAGTAACAGGGTAAAGACAAATAAATGTAGCCAAAAGTTATAAATTGTAAAATTTTAGAATGTGGACAGTAAAAATCTAAACCAATTAATGTGTAATTAAGTTTATGAATTGTTCGGAATCTATATTTACTCTAGAGAGTTCAAAGCATCACTATTCAGTAACTCTTCCATTTAAATGCCGTGAAAAAGTGCATGAGCTGGATCAATGAGACGCGATCCACCTTCCCCCCTTTATTACTGCTAGAACAATCCAATAGTTAATGTGGGGTCAAATTATGTTGCAAACAGAAATAATACTTTTAAACTGACTGACGTTGAACGACTTATTCAGGAAGAAATTAACAAGGAAAGCAACAAGACTGGGAAAACTACGTGAGACTTCAGATAAATTACAAGAAGACTACTTTTGGAAAGAAATAGCACGTAACGAGGTTTTGGAACCTATCATCATAAATTTGCAGTACTCAGACGTTGAAGACAATGACAATGACGAATTATCTCTTAACGTAAGTGACATTCATAGCTATACGGATGTACCGCTGGTATTTTCGTTAGATTAGAAAAATAAGTAATTCAGAATGTATAATTAGTTTCGAACTATATTCTGACTTTCTGGGTTCGTGAAATTAAAAGTCCAATCGCGCAAACTCAAAATGTTCTTGATTTCCACCGAATTACACTCGGAACACTTGCCGATTACATAGAATTACTTAGCGCACACAATTACAATTCAGCAGTTCGTTTGTCATAGGTCCATTGCAGGCTCACAGTTACGTACAACTCCTCTGATACACGTACACCGTCTTCCAGTCCGTTCGCTCACTCGCCGCTCCTCACGGCTGCTTGCCAAAAAGTCAGCTGATTCGCCAACTACAGGCCTTATATAGGGAAGATCGCCATTTCTGGAAGGTTCACGGCGCGCACAATGATCCCGAGGTTTCCAGACGTCTGGGGAGAGGGGAAAGAGACGGTACAGGGCTCGTGCCGCTCTCCTAATCATCCCTTCAGTTAGTGACACGAGACAAATGGGTAGGCGTGGCCTGAGTGGTTCCCGTGAGGCCCTACTGCAGGCCGGTTCTGTCGGGAGTTCCGACGTTCGGTTGACAATAAATTTAAACCATGTTATGTGCAGATGATCTACCCAAAAGTTCGAAGACCCTGGCCTTCTGCTACCAGTGAGCGATGGATACTCCGGGGATCTTTCTATAGGGCACTACCTGATTTCTTAAAAAGCCCCCCTCCCCCATCGACAACAACGTCAAGGCGGGTGGAAGTGTTTGCGCCACTTACGCGCGTCAACCCCGCAGGGAAGACTACCGGAAACCTCGATAGGTCCGCCTGGTGATCTAGCACACCTTCTACTTGCTCTGCAGGCTAGTATCCGAGACTTAAGAGGCAAATCTCTACCCCATCCGGGCGGCCGTAACCTGGCTGGATGTACCGAATTTCCCTTGGGTGTCGGGAATACACTGCCCCCTCGAGTCCAACCCAATCCGAGCAACTTGCATAATAAAAGAATGTCCATATTTTAATTGTGATTTGAGCAACTGCATTATTATAAATGTTTGGAAAGTTCCTTACATCTAGCACTAAGAAGGCTCGCAAGTGTGCGAGAGAGAGGGAAATATAAAATCATTGGAGTAACGACGTGGCAACGGTGTAGGCCATAACGCATCTGATTGTCTACAACTTGAACTCTTCCTATTTGAAACTCATAATAAAATGCCTTATTAAATAAAGTTGTCTTCAAACAAAAAGCTAGCAAAGACTAGATGTTCTTATTTTTCATTGTTGTCAGCTTAGAAGATTCACGCTGATAGCCCCAAATGCAGTCAGTGTTGCCACGAATTGTTGAATGACCCATGTACATTTTGCTCTTATTGTTACTTACAATGGCTACTTGAAAGAAGGTTCCCGTTAGATTCAACTCACAAACACAACCTTTATTTGCTTATGAAACAGGTTCATCAAAGGGTGTACAAGTAAACACCTTTTCTTCCTCTTGTGCTCTTCCACTGTCCTCTCTCAAGGGAGACACAAGGTAGGTACCCTTTATGTCGGGACTTGAATGGATACAAAAGCAACTGTTCCATGACATTTAGATGTAAAACTCTAGACACCTCTTTAAATTCAAATGCACTACTTTCTTTGTATACCATGCTTTCAAAGTCATTTCCTTTTCATGCAAGTGTTCCTGTCTTATATTTGAGATTAAGTAGATCAGATATTTAATAATGTTGCTTTAAATCATTGCAAATTATTTATAACCAATATTTCAAAAGTATTTTTATTTTTATTTCAAAAGTATTTTCACCTGTCGCTAGGGTTAAGGTCCAGTTTCAGGTTATGTTTTCTTCCTCAGGAATATTCCCTACCATACACATAATCTAGAACGTATAAAGTGATTACATTATGTATAAAGTCTACAATGAGCGTACGATATCGACCTAATACATTTCTCAAGTTAAGTTTTCCAATATAACAATTGATATAGGACATTCAATACAATGCAGCATATAAAATTTAATATTATTGAGTAAAAGAGCTTTCTGCAGCCACTGTAAACGAATTATCTGTTGTCATTTAATAAGTCAGTACACCATTACGAAATTTTCAAATCAAACAGTCCTACCTACTTGTACCTGCCCTGCGCCGGGGCAGCATCACTTGGTCCCTAAACACGGAAAGCGGCCCTCACCCATGGGGTGCGGACTTTCGGTCCCGGGTATAGGACCAGTGCCCGCTCAACATCGTGAGGAAATTGAGGAGTACGCTAGGTAAGCGGCCCTGGTCACAAAAACCAACATTCCCGCTGGGGGATGCCGAGATGCTGACCACATCTCTTCCCGTATCGGTTGGATGATCACCCACCTCAACCTTGTGTAAGTGGATGTGAAGCCGGCAGTCGGGTTGGTAGGCCTTGTTCCTCTTAGGGCTGTTGCACCAGTGGTTAACTTTTTAACCTACTTGTACGTAATAACATTCAAGCAGAATAAATGACACTTTACATGTTGTTTAAATACAATTTATCCAAAATAAATATGATAAATCTGTTCCTTATTTATTTCAAAGAATTAATTATCTAATCCTTATTTCACATAAGCTTGCCTCGTATCTCTTAACGGTCACGTGACCTAATCACCTCTCATTGGCTGCTATTGTAGTATAGACTGTTATGCAGTAAAAATTAGTTCGTTATTTAACATGGTGATATATGTTTATATGTTGGAAGAGAATTGTCAAATTTATATTTTCGTAACCGTTTTAAATAAATGTATTACGCAAAAGAGTTGATCTATCTGAAATACATGTTAATTCTTAAATGAAGTAAAGAGGAGGTTCCTTTACTCTCAAGCACATGACACGACAGCACTTGTTTTAGCGGTAGTGATGATATTTGTTTATATGACTTTTATCACTGACCTTGTTTTGAACTGGTTTAATTATATATCGCCATTCGAAGGTGTGTTGTGCTGAGTACGAGAGCTCAATTATTTTATTGATCGCTTATTGCTCGTGTACTTATTATATGTATAACGGCAGAGTCTACCGCCAGCTTTTCGCCGAAGCATCGCAAGAGAAAACCTATACAAAGCGGCGAAAAAAGAAATCTGTTGCATGTGTTTAATGCACTCACAGAGAAGTCGAACAGCTGTGCTCTGAACTTACAGGTGCGCTAGATGCGTAAGAACATCGCGACATGAAATTGACACAACAGGAAAACTTACCACTCCAGGGGCGATATTGCTGTGTGGCGAAGACGTTATTTAAAGACAATCAGACTGTATCGGGATACAAGTCGCAAAATATACTACCTGACGAGACTTGGGTAAATGAAGGACACACGACAAGTATAGCGTGACTCGACTTTTAAGACTGAAAGACAAGCATTTTTCCAAGTTATGTGTGCTGGTTTAAAAAATCCCAGTGTAAAAGGCCGAAGGCCTTTCATTATATACTTGTTCCAGTTTCATTGCTCATTCATTCAGTTTTAACTTGCTCAGTTTCATTATAAACTTGTATTTTTGCATAACTACATATTCTTATTTGTATGATTCTTTCTATCTTCCTGACAATTATTATGACGTTTACTGCAAGTTTCAATGTGACGGGAAGGCACCGCCTATGGCCTATGGCGCGAAAGCATTACCCAATTAGAGTGAGGGGGAAGGTAGTTGCACGCGGAGTGATACATGTCAACGGGGCAAAGTTATATGAAACAGAGTTTAGGATTAAACTTTTCATCTCACATCCAGCAATATATGTTTATGAGAGAACGTAAGCTTTCACGGCCGGAGTGCATAATACAATTGGTTGTTTCCGAGCTGTTTTGCCGTGTTCTGTTGGAGTAAGAACCAAACGTTTCGTCCACAACTACGGTAGACATCATCAGTGGCGCGGTCGAAGCTTTCTTGCAGAGAGTTTGGCAGCAGCAGACCAGCAGAAGAGACGAGTCGTCCAGGTTTACCTGGACGGAGTGTAAGCTGCCCAGCACCTAGCCGCTTATTGCGTCTTTATCTGGGCAGTATAGAAGAGTCGTTATTGTCTCAGGCGATTGTTTTTGGCAGTGGACATATCTAGCCTTTGTGTGCGCAGTCGCCCCGTGTAGGGGGGATGCGCCAATGCTGGCTGCGCTCTTCCGCCTGCCTGGGAGGCATCTGAGCACAGTCCGCTGAACAGGCTAGAGGGAAAGGAACCGTGTTGATGTATAAAGTTTACCTAGCCCATTACTGGGCTTAGGAAGTTGGAGTCAGGGGAATGTGGCCCTGTTCAGTGTTAGGTACCCAAGGCATCTTTGGGTAGCCGGTAGCTTAGTCGCCGGCGAGGAACCCTATGGTCGTAACGGCCTAGGGTATTCACCAGTATGTTTGGATGGGAGTCCAGCTTATCGTAGGGATCTTTCCCGCACCACGTTACGATATACGGGACCCCAGAGTATGTGTGTAGGATGTGGGACGGAAATCTACGCCCGGTATCGTAGATCATGCGCAATGCCCTGTTCTGGACGTACAGGAGTCTGCGAATAGTGGTGGGAGCCGTTGATCCCCAGACTTCGCAGCCATACAGAATCAGGGGCGGTATGATCACCCGATATAGGCGTAGTTTGAGGTGCGTTGGCATGGTGGACTTTAGAATCGAGTACAGTTGTGTTAACGGTGCATGCCCTTGTCCGGCTTTGACCCGGACATGAGGTGCGTAGGTGAGACCGCGATCCAGGTGGACGCCAAGGTATTTGGCAGTGGGAACCCAAGGGATTTGCCTCTGCCTCGACCTCAGCGACCAGTCTGGTCGCCTAGCTCGGACCTTAGCCAGGAGAAGTGCAGAGCTCTTCTCGGGGCTAATGGCCATTCTCCAAATCTCACTCCAACGGCCAATGGCTCGGAGTTGGCGCTGCAGCGGAGGATGACAATGTCGTAGGTTTTTGTTACGTACCATTATGAGGACATCGTCAGCATACTGGCATGTAACAGTCTGTGGTTCCAAGGGTAAGTCAGACATGTAGGCCGCAAAGAGTATCGGGGACAGTACACTGCCCTCCGGGACTCCCGCGGCTATTGGTCTGATAGATGACATCCTTCCTTCCACTCTCACCCTGAAAGTGCGGTTTCTGAGGAAACTACTAATCAGGGCCAGATAGGGAGGGGGTAGGTTGGCCTCCCTGAGTTTGTACAGTAGGCCTTGGTGCCAGGTTGTGGCAAAGGCTTTCTCTACGTCTAGCAGCACCGCGACTGTCTTGAGGTGTTCCTGGAAACCCAGGGCTGTCCTCTCGGCCAGGCGATGTAGTTGTAGGGTCGTGGAGTGTCCATGACGAAAACCAAACTGGTGATCGGGTAGGAGCTGCCTTTCCTCGAAGAGAGTGGTCAGGCGGGATAGGAGCAACCGCTCAAATAGTTTTGAGACGGTTGGGAGTGAAGCGTTCATTGCCTGAGTCGCGCTATTTGTACTGGTAGTTGGGGAGGGGCGGAGACTGGGTAGTCCGGCAGTGGTGTCCTGTGGTTGGTCCGCGTCACTTCTGGTGGTTAAATGGCGTTTCCTGTTTCCGTTAACAGGATGCCAGATCCTCTTTAGTTTTAAGGTTTCTTCCTTTCTGCTGAAATTATTAGGATGTTTATAAATTTCGATGGCCTCCCGCTGAAGTTATGTGTGGTAATGTTCTGTGGTAGAAAGGATGCTGGTGTCCTTGAACTGTATCACATGCTCGCCTTCCGCCTCAATCGGTGACTGCGGACTTGTCTGTGTGGCCCAGACGGCAGTTGCTCCTATGTTCCTTGATTCGGGTGTTGACGCAGCGTTGTGTTGTTCCGATGTATACCGCGCCGCAAGAACAGGGAATGCGATATACACCTCGGGAACCTCTGTCCTCAGCCGGTGTTTATCGTATTCTCTGTTCTTGCGGCGCGGTATACATCAGAACAACACAACGCATTGTCAACACCAGAATCAAGAAACATAGGAGCAACTGCCGTCTGGAACACACAGATAAGTCTGCAGTCGCCGATTGAGGCGGAAGGCGAGCATGTGATACAGTTCCAGGACACCAGCATCCTTTCTACCACAGAACATTAACACACACGACTTCAGCGGGAGGCCATCGAAATTTAAACACATCCTAATAATTTCAAGAGAAAGGAAGAAACCTTAAAACTAAATAGGATCTGGCATCCTGTTATCGGAAACAGGAAACGCCATTTATCCACCAGAAATGACGCGGACCAACCACAGGACACCACTGCCGGACTGCACAGTCTCCGCCCCTCCCCAACTACCAGTACAAATAGCGCGACTCAGGCACTGGCCCTGATTAGTAGTTTCCTCAGAAACCGCACTTTCAGGGTGCGAGTGGAAAGAAGGATGTCATCTAACAGACCAATAGCCGCGGGAGTCCCTGAGGGCAGTGTACTGTCCCCGATACTCTTTGCGGCCTACATATCTGACTTACCCTTGGAGCCACAGACTGTTACGTGCCAATATGCTGACGATGTCCTCATAATGGCACGTAACAAAGACCTACGATATTGTCATCCTCCGCTGCAGCGCCAACTCCGAGCCATTGGCCGTTGGAGTGAGATGTGGAGAATGGCCATTAGCCCCGAGAAGAGCTCTGCACTTCTCCTGGCTAAGGTCCGGGCTAGGCGACCAGACTGGTCGCTGAGGTTGAGGCAGAGGCAAATCCCTTGGGTTCCCACTGCCAAATACCTTGGCGTCCACCTGGATCGCGGTCTCACCTACGCACCTCATGTCCGGGTCAAAGCCGGACAAGGGCATGCAGCGTTAACACAGCTATACCCCATTCTAAAGTCCACCATGCCAACACACCTCAAACTACGCCTATATCGGGCGATCATACCGCCCCAGATTCTGTACGGCTGCGAAGTCTGGGGATCAGCGGCTCCCACCAATATTCGCAGACTACAGCGCGTCCAGAACAGGGCACTGCGCATGATCTACGATACCGGGCGGAGATTTCCGTCCCACATCCTACACACTCACTCTGGGGTCCCGTATATCGTGGACGTGGTGCGGGAAAGATCCCGCACCATCTACGATAAGTTGGACTCCCACCCAAACATATTGGTGAATACCCTAGGCCGTTACGACCATAGGGTTCCTCGCCGGCGACCATGCTACCGGCTACCCAAAGATGCCTTGGGTACCTAACACTGAACAGGGCCACATTCCCCTGACTTTAACTTCCGAAGCCCAGAAATGGTCTAGGTAAACTTTATAGATTAACACGGTTCCTTTCCCTCTAGCCTGTTCAGCGGACTGTGCTCAGATGCCTCCCAGGCAGGCGGAAGAGCGCAGCCAGCATTGGCGCATCCCCCCTACACGGGGCGACTGCGCACACAAAGGCTAGATATGTCCACTGCCCAAAACAATCGCCTGAGACAATAATAACTCTTCTATACTGCCCAGATAAAGACGCTAGAAGCGGCTAGGTGCTGGGCAGCATACACTCCGTCCAGGTAAACCTGGACGACTCGACTCTTCTGCTGTTCTGCTGGACTGCTGAACGCTTCAGACGCAGCCCAACTCTCTGCAAGAAAGTCTCGACCGCGCCACTGATGTCTACCGTAGTTGTGGACGAAACGTTTGGTTCTCACTCCAACAGACCACGGCAAAACAACCCGGAAACAACCAATTGTAATATATGTTTATATATAATTTACCATGTGCATCTATACCAGGTGAGTCAGCTGCCCCTTATTCTCAAGTTGTATGCAATCCGTATTTTATACCCCACTCAATGAAATTAGTATTAATATAGATGTTATCATATCGCCTGCAGTATATTCGTAATTAAACAACTGACGTCTGCACGTCTGTAAATGTTCACTGGAACTAGCAAATACTATATGTTAAACGGAATGTTTCTCATACGTTACTAGATAGCCCAGTAAAAACGAACATAAAACTGCTGTCATCTGTCTATTATGAAGATGGTTTAAATCCTCTACATAGGTATACTAATTTTGTTTACCACGTAATACACACAATTTACAACTATTATTCTAAAAATTGTTATTTCTGTTTTAAATTGTTTTTTTTATGGTATTTTTTAAGTTTATATTGATGAACCACAAGTGCGCAGTTGTTTACATGCATATATTTAGGTGCAACAGAAATAAAGATCATTTATACACATTTCTGCACAGAAAACAAGGAAATGACAGTATCAGAGATTACCGTGGAAGTTAAGCTCAGTTTTGCAGACATAGAATTATTGTGCTATTAAAACTTTGGCCCTGGAATGTCCCTTTTTCTATTCCTGGAACACGACTGCTCTAACGAAACAAAAGCTTGAACTGATGACATTCTTAGCTAATACACACTCTCACGAACTAATTCTATTGAGCCTTTCTGATTTCAGTAGGACGACTTGTATGCCTAGCGTTTTAGCTTTGCCAACTTGAGAGTTCTCTTGTTTGATTTGGTCTTTTAATCATTTGCTGGATGTTTTAATATTATTACATAAATGGCAAAAGCTCTTATGCATGTTAATTGACTTGCACGAGATGTAGTTTAAGCAAACATGTAAATAAGCCATTGTTTAGTAATATGTCTGTTTTGACTGTTCGGGGTCCATGATGATAAGGCGCGTCTCTAATGTTTTCCTAATTTTTGGCAGTCAACCCCTGCTCCAAGGACAACAATCCACCATTTTATTTTTAGCTGACCTTAGTGTACTCATATGAGTACACTTGCCCCTCCCCGTGGTGTTTAAAGTGAATGATGGAGTTTATTTGTGGTTTAGTTTAGGGAGGGATTTTCCTTCCCCGGTGTAAGATGATGAGAGAAGTGATGTAAGTAATAATGTGGTGTAGTAGTGGATGAGTAAAGTTTTTTTTGGATGGTTGTTTTGTAGTGAAGGATATTGGTGAATTGAGTTATGGATTATTATTATGGATAATTTGAGTGAAAGATGAAGGAGGAGTTGAATGAATTATTTTAAGAAGTGGATATTTGGAAAAATGGATTTAAGGAGTTGATTTGATAAATTATAGAGATGTTATTTTATTTAAATTTGGTGTAAAATGAGGAGAGTTAAATTTTGAGAAAGTGTGTTTTGAGAAATTATAGAATAGGAATTTATATATAGTTATGTTGAAGATTTAGGAGATTTAATAGTTGAAATGTGTTTTAGTATAATGTTAATTTGATATGTTTGTGTTACTAAGGTAAAAAAAAATTAAATTATAAATAAATGAAATAAATAAATTAAATTGAATTGTTTGGTTTGGTTGTTTGAAGGTTATTGTAATGGTTTAATTTTGAAATATATGAAGGTTATTGAATGTATAATTATTGTTTGTTTAATATGTTTGAATTGTATTGTCATTTTTGAATTTGAAATTTATATTTTATTTGATATAAAGTAGATTTGATTGGTGTAGAATTAAAAATAATAATTGAATTTGTTTGTTTATATAAATTGATATAATTGTATTTTAATTTGTTTAAAGAATTTGGAGTAAATAATTTGTAAATTCTGTGATTGTTGTAATGTAAATTTTATGAATTATTTTTATATAAGTTTTTGGTTAAATGTTTTGTAAGTTTTTAAGGTTTTTATCAGTTAAATGGTAAATTGATAAGTTTTAAATTTACTGGTTACCAGTACATTAAGTATCGGTTTCCGGTATTGTAGTCCTATTTTGTAATTGTAGCTGGTTGCCAGTTATTTGTATACTGGATTCCAGTAAATTTTTATTAGTTAAATTGTACATTTTTAAATTGGTAGTTTTTGTATTTGTATTTATTTAAAATGTTTTCTTTTTAATTTTTGTTTTTATTTTATTATCTGAAAAGTGATTGTTTAAATTGTATTTTTGTATTTATGTGGTAGTTAATAAATTAGAATTTGGAAATCATGTCCCGGTATAAGAAATTAGGTACCGGGATTAGATTTTCAGATTTTATTTATTTATTTTATTTATTTGTTTTATTGATTTATTTATTTGTACTCATATGATAGGTCCATATTTCTGAATTACTTTTTCATGAATACTCTAATAAAAAGTTTGTAAAATGGCCTAGTAGCCGGAATTCGCTCTCAGTAAAGGAGTTGTATGTTTTTGAGGTGTACTTTAGTGAGCAGTACTTTTTGTCCCTTAAGCCAATATTCCTCTGAATTTTGCGCATTCTTCTTAGAACATCAACCAATACAGTTTAGTGAGCGCAAAACTGGGCTGAGGCTGACATGCTGACTCACCTGGTATAGACTCAAGTACTAATTTTCCTCTTCAGGATACCTTTACTAATTACTGAAATAATGGAAATATAGAAACCTTTTCATTCATTTATCCGTGCCTCATGTGCTCCATGAGGCCGTCTTATGGCCCATACTATGCCACAGTTATTCACAGTGATAAATATTTCTTGAACAGTGTGTAATACGAGAGTATTAGTCAAAGAGGTACAAGGACAGATCGAGTTGTTAATAAGTAAAGGAAATTCAAGCCCAGACATTGATGTCCGTGTGTCGGGAAAACCAAACACTGTACTCGTACATAGTTAAAGGAACTCACATCGGAAATCACAGCTGACGTTAATGAAAGCTCGTCTGTCAGCCACAGGAGAAACGGAATCAGTTTGAAAGCAACATGCTATAGAAAACCTTAAAGAATATTGGGAATGTGATGCTAAATTCAATTCCGTGAGCGCGATTTTCTTTCTCTCTTCATTTCCTTATATTTTCCTCCTTTAGTTTAGTTTTACAGGAATCACAATATAAAATGGTTTTTTTATATTTCTGCTCTTTTTCTCTTTACACTTCTGCCATTATTAAACCAAATTATTGTGATCTACAGAATAAGCGTAAGATAAACTATGTAAGTGTACCTAGATCGGCATACATATGTTTCCGCCATAAGTAGAAAATATCTTAAAATTTAAATTGGAGGTAAATTTTAAGCTGTAGAGTTTATTTAATTATAAAGGTTTGCAAAAGCTGACAATAGTGACAGTACTGTATTCGCTTCAAACACGGCATTTATTACGTAATTTAGCTCTGAGAATTATAACAAAATATAACAATGTTATCTTTTGATGAGATATGTGTGCATACATTACAAGGATGATCTTTTAATTATAAAGTTTTTAATTCCTTTTGGTCTAAGCTGCCATGTTAAAGTATTGAATTTCCTGCAGTCCTTTTAAACAAACGCATCTGTATATATTGCCAAATATACTCTGCTGTTTCCATAAATTGTTTTAAATTCTTTAAACTTTATATACCTTACTGTTGCAAATACATATCATGTAATATTATAATAGATTTTTTACATTCAAGTCCTACCTGCAGTTAACCTTCTAGGGCCGTATTCATAGTCGGACTTGTTCCGACCCAACTTGCTACTTCCGGTTGACTAAGGGTGGATCATCGATTTTCTTGTGCATTAACTGGGATTAGCGAAAGTCCGGGAACCAAACACCTTGGTCCGGTTCAAGTTTTGGTCCGCCTCCGATGGGTAGATTAAAGACGGACTATCTTTGCAACATGCACGACAATGTAGTGATGAATGTAGCTGTAGTGTGTAGAGTTCGTGAAATAAGACGACGGAGAAATACTTATCTATCAAGAATAGAAATTATTGGGAACTACGACGACCTAAACTTTAAAAGTAGATACAGGTTTAGTAAAGCGAACGCCAGAAAGCTGATAGAAATGACTCGTCCTAACCCGTACGTCAGGGACGATAACCGAAGTCTGAGTATCTCAATTGACACTTAAATCCTAACAGCGCTTCGGTATTCGACGACGTAAACTTCAAAAGTAGATGCAGGTTTAGCAAAGCGAACGTCAGAAAGCTGATAGAAATGACTCGTCCTAACCTGTACGTCAGGGACGATAACCGAAGTCTGAGTATCTCAATTGACACTCAAATCCTAACAGCATTTCGGTATATGACGACATAAACTTCAAAAGTAGATACAGGTTTAGTAAAGCGAACGCCAGAAAGCTGATAGAAATGACTCGTCCTAACCTTTACGTCATGGACGATAACCGAAGTCTGAGTATCTCAATTGACACTTAAATCCTAACAGCGCTTCGGTATTCGACGACGTAAACTTCAAAAGTAGATACAGGTTTAGTAAAGCGAACGCCAGAAAGCTGATAGAAATGACTCGTCCTAACCTGTACGTCAGGGACGATAACCGAAGTCTGAGTATCTCAATTGACACTCAAATCCTAACAGCATTTCGGTATATGACGACATAAACTTCAAAAGTAGATACAGGTTTAGTAAAGCGAACGTCAGAAAGCTGATAGAAATGATTCGTCCTAACCTTTACGTCAGGGACGATAACCTGGGACTGAGTATCTCAATTGACACTCAAATCCTAACAGCACTTCGGTATTCGACGACTTAAACTTCAAAAGCAGGTACAGGTTTAGTAAAGCGAACGTCAGAAAGCTGATAGAAATGACTCGTCCTAACCTGTACGTCAGGGACGATAACTGGGACTGAGTATCTCAATTGTCACTCAAATCCTAACAGCATTTCGGTATATGACGACATAAACTTCAAAAGTAGATACAGGTTTAGTAAAGCGAACGCCAGAAAGCTGATAGAAATGACTCGTCCTAACCTGTACGTCAGGGACGATAACCGAAGTCTGAGTATCTCAATTGACACTCAAATCCTAACAGCATTTCGGTATATGACGACATAAACTTCAAAAGTAGATACAGGTTTAGTAAAGCGAACGTCAGAAAGCTGATAGAAATGATTCGTCCTAACCTTTACGTCAGGAACGATAACCTGGGACTGAGTATCTCAATTGACACTCAAATCCTAACAGCACTTCGGTATTCGACGACATAAACTTCAAAAGCAGGTACAGGTTTAGTAAAGCGAACGTCAGAAAGCTGATAGAAATGACTCGTCCTAACCTGTACGTCAGGGACGATAACTGGGACTGAGTATCTCAATTGTCACTCAAATCCTAACAGCATTTCGGTATATGACGACATAAACTTCAAAAGTAGATACAGGTTTAGTAATGCGAACGTCAGAAAGCTGATAGAAATGACTCGTCCTAACCCGTACGTGAGGGGCGATAACTGGGACTGAGTATCTCAATTGACACTCAAATCCTAACAGCATTTCGGTATATGACGACATAAACTTCAAGAGTAGATGCAGGTTTAGTAAAGCGAACGTATGAAACCCGATAGAGATGACTCGTACTAACCCGTACGTGAGGGGCGATAACTGGGACTGAGTATCTCAATTGACACTCAAATCCTAACAGCATTTTGGTATACGACGATCTAAACTTCAAGAGTAGATGCAGGTTTAGTAAAGCGAACGCCAGAAAGCTGATAGAAATGGTTCGTACTAACCTGTACATCAGGGACAATAACCGAGGTCTGACACTCAAATCCTAACAGCACTTCGGTATTATACAAGAGGAGGATATCAAGACAACACTGCTGACCTGCATCAGTAAGCCGCATTGTCCGCAAACTCGTTATTCATTTCCCTCCATGCCTCCTCCTTTCTTACATTTGTATTCATCGACACGGATTTATCTTCTATAGTTTTCATTCTTTTTTTGGAGTAGAGAAAACATTTGTCTTCCTCTGATCAATTGATACCACGCTTCTTCATATTATCCATATTCACAGCACACCAAACTTTGTTACCTAACCTCAAACAGCAACAGCAACCGTAAGAATGATTAAGAAACAGTTGTGAAACTACCACAGAGCTTTATAAACTTATTAGGTACACTGTGTTTTGTTTAGCACTCTATGGGACTCGCACATGCGCAGAAGAATTTTTCTACATCGTGTAACACTTGCTCCGTGCTGGAGGCGTTTTATCGTCTATGAATACCATAAAGTTAGACCTCCTTTGGTCCGGACCAAGTTAGTCAGAAGATAGTCTAGACCAAAGTGATAATTATGAGTATGGCCCCTGGTATTTATCTAGGATTTAATTTATGCAGTAGTTATATATGAGCTTCAAGTTATTTATTATTAAAGTCATTGATCAGGCAAGGCTAGTCGAATAAAGTTAATGTAGGTAACTTTACAATTGGAATCACCATTTGTGAGAACTGTTGGTAAATTATCCTTAGCTTCATTTTAGCATTTTTAAATTATTCACAATCATCGTAAACTGGTGTGCAATATACATGCATTGGAGTATGTCAAGCGTACAAGGGGGCCATCTGAAATTTGCGAGCAACATTTTCAGAAAGTTAATATTTTTGGTGGGAGGAGAACCCAAGTAGATTATTTTTTATCTAAGAAACTTTCCTTGTAATAAGACCTGAAGCCTTCCGGGCGAATAATATGCTCAAGTTGTTCTTGGGAAGCAAGCCAGGTGAAAAGACGATTAGAAAGTAGACGAAGTAGCAATGGGCTCCTCTTGCTCACCAGCTTTTTTGGATCTTTTGCAAAAGTTAAGAATAACAAAGCTTATAATTGTAAAGCTAAGTTTTAGTGATAATTATCTTCCTTTGTTATCCTCAAAAAATCCGATTAAACTGAATTTTGAAGGTTATTTGGTCCTTCAGCTTTAGTTAATCACACCACGAGCTAACGTAATACTTTGTAATGACAGCTGGGACAGATATTCTTTATTCGCAGTTAATTGGTCCACTTATTAATTAGCCACACGTTCGGACGCAATTTGTTGCAGGATTTTTATGTTTGAGGTGGGATGCACTTTGACTTTTCGAAGACCCACGTCCAGAAGCCAGATATAACAGGGTTAGTTCGTTGTATTTTGTGTTGTTTCTTGATGATTGTGTTTGATTAAATAAGAGTCATGAGAATCTCAGTTTCAGGCGTGGTTCGGAATAAAGTTTCGGAGAAGTCAAATTTTGTAACAATTTAATTGTATTATTTGGATTACATTTTACTTGAACTTCCTTTCCCAGTCACTTGCAGGTTACTTCTAGCATATCGATAAATTCTTACTTTGTTATATTCAAACAGTTTCAAACTATTACATAAATGTTTTTGATCCTGCACCACTAACCATCACACTCACGATTACCAAAACCTCTTTACCAAGATTATTGATTTTTCGTAACCCTTCCCTTAATTTTGTGATTGGCCGATTTAATGCCACGTCACAACATTACGTCATACAATTATTACTACGGCTAATGACAAAATTACATATATTTTTATTTATTTAAATTACGAAATAGATTTACATAATCATTTTTTTATAAATCTATAAACTTTTCATACTCCTCCAAACGTAACCCGAAACTACTGTTACTTTTCCCATTGAAAATCCCTGGAACTAATATAGAGTAGAAAACCTAAACACCTGAATTTGCTACCTTAGTAAATAAATGTCCCTTGATGACCTGCAGAAGCAATATTGAGAAGAAAAACCTTTGCACCTGTGAAAGGAAGTTACTTTACTCGCAACATGTTCTTAATGGGCTCTCCTCGTGAAAGAGGAGACTGGATGAAAGGAAAATGGGAAACTTGGATGCTGCTTTTTAATACTAATGAGAGAGAAGCGGAGGTCCATCAATCGGAAATCAATAACCCTTTCATTTTAGGAAGTCCTAGTGAGCAGTTAATTTCGCCCATGATTCTCTTAGCTATATTACGATACTTGGTTAAAGTTTCTCCCTATTTCGGTACAAGAGATGAACTCTCATAATTCCTAAGGCTCTCTCACATTGTTCCAACACTGCATTACTTGTGTACTCCTTCAATCAAACTTTGAACCTGGATACAGCTATGGAGAACAAGATTTAAACTTGAGATACTCTGAGCTACGACACACGACCATTCCCCATCATATTTCTCACTGTGGTTTAAATATAGCTGTCTTCATGTAACGCCATTTTGTTCCCTACTGCATAACTATGGTAATTAACTAAGAATAATTATACATTAAAATTCGCTATGGAGATTTGGCTATGTCTAAGCAAAAGTAAAACTGCATTCGTTAGGTAAAGTTTAAGAAACTGAATGTCGTAGCAGAGAGATATTTCAATCGCCCATGCCTACATTCTTATTAGGTGTCAGGGTAAAAAGTTTGCCACCTCAACATGAAGATGGCAGCACTCGTAAATTAAATCTAATGAAATTCGTTGTTCATCTGTTGAGCCATTTTGGAAGTTCAGTTGTTATGTAACAGTCGTTTGAGTGTGTTGATGTGAGTGCTTTTATGAAAATGGACAAAATCGAGTATCGAGCTGTCATTAAATATTTGTTTTTGAAAGGCAATACGCCTACGCAAATCAAACATGAGTTGTATTCTGTATATGGGGACTGTGCACCATCATTTACAACAGTAAAATTTAGTACAGCTGAATTTAAACATGGCCGTAACTGCTTGGGAAACGATGAAATGTCGGGACGTCCAAAACTGCAAATACCGACTAAAGCAGTGCCAAAGTAAACCAAATGGTGCTAGACAACCACCTAATTAAAGTGAAAGCTAAAGCAGAGGCTATGAATATGTCAAAAGAACGTGTTTCTCGAACATTAAATCAACATTTAGACATGAGAAAGCCGACCGTGCGTTGGGTGCCGCACGCACGCTCACGTAGACCAAAAACGTGTTCGAATGAACATTTCCAACGCTCTTTTGGCGCAGTTTTGCCGCAATAAGTTCTAGTTTTGGCGCCAATTAATTACTCTAGATGAAACTTGGATACACCATTATACGTCCGAAAGAAAAATACGGTCCAAACAGTGGGCTGCAAAGGGGGAACCGGCTCCAAAAATAGAAATCGGCTGGGAAAGTGATAGCGACTCTTTTTGAGATAGTCATGGAGTTATTTTAATCGATTATCTTCAAAAAGGAAAGGGTTAACATATACAATGAGACACGCACATACCTGTGGCGACTATGTTGTAAGTACTTAAGTCCCAGGCTTCACTATGTTTTATGTTACGTAAATGTGTGTCACATAGAATATGAGAACCCCTAATGGTGTACTGGGAAACATAAGAGTCAGTTGGAGAATTTAATGTCATGTCGGTATGTTGGTCATAGTAGCTCAGTGGTTTAACTATGAAGCCTGGGACTTAAGTACTTACAGTATAGTAAGTCGCCATAAAAGGTGCGTGTCTCATGGCATATGAGAACTTCTAGTGGTCTACCGGGAAACGTACGAGTCAGTTGGAGAATTTAATGTCATATCTGCATGTTGGTAGCTCAGTGGTTTAGAGCAACCACTCGGAGAGCGGAGTTCCGTGGTTCAAATCCAGGCTATGGCATTGAATTTTTCAGTTTATTTCTATTCATTTAAGCAATTAACTTGTATTAATCTTTGTTTAATTATTTAGCTTCAATTGAAGAACTCCTTTTTGGAAATTTTGTCTTAATTAATTACTGGTGACATTCCCATAATTGGCTCGAGGACGTCTTTACAAAACTGTTCAAGCCTTTCCTTTTTGTTCATATATTCGGTTAAGGTATAGTTTTGATCAGTAAGTTAGTAAAAAGTTTATAGAAATCTTGATCTTATATATTCAGTCTTCTTAAGGAACGTAAAGGAATTTCTTCAAGTCAGAAAATGCCTCTTGTACCAAAGGAACAGATTTTCTCCGTTCCCTACAGTAAGTGGCCATACTTGGGCCGTGTTTTCCGTTGAATAGAGTGAACCACGGGAACAGATATGGTCTTGTGGGTTTCATAGAGTAAAAATAAATGGCAGCTGGAACGCGAAGCGGAGAAAAAGTTTCTCTGTTCTGTGATACCCGGTCGCCTGGAATACATATATATTTTTTCTCCCTCCAAAAATATAACACCATTGCAGAAATATTGAGGTTGCGGTCGGATATAATGGAGGGAACAATAGTGAAGCTGGCCGAGTACATGTTATGGCTGGTAGCAGTTATTGAATGTTGATTCCGCCGGTCACGTAGCAACTCAGCTTAAAAATCCGTACGGCAGTGACTCCCTAAATTTTGTTCTCCAGCAGTTCCAACCTTCTCCTCTCCTCCTTCTACCTTATTTTCTTGAGTTTAAGTCCTTAGAACTTTTCTCCTGGATCTATATAACAAAATACGAGCGCTGTTCAATAAATAATGATCACAATTTTTTGACAACGTACCTTTATTCATCCTCATAATTTTGATGGTCTTTCCCAAAATAGTTTCCCCTGAATGCGATGCACTTGTCCCAGCGCTTCTGCCAATCTTCAAAGACATGCTGCAAACCATTTGATGAGAAATCCTTCAAAATCGCCACCGCAGCTTTCACCACTGCTTCTGATGATGGATAATGCCTCTCACGAAGGCGTTTCTTCAAGTTAGGGAATAGAAAAAAGTTACGTGGGGCTAAATCCGGACAATAGGGAGGGTGAGGGATGCACTTCACGTTGATGTTTGCAGGAAAATCAGCAACAACATTGGCAATATGCGGCCGCGCATTATCGTGGTGCAGTATCCATGCTGCTTCATGGAAATGTCGTCTTTTGAGGCTGATATGGACTTGAAATGTTTTCAGGACATCCCTGTAGTACTGTCCAGTTACTGATGTGTGAGCAGGTACAACTTGCTGATAAACCATTCCATAACTATCAATGAATGAGGTGACAATAACTTTCCCAGCAGAAGCAACCACTTTTGCTTTTTCGAGGGTTGGTGATGAAGAAGATTTCCACACTGAGCTTTGCTGTTTGCTCTCAGGATCAAAATGATGTAGCCAAATTTCATCAGCAGTGATTACGTTTGAAAGAGACTCCGAATCTTCCTCTAACATCAACTTTAACTGCATGCAGATCAGCATGCGAATGTCCTTTTGTTTGGGAATCAACAGTCTTGGAACCTATTGAGCACAATCACGTCTCATGTGTAATGTTTCTGTCACCAACGTGTGGATGGCACCAAATGAAATGTTCAGTATTTCAGAAAGTGATCTTAAGGTAATTCGTCGATCGTCTCTCACAATGGTAGCTGCAGTGTTGATGTTTTCTCACGTTATAGCAGTAACTGGAGCACCAGGTCCATCTTTCTTTGAAATTGGTTTTCTCCGCTCTTTAAACATTTTAAACCACCTTCGAGCTGTGCTGTAGGGCAGAAAAGACTCTCCTTAGACCTCCTGTAACATTGTATAGGCCTCAACTGAAGATTTGTTGAGACAAAAGCAGAATTTCAAAGCCTCATATTGTTCCTCGCGTGTTACCTCCATTGCAGTGGTGGGAAATACTGCACATGTCTGAACTTGCCTGGTTCTCACAGGCGGGAACCAGGAGTACCAACAATTAGACTAGTACGGCGTGTTTGTGTCACATTAAGCTAACAGAATAAATAATAGGTTTCAATTTTATTGCGAAAAGTTATGACCGTAAAAAAATTATGATCATTCTTTATTGAACAGTGCTCGTAATATTTGGAAACTCAGTTCATACACCTCATAGAGAAATTGTTCGTAATGTCGTAGAGAAACGGAGACTGTTTCCAAATTAAACTGCTTCGTTCTTGTACAGGAAAAACCTACTCGATGACATATAAAATATGAAGAATGTCAAAAGAAATCTATAGAGGATTTGCAAAGGAACCAGGAATTTTTCAGAACCTCACTTAGAATGTCACTAAATTTCTAATTAATATTCTGAGCGGCAACAGACTTTTAGGAATTACAGTTATCCTAATGCGAATAAAGCTTATATTCTGGAGTTTGGTGCTGGCCAATATTAATAGTTACTATATAATTTTTATGAAGGTAGCATTGTTCAGTATATATGTCCATTAAGAAAGAATAACTATTACACCAACTTTACAGAAAAAGGTGAGGAAATTTTGTATGAAGTGAGTTGCTTTTTTATTTCATGAAAAAAATATATGTTGAGGTTAAGTGCCACAAATACACTACTGAGATGACAAATTCTGTATATACGAGGGGGAGCTGTAGGATTTTAATGATCACCCGGTAGTTTTTGTGCTAGGTGAAAACTTTTCACTGTCCTCATTGGTCTCCTGTGACATAAGTTGTTTGTTTCAGTGATTTGAGTCCTTTTGTTGTTTTACAGTGAGTGCCAGAATTGACTGAGGTGTTAGATGGAGAAAATTGAGGTTCGTAGTGTGATCAAGTTCCTGCATTTGAAGGGTAAAACTGTCCGGTAAATCCACGATGATATTACGGCAGTTTATGGAAATGATTGTCCATCGTATGACGCTATTGTCAGATGGAAAAGGCATTTTCAAACTGGTCACATGTCCCTGAAAGATGAGCCAAGAGCTGGTAGACCGTCAGCTGTCACAGTGAAGAAAGTGGAGTGGAAGACAAACGAGCAACCATCCAAATGATCATGAATGAGACACATATTGGTTATGATGAACTGCACATGTCTAAGGTGTCTGCACGGTGGGTTCCACGTTTGCTAACCCCTTTCCAAAAGTAAGCACGGTGTGACCTTTCAAGACAGATGTTGATGCTGTTGGAACAGGATGAAGATGACTTGTCTGATCGTCTGGTAACCATGGATTAATTCTGGACCTATCAGTATGATCCAGAGACAAAGACCATGAGCATGGAATGGAAACATGCTGATTCCCCCTCACAAAAAGGCAAAGGTGCAAAAATCAGCTGGGAAGGTCTTGCTTTCAGTTTTCTTGGTCTGTCGTGGAGTCACCCTTACAGATTACCTTGCCAAGGGTCAAACCACCACTGGCAGATACTACTGCAATCTTCTGGACAAGTTACGAACAGCTCTGATTAAGAAACGACGCGGTATGCTCTCCAAAGTTGTTTGTATTCTGTCTGACAATGCCCGCGTAGGGGAGGGGATCCGTCCCCTTCAGCTGCCGTGGTGCGGCCGCTGCGGACCGTTAGCACTCGTGCTACCTCTGACGTTATTAAAGGAACCTCGGGCCGAACATCTGAGCCCCTCCTTCGGAGTTGTTCGGATTGGGATGGTCTCGAGGGGGCAGTGGTTCCCGATATCCGTGGGAATCCGGTACGTCTTCGGACGGGGTTGAGGGAAGCCATCAATTCTCCCGGGTACTAGCCTGCAAAGCTAGTAGAAAATGTGCTAGATCGCCAGGCGGCCACACCGATGTCATTTCGGTAGCCTTTACCTTTGGTGTTGGCGCGCGTAAGTGGCGTATCCACTTCCATCACATCTTGTGTCCTTGGACCAGATGGGGGGCTTGTTTGTAACCAAGGTCTTGCCCTATGGAAAGCCCCACGAAGGACGTCGAGCGCCCTTTGGGACAGCTCGGATAACTCCCTGGTTGAAAGAGGCCCGGGTCTTGTTCCTACGGGTTCAAGACTAATGGGAGTAGAACCTTTGGACTCAACCTGTCTGACAATGTACCAGCTCATTCATCTCAAGTTGTAGTTGACAAAACAAGTGAATGTGGCTTTGACACTTTACAGGATCCTATTTATTCGCCTGATCTCGCACCAAGTGACTCTTTCTTGCTCACGGAAATAAAGAATCCTTTTTTCAGTGGTTTCTTTTACTTTATTTTTTATTTTATATTATTTTTTATTTTATTTTTTTCATTTTTTAATTTTTTAATTTTTTTTAATTTTGTTTATTTATTTAAGACGGGAATGGGTACCGGGTAAGAATATCCTTCGCCTGATCACCGATTTGAGAACACAAATGACGTCATTAATGAATTGGAGGGTGATTTAAAGCAAATTCTGCAGACTTCTACAATCAAGGTATTCGGAAGGTCAATAAACTCTGGGAAAAATGTGTAAATCTGACTATGTAGAGAAGAACCAACAAATACATACCAAAACAAACTCTGTATCAAAGTTTTAAAGGGTAATAATTAAAACATGACAGGTATTCTTGCATTCAAATGTATATTAAAGACTTAGAAATAAGTGCCATTCTATGTTTTATGCATTAATAACTTCACTCTATATGTCTTCTAGAAGGCATGGACATCTATGAGCGTGTAGAATCTTTGTAGCAATAATAGCCAATGCTTTACTTCAAACAATAGCTTTTAGATATAGTACATTAACCACAACCCTTTCTTTGTGCTGATATCTGAGTTAACCTACACTGAATGGTTCTATATAATAGTGTTATTATTGTGTTATTATTTTAAAAAGAAATATGCAATTCTCGTCTGTAGAGACAGCGAATATTTTATCATGTTTAAACAAGTATTATATTTTCCTGTAGTCCCATGTGACCACAATTTTCTCATTTTGTTATACAAAAGTCATATTCATAAAGCGTACGATGTAAACATGCCGAGAGGTACATACATTCCAACAAAAGAAGTATACAGTAATTATATTTTATATTTAACTAAATGTTCTAAATAGGCAATTAAGAAATAAACTCTTTAATCATTGATCTCTGGAATGCTGATGTGTGTACATAGCCAGTCTCTCTCAGCCACAGTCTGTATAATTGAAGGTTTATTCGAGTACGTTTGTTTTGACTACTTCAAAAGAATACAATGTTCTTTTCTCTCAACAAACAGATCGCAGTGCTTCTCTCCTGAAGCAAGCAAATTTCCGGACTGTGACCTCTTTGCCCAGAGGGTCATTTGTTGTAACACAGATGTCAAAGCGGTGAGAGCAAAGGATACACAAACGAAACAGTACAAAGTGTATGCCAAAGGAATAATGGCCGAGATAAGTCCAGTGCTTTACCAGACTCTACTAGAGCACAACTTGATTTCCTCACTCTTTATTGAAGATATCGTGATCTATTGTGTTTCCTACGTGTTTATACTTTTACCTAATTAGAGATTAAACGTCCACTTCGTTTCTAATAAGTGAACTGATGTAGGACTGCATATGACTTGCATATTTTCTTACGAGCGCAGTTTCAATTTGTTTGTTTCCCAAACAAATAATAAAGAATGAGTACAATTTTTACGGCCATAATTTTTCGCAATAAAATTCATTCATATTAGATAGATAGTTTTATTCACCTTAGGAATATACAATATTCATGGCTTCGTCAAATTTGTACCCTTAAGAATAATACATTTTTATGAGTAATACAATTATGAATAATACAATAGTAATTAAATAATATAATAGTAGTTAAATAATACAATAGTGATTAAAGTAATGCAGTAGTAATTAACAGAATAATAATACAAGTAGTAATTAAGAATACGGCAACTTAGGTCACATAATAGTTTAATGTATTACATTTTTAAGAACTAGGCTGTAAGAGACATAATTTTTACCAAAAAAAAATCAATATTTACTTTATTATTTAATTTTACTTCTTAGAAACTCGTCTGTTGTCTGTGACATTACTTTTAGTAGGATATTTTTTACAGCTTTTCTGAATATTACAAGTATCACCTCCGAAGTTGCACAAGTATTTATTCACAAACATCATTTTAGGAAGCATTGATATGTTGATCAAGTTTTAAGTATTCTTCCACTGAATAATAGCAACCTTCTCTTAAAAATGATTTTACAGTCAGTTGAAACCTTTTCTCCGATGTTATACTTTTAATGCCATCGGGCAGTTTGTTATATAATAATACTGCTTTATGTTCGAAGCTATGTGTGAATAAAGTTGTATTGTATTATTGTGTTAAGTTGTATTGTATTATGTTGTTGTATTATATTCTGTTAGCTTAATGTGAAATAGACACGCCGTAGTAGTTTCATTGTTGGTACTCCTGGTTCCCGCCTGTGAGAACCAGGCCAGTTCAGACATTTTCAGTATCACCTACCGCTGCAATGGAAGTAACACGCGAGGAACAATATGCGGCTTTGAAATTCTGCTTTGGTCTCAACAAATCTTCAGCTGAGGCCTATACAATGTTACTGGAGGCCTATTGAGAGTCTGTTCTTCCCTACAGCACAGCTTGGAGGTGGTTTAAAATGTTTAAAGAGTGGAGAAACAACCAATTTCAAAGTAAGGTGGACCCGGTTTTCCAGTTACTGCTGGGTCAAGTGTATCGAATTCAGGGGAGACTGTTTTGTTAAGTATCGTCAGGGGTACTGAACATTTATGAACTGTCCTGGTTCTCACAGGCGGGAACCAGGAGTACCAACAATGAAACTACTACGGCGTGTTTATTTCACATTACGCTAACAGAATATAATAAGATTGAATTGTAGTGCAAAAAATCATGACCGTAAAAAATGATGATCATTCTTTATTGAACAGCCGTTGTAAATGAAAATAATGAAAAAGGTATAACTGATATTTTAAAATATGATTCAAAATATTACTTATCGAACATACTAACCATAGTTTAAGTAAGACCAATTTTTGAAAAATAGATTAGGGTTAAGTTTAATTTAGTATACAGCATAAGTTTATTAAGGGTATTGTCTATGTGAAAGATCAAGATTATAAGTTTAAGGAGGCGTGTTGTATTTTGTACTATATGTGCACGATTTCTTGAGCGCTGGATTTACAGTGTAGTGCGGGCAGAGGGGAAGAAGAAAGAGCTAACACGCTTTTGTTTCTGCAGTGTGGTCAACCTAGAGAAATACGATTCAGCCAAATTGGGGTAAGATAAACGAAGATATGCGCCGAAGTTAAGAGATGTGTCAACAAACAATTGAACTCCATCCGATATGATTATATATTTACTGTTATGAAACACATAAAAGCAGAAAACAAATATAAACACTCATTCGCTTTGTGATTCTTCGATTTCCAAGTCTTCTGCGTCACTTTCATCGTTTGTATCCTCTGATGTGTAAATAATTTCATTAATTACATTTTCTATTACACCATCGTTTCTCCGCCCGCCTGGGTAGCGTAGATGGTAGCATGTCTGCCTCACGTTCAAGAGGTCCCGAGTTTGAATCTCGGTTAGGATGAGTTACTTGGATAAGGCCTTTTCCGGAGTTTTCCCATTTCCTTCAAGACGAATGTCGGGTAACTCCAAGCTCTATGGACCCCGGGCTCATTTCAACATCATTTTACCCAATTCCGTTTATCGTCCGATATGTATGTATGTATTTATTGACTGCAATTGGGTACTACCCGGTGGCAGAGTTAAGAATACAGATCAAATTACAAATACTAGATTTACAACAATAACACAATAAACAATACAAACATGATATTATTTTACTTTAGTCACTTAAAACATATCTAATTACTTCTCTATTTACATATTATATACCATTATAATTCAAAAGTTAAACTATAAACCATCTAGATTTTTTCTAAATTTCTTCAGCGACAGGGGACAGCCCTGAAAGACTGCTACAGGCAATTCATTCCATTCTTCAATGGTTCTACTAACAAAAGAAAATTTTCCTACGTCGGTTCTGTATCTTCTACCCTTAATTTTATACCTATGATCGTTTCGTCCATAATAATCCGGATTATCTAACCTTACATTAACGTCCATCCATGCCTTTACACCAGCATTAGCTTTGAATAACGCTACCAACCTATGTTTTTTACGCCTAATTCTTAATTCCTCCCATTTAGTCTCATCTCCTTTTATAGGCCCAAAATACTTGCCTCTTTTTATGAATTTTATTGCCCTCTTCTGTATTTTTTCTAATGGATCGATTTGGTTAGCTCTATACGGGTGCCAGCATGCTACTCCATATTCCATAACCGGCCGCACTAAGGCCTTGTAGGCAATTTCCCTGGACCTAGCGCTCCCCTTTTTCAATATTCTCATTACGAAATGTAATGCCTTCCACGCATTCCTAGTTGTGGAATTTACTTGTTCGTCCCATCCAGCATTACTTGCCAGGTACACTCCCAAGTATTTGCAGCTGTCCACCTGTGGAATTTGCACCCCTCCCATGTGATAGTTAACAATAATTTTGCCCTTAGTTCTACTAAAAACAATGGACTTACTTTTCTTGGAATTAATTGACATTTTGTTAGCCGCAGCCCAATTACAGATTTCATTTAAATCATCCTGAAGAGCGGTTTCATGCACTTAACGTTGGAGGACGTAAACCTCTCCCCCCCCCCAAAAAAAGAAACATAATTTCTCCAATATTACATCTCCAGCTCCTGGACCTTCTTGCAGTATCCTTCCCGATCCGTCGCTTCTATAGTAAGTTTCCGACATTTGTGGCTCTCGTTAACATTACGTACTTTGCCCACGTCAGCTCAATTGCATTCAGATCACAGTTATACGGAGATAGACGAAACATCGACAACATACCTTTGTTGTAAACTCGTTAGCTAATAATTAACCTCAAAATTGCTCAAAATGAAATGGCGTATGTGTGGAAGCTTAGCATATTAGCCGCTAGATGTCGCAGCGTGTAGCGCACTTCCTGTTTCAAGGTTGTCATCTGTGTTTACGGAAATTGGAGAAACTTACCGAATGACGACTTGAGACCTGATACCGAAATTATGGTTTGCCAGGAGCAAAGAATAATGATAGATGTCGAAGGAATGTTGGTTCTTTGTGACGACCAAGGGCAAGATCAGTTCAGTTGGGGAAAGTCTGTAACAATGCCATGAATGAAAGGAGCAGTGTCCTTAGAAGGTTTCTAAAGGAATTATCACTTGACGTATATGAATAGGGAATTCTTTGGATGATTTACAATGGCGACCAAAACAGCCACAAAGGGAATTTGTTTAAAAGAGTTTGAAAAGGGAAAGTTAGAGATATATACACGCACGCAGTTGTGGTTAAGGCAGTCGTCGGTGTGTAGCCGATATGGCTATATCGCGGCTAGGAAGCCATTATAAACATTTATCGGCGTGTAGCCGATATCAAGAGAGGAGTCTGAGACGTGAAGCCTATTAGAGTGGTCAACTTGTTCTGTCTTGAATATTTGTCGGGTCATCAAAATTTATCGAGAAATATAATTAGCATTCAGTCACGATAAACCGAAATTGGTAACCCTCGGTCGGCAGCTTCCATTTTGAGGTTAGAAAAGAAGCAGTGAATAAATAATTTGGAGACGGGCATTCCAGTGTTTTAAAATTTCCTTCTCACACACATCCACGCATACCCTGAGAGGAACCTCATTGCTCAGTATAATATTTGCTTCAAACTGGTGCACAACGTGGAGCTGTGGTAACACTTGATCGCCACCATCTTCATTTTTGTATTAGACCCGAACGCTCAAGAAATCTTGCGCATATGGTAGTAAATTTTATATTCTTGATCTTCATAACGGTATACCTAGTGCCACCAGTTATACTTATGTATAAAGTTTATACGTCCTTCTTTTGTTCAATTTTGCTTATGACATTCTTGTTCCGTGTCTGTGGTCTGTGTTTATGTAAAATCTAAAATAAAGCTAAGTAAAACCATTAATGGCCTAATTTATTAAAATATCTGCTACTCCAACAGTTTCTTTATTGTATTCTCTTTTTGACTAATCAATAAATAAGACAGTGTCCCTGCTGTACTTTATTATGATGATTTTCATCTATCCATACATACTTAATCATAAACCTCATGCATTAAACGTATTCTTTTAGGAGAAACAGATGCTTCCTCTACCTGCTATAGCCAAGCAATAAAGAAAGTAAAAAAAAAATTTTACTAATTAAATCCTAAAATGGAAAAGCGTTTGTCCAACAGCAGGAAAAAGGGAAATCAATACGATGTTAAACCTCAATGTTTGCTTTGTGTTTTAATTTAAAAGTATCCAACGGTTTTAATCGGTAAACAAATAGCACTAGAGCTTGTGTGTACATATAATAAAAGCAACAGCGACACAATCAGAATATAATGATGAACACAATATATAGTTTGCTAAAATAACTGTAAATAATGCACTGCTACTAGATCACATTTCAGGGATGAGTTAAAAGTTATATCATTATACCAGAGTGTAAACTACTTTATGACGAATATCGAACGTAATGGAATAAGTAAAACCAACAAAATGAAGCAAATTAATCTACATAAGCGGTATTCATCCTCTACTTAATATAACTAATGAACAATAACCTAAGTGTAGACTTGTGAACAAACTTTTAGCACGTAATTCAGTTTGGACGATACATTTATTGCTTCTTTATTTACAGACATATTAAGGTGTTAAATTTCGTTCACCTTCTTTACTCTTCAACGCGCTTCAAATCCTTAATCTTATGGTCAGTTTAGCCAGTGTCCTTGAGGTGGAAACTTCTGTCAAGCACGTATATAATTATGATATAATTATTTAGATATTAAGACCTGAAGCTTTCTATGCAACAAGCCAGGTGAAAAGATGATTAGATGTCAACGTTTCGCGAGTGTGCATCGCTTCCACCTTCACGATATTTATAAAATGTTATAACCACAAATTAAATACTGAATATAACACAACTACAAAGACAAAACACTATCAAAATTCGCTTTACTGGACAAAAGACTGTTTTCACTAAATTAAACGCCAGGTCAGGAGATGGCGTGAGTAGAGAAAATTGTGTCAAGGAAACGTAACTACTTAACTTGAAAGCAAGTACTCTGGCCAGCCATCACATACGCCAGTGAAATATGGGGAGTAGCAGCCAAGTCTCACCTACACCGTCTTGAAATACTACAACCCCGATTCCTCCGCATTGCCACAGACTCCCCTTGGTACATCCCCAATCTAGTTAACCGATGAGACCTACCTATCCCCACAATAACGGACTACCCTTTCACGTTCCTTCTATCAAAAACTCTCCCACAACTTCAACTCCCTCATCCGCGGTCTAGGTGAGTACGACATCGATCCTGGAGAGCGCTACAATCGCCCGAGACTGCTTCTAGGCACATGAAATAACACATCAGATGACTTATATATAACTCCAACCTCATCTTCTGCCGTATATTATCCTTCCTTACAAAACACTCCACTGCCAGTAGAGGGCCTAGCCCTGGTCTGGCTTGGCCGCGCCGTGGCTCAGTGGTTAGACCGCTTGACTCTCACCAAGGCGGCCCGGGTTCGATCCCAGGCGACCGCAAAGTGAGATTCGTGGTGGACAACACGGTGCTGGGACGGGTTTTCTCCGTGATCTCCGGTTTCCCCCGCCATCTCATTCCACCGGTGCTTAATCTTCATCTCATTTATCATCAGTGTCATCGCCTGCGGTGCCGTATGTAGTAACAGCGGGCGTTAAACACTACACATTTCATTTCATACTGATCTGGCTTGAGACCGAAGGTCTGACTTTCAGATCTTCAATATCCAGTCGTGTGTTTGTCTTAACTTGATTATCAAGCTGTATTGATCTTTGCTTCTTAATGCGATGGATTTCCATTCTTTAGGCCGGTTTCCAAGAGGAGCTGAACTCAAATCCAGCATCACGATTAAGCGTGCCCCTTTCAGAGGAAATCGTCAAAGCCTCCTTAATTCTCCGCTCCCAGGAATTGCGCATTTTGTCAAGATGGTCGTCTTCCAAAAATAGGCTCTATGGTCGTTAGCAAAACAATTGTTATCAAAATGAACGGAAAACACGTTTAATGCAACCTGATAAGTCTGGGCTGGCACAGCATTGTCTCTGTCTAATGCGAATGTCGATGTCAGCCATTTTGCAAGAGGATTCAGTGCTGCCAGCTGTTGACTTAGGAAGTTACTACTTCAGAGGATTGGAGAAGAAGGTTTGAGGTGATGTGGCATTGCACTTCAGCTAAGGAGATGGAGGGAGGTAGTAGATCATCATGAGGTTGAGAAACGTGCGCCTGAACTCCCTGAGTGACTGCGTGGATATCATCTACATCCGGTTACCTACGTATCCCCACAATAACAGACTACATCCATACCCTTTCACGTTCCTTCTATCAAAACCTCTCCCACGACTTCAACTCCCCCATCCGCGGTCTAGGTGAGTACCACATTGAACCTGGAGAGCGCTACAAACGCCCAAGGCTGCTTCTAGGCACATAAAATCATACATCAGATGACTTATATATAACTCCAACCTAATCTCCTGCCGCATATTATACTTCCTTACAAAACACTCCACTGCCAGTAGAGGGCCTAGCCCTCATCTGGCTTGAGACCGAAAGTCTGACTTTCAGATCTTCAATGTCCAGTCGCGTGTGTGTCTTAACTTGATTATCAAGCTGTATTGATCTTTGCTTCTTAATTTGATGGATTTTCATTTTTAAGGCCGGTATTCAGGAGGAACTGAACTGAAATCCAGCATCACGATTAAGCGTGCTCCTTTCAGAGGAAATCGCCAAAGCCTTCTTAATTCTCCGCTCCTAGTAATTGCTACATTTTGTCAAGATGGTCGTCTTCCAAAAATAGGCTCTACAGTCGTTATCAAAACAATTGTTATCAAAATGAACGGAGCATTCGTTTAATGCAACCTTAGAAGTCTGGGCTGGCAGAGCATTGATTTGATAACGACCATAGAGCCAATTTTCGGGACACGACCATCTTGCCAGTGACTCCATGCAACATATAGCGAGTCAATGACATCATTCGTGGTGATCGCCGGGTAACAACAGCTGAATTGTGTCGCATTACCTCCCTCAGTAAAGGCAGTATGATGGCGATTATTCAACAACTGGGTTACTCAAACGTTTGTTCACATAGGGTACCAAGAATATTAACCGCCCAAAACAAAGAAACAAGGAAAACAATAGCCTCCGAACACTTGCAGCGCTTCAATTTGGAGGAAGAGGAGTTTCTGGAAAAAAATTGTTACTGGAAAGTAAACGTGGGTTCATTTTTTTGAACCTGAATCAAAGAGGCAGTCAAGGGGATGGCATCATACAACGTCACCGAAGAAATAAAAATTCAAAACTCAGCGTTTGGCAGGGAAAGTTTTGACGACAGTGTTTTGGGATGCAGAGGGTGTGCTTATGATGGATTTTTTGGAGCAGGGATGCACAATAAATTCTGTCCAATACGTCAGAACTCTCAAAAAGCTGAAAGCACTTCTTCGCCGAGTTCGCCCAACAAAAACTATGGCGGATGTTCTTCTTTTGCATGACAAAGCAGGACCACACACCAGCCGTTACACCACCGTTAGCGTTACCCAATTGAGAAATTGGGATGGCAAGTCTTACCTCACTGACCCGGCACCATCAGATTTCCATTTGTTCGGGCCACTAAAGGAAGCTCATCGTGGGATTCATTTTGAAGATGAGGAGGCTGTGAAAACGTCCGTGCGTCAATGGCTTAGGAAGCAAGACCGTGTGTTTTACCACACTGGAATACATGTCCTAGTTAAAAGGTGGACCAAAACTGTAGAAAAGGACGGAGAAGATATTGAATAGTGACAAATTAATCGTCAATGTTGTAGTTTTCAAGCTATGTAAATTGGATTCAGTTTTCTTGGCAATTAAAAGAGAAAAAATAGGAGGCATTACTTTTTGATACACCCTTGTATTTTCTAATCGTTACTGTAATCGAACCGTTCGTGGTGGACTATAAAGTAACAATAATTAAATATTGGAATAACTTATACCTTGATTTGCTAACAAATTTTTAAGATCGTTTTTAAAATGTAGGGCTTGGAGGTACTAAAGTTAATAAGTAAAATTTTGGATGGAAATCGCTGAACCTTTTGTGACGTTATTTTAATTTATTTATCATAGATTACAGATTAAAAGCTTTTGCATAAGTTTCACATAAACAAAAATACTCATCACAATTCTCTATTTGAAATATTACAGAACAAGTGTTTTTATTTTTAGATGAAATCTTTGCATTAGTTTTGTTTTGCTTGTATTGTTAAATCGTATATTAGGCTGCAACATAAAATTGTATGAAGATAACGCTGTGAGGAATTACAACACGTAATATACAATGATGGTATCTGTTGGTGCTGTATCCCTTCGAAAGGGTGCAATAAGCCTGTTGGCTTCTAGATAGCTGGACGATCAATTTGTTTGGTGGTGCGGCATGCACATGGCTTAGCTTCCATGCGCCCACGGCTGTTGTAAAGAAGAAGGTGGATTATCTTTTAAACTTACAGTATTTCAGAAGCGTTATCTTTTGCAATAAAACAAGAGCTTTAAAGCGGTTTGCATTGTATGTATATTCTGGAAAGATTTTATTATTTATCTTCAGGAAAAATGAAAATCCCGATTAAACACAGCAGGGAACGTAGCAATAATAAAATTGTAATGCCGCACGCACCCTATATATCTGGTAGCCGTGACCAGTTGTGTCTGTAATTACAAACTAGATAACATATTACTAACCCACATTTGCTTCTTGTCTTCCCTGTTATTTAACTTCATTCTTCAACAAACGGCGTAAGGAGAATTTATGCATTCGTTGCTGAGAAACCACTCTGCAATTCTGTGTTTTTCTCTTTGTTTCAGATTAATGTTAAAAAGAGAAGTATTTACTAACAGCAAATGTATGTTCTATGTTGAAATGTCCGCTGAAATACTTTTTCTGAGGTTTTAGACTGCAGGATAGCTCAGTAAGCTTTCTGTGTGCATATACGAGGCGATCTAATACTCGTTTTCTCAAAATATATGGTGTTGCTAAGAGAAGTTTATGTTATCATGTACAGTCATTTGTTACATATTCTCAGAACGAATTTAGTGCTGAGTCGTAGGTTAGTTTGGATTTTACAGACATTTCAATAAGCTGATGAACCTTTCTTTTTTAAACTTGTTCGACCTCCAACGTTAAGTGATATCCGACGATGAAACGCTCCTGGGAAACTCCTGGGAAACACCTTGCTCTCTTAGCAAGGGCCCAGCTCCAGCCTGTGGCAGCAGCACAACAATGGTACACGTTCTTTCTTGTAATTTAGTCCTTTAAATTTTTTAAAGTCATATCGGACGATGAATGGAATCGGTGAAATAATGCTCAAATAAGCCCAGAATCCATGGAGCTTAGAGTTACCCGAAATTCGCCTTGAAGGATAAGGGAAATCACCGAAAAAACCTTTTCCAGGTAACTCACCCTGACCGAGATTCGAACTCGGGACCTCATGAACGTGAGTGAAATGAAATATGTAGTGTAATGGAAACTCTTGGGTGTGTAGTGTTTAACGTCCGCCTTTACTACATACGGCAGCGCAGGCGGTGACACTGATGATACATGAGATGAAGATGGAGCACCGGTGGAATGAGATGGCGCGGGAAACCGGAGATCCCGGAGAAAACCCGCCCCAGCGCTGTGTTGTCCACCACAAATCTCACTTTACGGTCGCCTAGGATCGAACACAGGCCGCCTTGGTGAAAGCCAAGTGGTCTAATCACTGATCCACGGCGTGGCCTCGTATAACGTGAGGCAGATATGCTATACCATCTACGCTACTGATGCGTTTTTTTTTTGTTTTTTTTTTTTTGTAATTTACGTCCTCCAACGTTAAGTCATATCGGACGGTGAATGGATTGGGTGAAATGATGCTCAAATGAGTCCAGGGTCCATGGAGCTTAGAGTTACCTGACATTCATCTTGAAGGATAAGGGAAAATCCCGGAAAAAACCTTATCCAGGTAACTCACCCTACTTGTTTGTGTTATAATGGAAAAAGTGCAGTATTATTCAGTGATTCTTTTTTTTTTTTTTTTAATTTTATATGGGAAAACCTGCAATGAGATGAAAACGAAATTTTAAGTTCTTAATGTAGATTATTCAGTCCCTGTGACAACAGTTAGATATTGGTATAAGAAATTTAAACATTTGAATATCCATTTTTGTCGAGGATTGCCCAGAACGCTCTCCAAATGTGGTTACCAAGTAAGTCATTGAAAAGTCCATGATATGATTCTCGCTGATCGTTGAACGAAATTAGCCTATATATGGCTAGTGTAAAGTAATTACTAATTTCTATCAATTAACTAAAATAATAAGAGTTAAATGATGAAGCCTGGTACTCAAGTACTTATGGTGGTAAGTCGCCATAAACGGTGTATCTGGCCGCGCCGTGGTTCAGTGGTTAGACCGCTTGGCTCTCACCAAGGCTGCCCGGTTTCGATCCCAGGCGACCGCAAAGTGAGGTGGACAACACCGCGTTGGGGCGGGTTTTCTCCGGCACCTCCGGTTTCCCCCAACATCTCTTTCCACCGGTGTTTCATCTTCATCTCATGTAACATCAGTGTCACCGACTGCGGTGCCGTATGTAGTAAAATCGGGCGTTAAACACTACACATAACGGTGTACCTCGAATGCGAGAGCCCCTAGTGGTTTACCAGGGAAATATATGAGTCAATTTGAGAATTTAGTGTCATGACCGCACATTGGCTATGGTAGCTCTATGGGTAAGAACTACTGGACGAAAACGGAAGATCCGTGGTTCAAATCCCGGCCGTGGCATTGCATTTTTTACATGGACTGCATCAGTCCAGAACAATGTAGCCTGTATAAGGCTAGTGTAAAGCAAAGATTATTTTCCCTCAATTAACTAAAATAATAAGAGTTAAATGATGAAGCCTGGGACTCAAGTACTTACGATAGTGAGTCACCACAAATGGTTTATCTCGGATGTGGGATCCCCTAGTGGAAATATACGAGTCAATTGGAGAATTTAATATCAGGATGGCACGTTGGCCATGGTAGCTCTATGGGTAAGAGTGACTGGACGAAAACCAGGAGATCAGTGGTTCAAATCCCAGCCTGGCATTGAATTTTTCATGTTGACTCTATCAAAACTTTAGCCTTATATACGGCTAGTGTGAGGAAATGATTAATTTCCATCAATTAACTAAAATAATATCTTTTCTGTAGTAATACCGCATCGCTGATCCGCCAGACTGAAATTTTCGAAGGAAATTTGTAATTAGAGCAACTAAGGTGATGCAAAACTTCAGATCCACCGGCCAAATATTGAAATATATACAAAAGTGAATCGAGAAGATATTGACACATTGCTTCACTCACACTGTTTATTCACAGGACATGTTTCAAGAGCTCTCGCTCCTATCATCAGCTGATACTCGATTAGTGTAAGTTGTAGTGGTTTCCTCTTTCTCCGTATTGTCAATAGATGGCGTGATGTACTTGTCAAAGGTGTCCTTTGGTGGAGTCTCAAAATTCATGACTCTATGACGATTTTTGTTGATGAAGATTTTCTCCCATACGGAAAGGTCTATGGGGTGATTAACGTATTTTATTAGAGATGTTTCCAAGTTGATGTCATGTCTAGTATTCAAAATAAGAAAAGCCGCTGCTGATTGTTCTGTTTCACCATTTTTAATGTTTCTTAGATGTTCTTTAGTTCTGATGTTAGTATTTCTTTTTGTTTTTCCTATATAAATTTTAGGGCAAGTTTCACATTTGAAACTCCACCACCGGACATCTTTGACAAGTACATCACGCCATCTATTGACAAAACGGAGAAAGAGGAAACCACTACAACTTGCACTAGTCGAGTAGCAGCTGATGATAGGAGCAAGAGCTCTTGAAACATGTCCTGTGAATAAACAGTGTGAGTGCAGCAATGTGTCAATATATTCTCGATTCACTTTTGTATTAATTTGTGCTTCACTGTCCCTACACTTCTTTCAAGTTTATACTTTGACTGAAATATATGCCTATTAACAGTTTAGTGGTGCAGGAAGTCGCCTTTTTCCGTGTTTTCCTCGGGTGTTATCACTTTTTGATATAGCTTAAGCAGTAATATTGGTTTAGAGATGATATGAGGCTTACATGATATGTTACATGCCGGATTGGAATTCTGAACTTATTTAGGAATTACTTGACGTAATATGAGGGTCGGCCTGCGCTAATTTCGTTATATGTAGCTTATAAATTCACTCATTGATCCTTCATTAAGTTCGAATTGATTTTGACACTGCAGGATTAAAGTTTATATCATTTATAAAGGCTGTGCACTTCTCAGAATGACAGTAAGATGTTTTTTAAATTAGATCTATACTGTGAGTACCATCCTTTGATAAGTTATTCACTGAGTTCTTTCTCCAGGTAGGCAGAGGATGTATAGTGTACAATGAAGATGGATTCAAGTCACATATGTTACTTTAGCTTGCTGCATAAATTAAAAAAAAATATGGGCAGGTGATTCACCAGCTGGACATAACTAATTAGAGACAATGGTATAAACCAGAAGGAGTGTCAAGACTGATATGAGACCAGAAGGCAGCTTAATTGACATACAAGAAGGAGCATGCGTGTTCCGTGACTGCAACTAGATGGCGTGACTGCGCTGATACCTGCAACCCGCAATAAAGATATCATCACTTAAATGAAGTTTCTCCCTCTCTCTTAGACAGACACCAGGAAGAAATAATCGGTCACTTCCTGCTACCCTGCTGCTTCTATTTCACATTTCACGGAAGTTAAGTCTTGGGACGAATTCTTTAACTTTAAATACATGTTATACACTTCAGGAAATGCATTTGGCTGTTGCTGTATTCTGAAATGGCTTTGCTAGGGCTACATACATTGAAGAAGATATTGCATTAACATATAACCTCCTGGCATTTGTTTTGCAGTAGTTAAAATGGTTCCTAATAGAAATGAGCATCATATCAATTGTCACAATGAGATAAGAAGTGAAACATTAATTGATATGGTGACTTGTAAGCTGTTGAAGTATACCTGCTTATAGTGTGGAAATCTCCTTCATCACCAACCCCCAGAAAAGCAAAAGTGGTTGCTTCTGCTGGGAAAGTTATGGTCATCTCATTCTCTGATATTCATGGAATGGTTTATCAGCATGTTGTACCTGCTCACACATAAGTAAGATAGTAACATAGTAATTTATTTCCTCATCTTTCCATTTACATCAACAAATGGAAATACAAAATCAAGATTACAATTATAAAATCCACACTGAAATATGTCATATATTCCTAAAAAAATAAAAATTCTATCATATTGTCCACCATTGTATAGTAATTCCCCATAAACCTAACCCTAGGATTTTGTGTATTGCAGACCCTCTACTCCTTTTCAAACTTTCTGCCATTTCACCTATTCTACTCTACATTTTTCTCTTAATTGTTCTTAACCATCTCTCTATAACTTTCCCTAAATAATTCCCTATATTTCTCCTGTAATTTTCCCCTTTTACTGTCAACATTTTTGTAATTACTACTTCACACCCCAAATTGTCCCATTTACGTAGCCAAGACTGCTCTCTCCATATCTTTGTTTGACTACAATTTAATATACAATGAAAATCTGCATTCTCTTCTCCACACAATGGGCATTTATCTAGCTCCCTCTCTTGACTTATACCTTTCTGTCGCATTTACGTAGCCAGGTCTGCTCTCTCCATATCTTTGTTTGACTACAATATAATATACAATCGAAATAATCATTCTGTTCTCCACACAATGGACATTTATCTAGCTCCCTGTCTTGACTTATACCTTTCTGTCCCATTTACGTAGCCAAGCCTGCACTCTCCATATCTTTGTTTGACTACAGTATAATATACAATGGAAATCTGCATTCTCTTCTCCACACAATGGACATTTATCTAGATCCCTCTCTTGACTTATACCTTTCTGTCGCATTTACGTAGCCAAGCCTGCTCTCTCCATATCTTTGTTTGACTACAATATACAATCGAAATATGCATTCTGTTCTCCACACAATGGACATTTATCTAGCCCCCTGTCTTGACTTATACCTTTCTGTCGCATTTACGTAGCCAAGCCTGCTCTCTCCATATCCTTGTTTGACTACAATATACAATCGAAATATGCATTCTGTTCTCCACACAATGGACATTTATCTAGCCCCCTGTCTTGACTTGTACCTTCCTGTCCCATTTCCGTAGCCAAGCCTGCTCTCTCCATATCTTTGTTTGACTACAATTTAATATACAATGGAAATCTGCATTCTCTTCTCCACACAATGGACATTTATTTAGCTCCCTCTCTTGACCTATACCTTTCTGTCCCATTTACGTAGCCAAGCCTGCTCTCTCCATATCTTTGTTTGACTACAATTTAATATACAATGGAAATCTGCATTCTCTTCTCCACACAATGGACATTTATTTAGCTCCCTCTCTTGACCTATACCTTTCTGTCGCATTTACGTAGCCAAGCCTGCTCTCTCCATATCTTTGTTTGACTACAATTTAATATACAATGGAAATCTGCATTCTCTTCTCCACACAATGGACATTTATCTAGCTCCCTCTCTTGACCTGTACCTTTCTGTCGCATTTACGTAGCCAAGCCTGCTCTCTCCATATCTTTGTTTGACTACAATATAATATACAATCGAAATAATCATTCTGTTCTCCACACAATGGACATTTATCTAGCTCCCTCTCTTGATCTATACCTTTCTGTCCCATTTACATAGCCAGGTCTACTCTCTCCATATCTTTGTTTGACTACAATTTAATATACAATGGAAGTCTGCATTCTCTTCTCCACACAATGTACATATATCTAGCTCCCTCTCTTGACCTGTACCTTTCTGTCGCATTTACGTAGCCAAGCCTGCTCTCTCCATATCTTTGTTTGACTACAATATAATATACAATCGAAATAATCATTCTGTTCTCCACACAATGGACATTTATCTAGCTCCCTCTCTTGATCTATACCTTTCTGTCCCATTTACATAGCCAGGTCTACTCTCTCCATATCTTTGTTTGACTACAATTTAATATACAATGGAAGTCTGCATTCTCTTCTCCACACAATGGACATTTATATAGCTCCCTCTCTTGATCTATAACTTTCTGTCCTATTTACGTAGCCAAGCCTACTCTATCCATATTTTTGTTTGACTACAATATAATATACAGTGGAAATCTGCATTCCCTTCTCCACACAATGGACATTTATCTAGCTGCCTATCTTGACCTATACCTTTCAAGTTTCTCAATCCTGTTCTCGCCCAAGCAAAACCTTCTCGCCCTAACTTACTACATATATCTATATATCCTTCCCTCCCCCAGGTTGTTTTTATTTCTTGATATAATCTCAGTGATCTATTGTCACTCACATTAGTAACTGGACAATACTTTAGGGATGTCCTGAAAGCATTGCAAGTCCGTATCAGACACAAAAGACCACATTTGCGTGAAGCAGGCTGGATGCTGCACCAAGATAATACGCGGCCGCATATTGCCAATTTTGTTGCTGAATATGTTGCAAAATTCAATGTAAAGTACATCCCTCACCCTCCCTATAGTCTGGCTTTAGCCCCTTGTGACTTTTTTATATTTCCTAACTGGAAGAAGCGTCTTCGTGGGAGGTATTATCCATCATCAGAAGCAGTGGTGAAGGCTGCGGAGGCGATTTTGAAGGATCTCTCAAAAATGGTTTCCAGCATGTCTTTGAAGACTCGCAAAAACGCCGGGACAAATGCATCGCATTCAAGGGAGGCTATTTTAAGAAGGACCTTAAAAATTATGAGGTTGAGTAAAGCTACGTTGTCAAAAAAAAGTTATCATTTTTTATTGAACAGCGCTGGTACATAAATCACTCTGTATTTTCTGCTGTTGTACTCAGTACTCCAATTTCAGCGTCCTTCTGCAACAGAGAGAGGTGAAGCAGGGGAAGGGGGTAGAAGAAAGCATGAAGACTTTCCCTTCTCTGTCTAAAAACACTTTTATTTTCCACACGAGCTTTACTTTTAGAAAATTAATAATTAACACTTTCGTCCTAAATATAAAACAAAAACACTTTTCAAAGGTAATTTTATAAGGATTAAAATATTTTGTTAACGAAGAGGTTGTTCGTATTCCTTCTGCATTTTCTTGTTTTCTCTTTCGTGATAAGAAATTAAAGACGAGCGGATTCTGCCAAGAAACCGCTCATGCGAAATCTCTGCTGAGTCTCCGAGAGGATTTAATCTCTTTAGAGCCAAAGAAAATTTGTAGGGCATTAAATTTACCAATTAGTACTACGTTTAGGGGGACGTTATTAGGTGTACAAAGGGATGGGGAGGAAAACAAGGCTCTCCTCCACCCTAGGCGGAGAAGGACGCCAATTATTTGATTGTCTCCTCCGCGTATGTGGGACACAACCGTCTCTTTCTTCTGTGAGCATGCTGGTATGTCGCGCTTTATTGTAGCCTAAGGAGCATGTGACCGCATTGTTTACTAACAACTTTACATTTGTTAAATAAGGTAAGACTTTGTGTAAGCTTAACGGAAACAAATAAAGAATTAAATGATAAATAAAGCACACCTTATCATTTCAGGAGCATCCAGAATGTCGTGAGTATAAAAGTTATGGTCTTCAAGAAGGGAGCTACTGAAAGAGATGAATACTGGGTACTAAATGGCAAAAGGGTAGAACTGGTCAATTAATTTCAATACTTAGGAATACGGTTGAATAACAATGGAAAGTGGGGAGCACACAGGAGAAAAATTGAAGTAAAAGAAGGGCGACAATGAATGGAATAAGAATATGGAAATATAAGCTAGAAATGACAAACAAGTGGTATATGAAGTTGTATGAAGCACTAGTTGAATGAAAAATATTGCATGCAGTGGAGATTTGGGGAGGGGGACAGAGGAAAACAAAACGGGGGACCAAAACTACAGAAGGTTTTGTAAAGAGCTACTAGGCTTACCAAGATCAGCACCTAGGGAAGTAACTTTAGTAGAATTAGGAAAGATAAGAAGAAATGGAATAAAATTTTGGTATAGACGTTTGGCCAAAGAAGAGAAGGAAATTATGAAATTATGCATGATACAGCAAGAAAATATTGGCGAACTCAAATAGTTGGTCGGCAGAGATAGGAGTAATTATGGGAAAAATAGAAATGGGAGATGTATGGAGATTACAGGAAAGGAATACAGGCGATGTGGGTAAATTAGTAAAATGCAGAATAGAAGATATAGAAAGACAGGAAATATGGGGAAGTCTAGAAAATATGAAATCATTGCCATTTTAAAAGCAAATAAATAGAAATTGGAGTTGAGAAGCATATGTAGATTACTGCAATAGCCAAGAGAGAGAAGGGTTAGCTTGGACGAGAGCAGGAATAATATTTCTAAGAGGGATAAGAGGTAGGGAAAAGGGAATTTGTGAATTGTGTGCGTGGGGGGGGGGGGGAAGAAAGCATAGAACACTATGTAACAGAATGCGAGGAGTTAGCAATATGGAGAAAAAAGATTTGGGAGGAAAAATGGGAGAAAGTAGAGAAGAGGATAGTAGCTATAAAAATGTTAACGGGCAGGGAGGAAAAGCAAGTAAGTAGTATTGGTGAGTTCTTGCAGAAAATAAAAGAAAAATGGACAAGAAATGTAAAGAACATAAGAAAGGAAGATGAGGGGGAAGAAAGGGAGTAATTAAGTAACAAGGAGACATGGAGGTTAAGAGCTACCTGACAGAGCAGAAGACCAGGGTGTCATGTAAGACAAGGTAGCAACAAGGTGAAGACAAATAAATGTAAAGAATATAAGAAATGAAGATGAGGGGAAGAAAGGGACTAATTAAGCAACGAGGAGACATGGAGGTTAAGAGCTACCTGACAGAGCAGAAGACCAGGGTGTCATGTAAGACAAGGTAGCAACAAGGTAAAGACAAATAAATGTAAAGAACATAAGAAAGGAAGATGAGGGGGAAGAAAGAGGCTCCTTAAGTAACAAGGAGGCATGGAGGTTAAGAGCTATCTGACAGAGCAGAAGACCAGGGTGTCATGTAAGACAAGGTAACAACAAGGTAAAGACAAATAAATGTAAAGAATATAAAAAAGGAAGATGAGGGGGAAGAAAGGGACTAATTAAGTAACAAGGAGACATGGAGGTTAAGAGCTACCTGACAGAGCAGAGGACCAGGGTGTCATGTAAGACAAGGTAGCAACAAGGTAAAGACAAATAAATGTAAAGAATATAAAAAAAGGAAGATGAGGGGGAAGAAAGAGGCTAATTAAGTAACAAGGAGGCATGGAGGTTAAGAGCCACCTGATAGAGCAGAAGACCAGGGTGTCATGTAAGACAAGGTAGCAACAAGGTACAGACAAACAAATGTAGCCAAAAGTTGTAAATTGTAAAATTTTGGAATACGCTAATGAATATAACATACCATTAACTAATATCATAATAAAATGGTGCATGTATCAGCCACAAGAAATATTACAATCTGTAATTCTCTGTATATAGGAAGTCTGAAAAGTTTCCGACCTAATTAAGATACAAGACATTTCTTTCAGAAATTTTATTTTTCATCATACACTGCTTGTAAGCCTACACTCTTCTCCCAGCGATACTCGCATCTCTGTAACCAGTCCAAATGGTAATCGGCGTTTTTCTGTACAAAATAGTTGTTCACGGAGGTAATTGCTTCTTCATTTCGCGAAAATCTCTGTCCTCCGAGCGCAATTTTCAGAGAAGCGAACAAAAAGAAGTCGGTTGAGGCTAGATCTGGTGAGTCAAGCATAAAAAAGTCACATAAATGTCACATGGGACCAAATTCGCACTACAGGGAGGGCGAGGGATGCCCTCGACGCTGATTTTTGCAAGATATTCAGCAACAACATTGGCAATATGCGGCCGCGCATTATCATAGTACAGCATCCAGCCTGCTTCACGGAAAGGTGGTCTTTTGAGACTGATATGGACTTGCAATGTTTTCAGGATATCCCTGTAGTATTGTCCAGTTACTGATGTGTGTGCAGGTACAACATGCTGATAGACCATTCCATGAATATCAAAGAATGAGATGACCAAATCTTTCCCAGCCGAAGCAACCACTTTTGCCCTTTGGAGGTTGGTGATGAAAGAGATTTCTACACTGAGCTTTGCTGTTTGCTCTCAGGGTCAAAATGATGTAGCCAAGTTTCATTAGCAGTGATTACTTTTTAAAGAAACTCCGGATCTTCCTCTAACATCAATTTTAACTGCATGCAGACTTGCATGTGAATGTCCTTTTGTTCGGGGATCAACAGTCTTGAAACCCATCACGCACATACACGTCTCATGTGTAATGTTTGTGTCTCCATCGTGTGGGTGGCACCCAATGCAATGTCCAGTATTTCAGAAAGTGATCTTAAGGTAATTCGTCGATCCTCTCTCACAATGGCAGCAGCAGTGCTGATGTTTTCTTCCGTAAGAGCAGTAACTGGAGCACCGGGTCCACCTTCCTTTGAAATTGATTGTCTTCCCTCCTTAAACATTTTAAAGCATCTTCGAGCTGTGCTGTAGGCCTCCTGTATCATGTATGGGCCCCAACTGAAGATTTGTTGAGAGGAAAGCAGAATTACAAAGCCGCTAATTGTTCCTCGCGTGTTACCTCCATTGCAGTGATAGACGATACTGAACATGTCTGAACTTGCCTGGTTCTCACAGGCGGGAACCAGGAGTACCAACAATGAAACTACTACGGAGTGTTGGTTTCATATTAAGCTAATAGTATTGTCACCCAATTAGCGGAAAGCACAACCAACGACAGCTGAGTAAGGGGCCAGAGGCAGCCACGCCTCACCCTCCCATCAGTCTCTGTCACTAACTGAGGGGTATGATTAGGGAAATGTCACTTGTCACTGGCCGCCTCCTTCCCCCCTTCCACTGCTATCTGAAACTTTCGCGGTGATTCACGGAAACTAGAGGCTTCGAGAACGGCGATATTCCTATATAAAGGGCTGCAGTGAGTGAATTGAGTCAGTTAGTCAGTTCTTGGTGAGTAGCGTAAGAGTGCAGTGCTAGTGTACGGACGAGAAGACCGTACGTGCATCGGAATATAGTACGTAAGTGCGAGAGCAAAGTGGAATTGTAACGGACGAATTGGTGAATCGCTATTGTGTGCATTACGTAATTCTGTGTAATTGGCAAGTGTTGAACTGTAAGTCGGTGGAAATAAAGAACATTTTTGAGTGGTGCAATTGGACTTTTCATTTCACGAACCCACAAAGTCACAGTATACAATAATACTGAAAAATTATGACCGTAAAGAAATATGATAATTTTTTATTGAACGCCCTCGTAGATACAATAGATCAAGACCGGTTAGAATTCCCTCCGCACGATGCTATCCATCCTAGTATAAAAAGTAATATTAGGGGAAAAGCAGAACTAATAGTAAATTAAGTTCAAAGACCTGCAATGGTGCAATCGGAGGTCATTTTGAAGCTACTTCGTTAAAACGTATTGTATGAACTATGCTGACATTTATTTAGTCGCGTTTTCATTGTTTATACGTGATTGGCGCACATTGTGAACATCGTTTCTCCTACTCGAACTACCACTTCATTCTTTCGGACCTTTTATTTCGTTGACCAGCATTAGTCAAAATGTTTTGTGAACACTGATCCACTCAATGATGACCAACTTCAATGAGTGAGTTGATAGGTTAACCTTTTAAAGAGTCATTGACATACCTGTGCTGGAAATAAACACTCGTTTTTGTGTACCCATTGAGTTATTATAATTTGGCTTTTGCTCTAAGCTCTACATGCAAATGGTTTACAACATATTCATCGCTCTAGGTCAACAGAGGAAGGTCATTTAATAAATCTGTTAAATATACATGAAGGACGGGGTTTTTTGAATAACGTTGTGGGTAGTATGGGTGATTATTCGAAAGATTGTACAGAAAACATGAATACGCTACAATAAACAGTTCATGTAGACAGTCATCTGAACTGGTAGCTGCGATTGAAAATGGAAAAATCATAGTTTCTTGCTTTTGTTAAATATTATCAAGGAATGTTTTCTTTTGCAGATGAGAAACAAATAGGGAGAGTCCTGGGCGCAAAAAGTAAGGGAACTGATGGAGCAGATAGGTATGGGACATATTTGGAGTAACGAGGAGTATTACTATAGGGGCTTTTAGAAAGAGGTAGAATTAAGCCTGGAAGATTTAGATAGACAAGTTGTATTTACCAGTGTAAGGGAGAAAAAATCATTGTGGACATAAAGACAGTGTGGGGGAGGCAGAAGTACATAGATGTTTGTAATAAGTCAGGGTGAGAAGGATTTGTCTAGGCAAGGACAGGAGTTAGAAATTTGAAAGGTATTAGATATGATAAGGATACAGGCAAATGTCCAATCTGTGGAGAAGAGGATACAGTTTAGCATAGTATACTTTATTGCAAACAAACAAAGATATGGAGAGAACAAATTTGGCAACAAAAGTGGGATTGTTTTAGGGATGGGGGAGGTATTAATAATAAAGAAAATGTTATTGATAAAATGAGAAAAGAGTGTAAGACATATAGGTGAATATCTGGGGAAACTTTCTCATGTTTAAATGTTGACTTAATATGCAACAAACACGTTCTTTTCACATGCTCATAGCCTCTGCTATTTCTCCCACTTTAATTCGGCGGTTTTACAAACAAATAAAAAGAAATTGGGGACGAGAAGCATATGTAGATTACTGCAATAGGCAAGAGAGAGAAGGGTTAGCAGGGATGAGAACATGAATAATATTTGTGAGAGAGATAAAAAGTAGGGAAAATGGAATTTGTGAATTATGTGGGGGAAAAGAAGCATAGAACACTATGTAACAGAATGCGAGGAAGTTGCAATATGGAGAAAAAAGGTTTGGAAGGAAAATGGGAGAAAGTAGAGAAGAGGATACTAGCTATAAAAATGTTAACGGGCAGGGAGGAAGAGAAGGTAAGAAGCATTGGTGAGATCTGCAGAAAATAAAAGCAAAATGGGCTAGAAATGTAAAGAATATAAGAAAGGAAAATGAGGGGGAAGAATAGGACTAACTAAGTAACAATGATGTATGGAGGTTATGAGTTATCTGACAGAGCAGAATACCAGAGTGTCATGTAAGACAAAGTAGCAACAAGCTAAAGACAAATAAATATAGCCTAAAGTTGTAACTTGTAAAATTTTGGAATATACACAATAAATATATATCATATCATCATTAATTCGGCTGTCGTCTAGCACCATTTGGTTAACTTTGGCAATGTTTTCGTCGGTAGTTGCAGTTATGGACGTCCCGAACGTTCATCGTCTCCCAAGCTCTTACGGCTACGTTAAAATTCAGCTGCTCAAAATTTCACTGTGGTAAATGATGGTGCACAGTCCCCATACAAAGAATCCAACTCATCCTTGATTTGCGTAGTCGTATTGACTTTAAAAGAAATATTAAATGACAGTTCTATACTCGATTTTGTCCATTTTCATAAAAACACTCACATCAAGTCACTCAAACGACTGTTACTTAGCAAATGAGCGTCCAAAATTGCCAAAATTTTGGTGAGTAGCTGTCAGCAAATGAAGAACGATGTGACAAGCTTTTATTTACGAGTGCTGCCATCTTCATGTTGAGGTCGGAAACTTTTCAGACTACCCTCGTAATAAAATCACCTTTCAGCTTTGAGTTTTCCTTTCATATATGATAAGAAAGATCTTTGAAAGGTCCTTAGTAGCAATCTGATGTTCACAATCTAACTGATACACAAGAAATAAAGCACAGGATTGTTTTAATACCCCAACACCGACCACAAAACATCCATTGCAAATACAAACTGTGTGACAAAGACTTCATAATGATTTATTTAAATCAGTTTTGTAGAAAGTTTACAAATGGAGAACCCTATTCAGCAATTTCTGAAATTCGGTCTCCTTCAATGCAATATCCCAGGTTCGATTTGCTAAACGCTACCAACTCACAGAGTAGAACATACGTGGGACACAGAAACAAAGAAGGGAATCTGGAATCCAAAAGGGGTAAAATGTTATGCTATGTTGCGCATGCGCGCGCAGAATGCGATTGAGAGGGTCCGTGTACAGTGCAAGAGAGACAGAGTGATATGTTCGCCCGGTGCTGTTTTATGGCAACGTAAAACAATGCTGGATACATTCCTTGCATGCCCTCCTCTGTGAAACACTCAACATCGGGCAACAGTGGCGTTGGACGAACAGCACAACTCATCAGCCTCCAACATCATTTCATTTGGGAGCTCGAGGTAAAATGGTTTTGTGTACAACAGTCAAAGGTCCCTTCCGGACTAATGAATGAAATACCAAGAGAAAACGAAATTACTGTTTCTCTTGCTGCAATTATTCTTAAACCTACGGCCCTACCTGATAAGAATTTTAATAAGGTAAGTCTAGATATTCGCTTGCGCGTTTTGGAGATACAGTCAGCTACAGCCGGCAAAGGTATAAAATTACAAAGTGCATGCAGCACTATATAGCGTAGGCAAGGTGTACCCGACAGTCATAGGTGAAACTATGTTTACAAAAATAAACGTTTAAAGGTTTGAATATTAAATTCGATTTTCATTTTGTCATATTTATTATCCCTCGCGAGGTACCAGAATTGGACAATTATATTATACGTATATCTGGGGTCCTTTTAAACACCAAAGAGATTATAACAACTATGTGGTGATAAAGTGTAAAATATTTCCACAAAAATAATAATGACTATTTTGAGACAAAACCATATCTTTTAATTAAAACTCCATTGTTGTAATCAATATAAGTTATGTAACAGTTATGTCTGAAATATAAATATACGACAGCTGTTCAATAATGATCATTATTTTTTACGGCCATAATTTTTCTCACTAAAATTTAGTCTTATTATATTATTTTAGCTTAATGTGAAACAAACACGCCGTAGTAGTTTCATTGTTGGTACTCCTGGTTCCCGCCTGTGAGAACCAGTTAAGTTCAGACATGTTCAGTATCGTCTACCGCTGTAATGGAGGTAACATGCATTTAAAGTTGATGTTAGAGGAAGATCCGGAGTTTCTTTCAAACGTAATCACTGCTGATGAAACGTGGCTACATCATTTTGATCCTGAGAGCAAACAGCAAAGCTCAGTGTGGAAATCTCCTTCCTCACCAACCCTCAATGAAGCAAAGGTAGTTGCTTCTTCTGAGAAAGTTATGGTCATCTTTGATATTCATGGAATGGTTTATCAGCAAGTTCTACGTAGCCCGCCTCGGTAGCGTGGTGGTAGCATGTCTGCCTCGGTTCAAGAGGTCCCGAGTTCGCATCTCGGTCAGGGAGAGTTACCTGGATAAGGTTTTTCCGGGGTTTTCCCTTATCCTGAAAGACGAATGTCGGGTAACTCTAAGCTCTATGGACCCCGGGATCATTTGAGCATCATTTCACCCATTCTATTCACCGTCCAATATGACTTAACGTTGGAGGACGTAAATTACAACAAAAAAGATATCAGTATGTTGCACCTGCACACACATCAGTAACTGGACAATACTACAGGGATGTCCTGAAAACATTGCAAGTTCATATCAGGCACAAAAGACCACATTTCCGAGAAGTAGGCTGGAGGCTGCACCACGATAATGTGCGGCCGCATATTGCCAATGTTGTCGCTGAATATCTTGCAAAAATCAACGTTAAATGCATCCCTCACCCTCCCTATAGTCCGGATTTGGGCCCATATGACGTATTTTCTATTTCCTAACTTGAGGAAATGCCTTCGTGGGAGGCATTATCCATCATCAGAAGCAGTTTTGAAGTCTGCGGAGGCGATTTTGAAGGATCTCTCAAAAAATGGTTTCCAGTATGCTTTTGAAGACTGGCAGAAACTCTGGGACAAGTTCATCGCATTCAGGGGAGACTATTTTGAGAAGGACCATCAAAATTATGAGTATGAGTAGAGGTACGTTATCAAAAAAAAAAAAAAAAAAAAAAAAAAAAAAAAAATATGTGATCATTCTTTATTGTACAGCCCTCGTATATACACGGTGTTCATTTTTATCTAGTTTCTTACCACGCATAGTTTGACGTCATCAATTTTTTCGCTGATGGAGTGAGTTTGTATTCGATTCCCCTAGCGGCTTGCGATCATATTAGATATGCTGACAGTAGCTTTGAGGCCTCCCTCTATCGACGGTGATAGGTGGTTCTGACTGCATACTATAAAGGTGCGAAATTTCGCCTTGTGCGTAGATTAGTTAACTTTTTTTGAAAAAATATATACTACAATGCAGTGTAAAGCTAATTATGAAGCCATAAAAGTATACCATGTAGAAAATATGAAATGATAAGTCAATGAACACCTATTTCACAATGAACATCTGATTTTCTGTTACAGTAGTCACATATGCATATTGTAAACCTGTCATATAAACTGGAAATATTTCTATTTGATTTCAAATCCTTTCTATCATCCACAGTTTCCTCAGAATGTAACTTAATTACAGATAATTAGCAGAACATGTACTAGGAATGAAAAATAAATTAGTGTTATAATATGTACAAAGCTTTATCCAAGTCTAAACAAGAAAATATCTCTATTACATAGTCTTATCTGTCTATTTTCTTATATTTCCTTTCTCTCTTCCCCTTAAACATTGTCTGTATTGCGAGAAGGTGTGCTTGAGGTCTTTCTGTCATAACAGTATTTATTGCTTCTATATTGGGACCAGTCACTTTATAGCGTCAGTGTCTCTCTTTCTGCGAGTAACTGATCCTGTATCATGGAAATGTTTGATGCATCTATTGGTTTTAAAAGACATAAGGATACCAATATTAATTGACATTCTGATTAAGCGTAAGAGTGACAAAAAATATATTGTATACTGGTAAAACGTAAGACGTTTATGTTACAAACAAAAGTATGTCAATTTGACGTTACCTGGACACTTCTGACAGCATTACTCTACGATGTACTTGTCTGAATACTTGATAGCGTTGCACAAACCGCTCTGTACAGCGGTTTAAACTATATTTATACGTCGCACCAGTTTTAAAGTCGGTACGAAAGTAGAATTCAACCATGAAGACGCGGTGGTCTGTGTTCATATCCAGGAGAAGCTAGTTGTATCAGTTACTGGCACAACCACACTCAAAGCGCTGTAATTTGCTTACTGTTCCGCAAAAATTACCACTTCTTCTCGGTAGAGGACACTATGATTTTAAGATAGACTCACCAGTCAACTATGAGGCCATTCTTGCTCAATCGGATGGTGGGAAATAACGAATATATATGCTTTAGTTACAAATATATATTGTGACTTTGTGGGTTCGTGAAGTGAAAAGTCCAATTACACCACTCAAAAATGTTCTTTATTTCCACCGACTTACAGTTAAACACTTGCCAATTACACGGAATTACGTAATGCACACAATTACGATTCACCAGTTCGCCCGTTACAAATCCACTGTACGGTCACAATTACGTAAATTCTTCCGTTGCACATACACAGTCTTCTCGTCCTTACACTAGCACTGCACTCTTACGCTGATTGCCACGAACTCTGACTGACTCACTGACTGCCCAGCGTGTTGCTTATATAGGGTCAGCTGGGGAATCGAGATTATTCTAGATTAGATGAAATATCCCGTAAGTTCGAGAACACAGGTGGAACAGAAAGAGACGGCGCAGTGATGTTTTTTCTCGCAGCTACCCCTTGTTACCCCTATAAGACAAACGAGGGGGGCGTGGCTAACTCCGACCTCCCCTGCTTGCCCGCTCTCAGCTGGTTCTATAGGGTGTTCCAACATTCGGGTGACAATATGTACCATTGTAACACAAAATGTTCATTTACCTCACCCTATTTAGCAATACTGTAATATTTGTTTTATGATATGCATTATCAGTTTATAAAAAATCCTGTTATAAATAAACTTCTACTCATTCTCCACTTGAAGTGATGAAGAACAATTGTAGAACACTTTTACTCTTGCAGGTTCATTACAAATAAATTTTTGACACTCATCACATTGGAAATTAATTGATCTTTCACACTGGCCGTTTGTACGACGCACTATGGAAGGGTAGAGCCAGGCTAAAATTTTCAATGTCATAGCGGGTATTTGAACCACGGATCTTCTGCTTTCCGTCCAGCTTCTCTAACCATTTGAGCTACTATGGCCAACGTGCTGACATGACATTAAATTCTCCAACTGGCTCGTTTTTCAAATGGTTTTTCCGTGGTTCAAATCCCGGCTATGGCATTGAATTTTTCAGTCTGGCTCTATCCTTTCACTCATCACATTGTTTCTTAACTTTCTTAGCCTTTGAACTTGGGCAAGAATTTAACGAGGAGATCCATGGTTCGAATCACGGCCATGACATTGCATTTTTCATGTTGACCTTAGCCTTATACGGCCTTATACGGCTAGTATGAGGAAATTATTAATTTCCAGCAATTAGCTAAAATAATAAGAGTTAAATAATGATGCCTGGGACTCAAGTGCTTAAGATGGTAAGTCGCCACAGTGTATCTCGCATGCGAGAGCCCCTAGTGGTTTACTGGGGAGATATACGAGTCAAATGGAAATTTTAATGTCAGGACGGTACGCTGACCATGGTAGCGCAATGGATTAGAGCGACTGGGCGGAAACCAGGAGATCCGTGGTTCAAATCCCGGCTATGGCATTGAAAGTTTCATGTTGACTCTGTCCATCAAAACCTTAGCCTTATAGGGCTAGTATGAGGAAATTATTAATTTCCAGCAAATAACTAAAATAATATGAGTTGAATGATGAAGCCTGGGACTCAAATACTTACAATAGTAAGTCGCCACAAACGGTGTATCTCTGATACGAGAGCCCCTAGTGGTTTACTGGGGAAATATGCCAGTAAAATGGAAAGTTTAATGTCAGGACGGTACGTTGACCATGGTAGCTCAATGGGTTAGAGCGACTGGACGGAAACCAGGAGATCCGTGGTTCAAATCCCGGCTATGGCATTGAATGTTTCATGTTGTCTCTATCCACTGTAATATTTATTTGGAAGCGTTGAATTGTTAAATGTGTAAACATTAACATTTTGTGTCTCCGAAACGATATTTAAAATATCACTTGGCATGTGTTTATTACTCAATCTGTACTGTATTTCTTCTATTATTATTATTATTATTATTATTATTATTATTATTATTATTATTATTATTATTATTATTATTATTATTATTATTATTATTATTATTATTGTTTATTATGCTCTATATTGAAATACAGAACAAAGATATAAATCATATTTAGAATACGCGTGAGTAATCGATAATTCAGTTCGTTGAGACTATTAATGAAGTATTACACTGTAGAAAGCCTCTAACCTGGCAGATGCCCAGTATCCGGGCACACAAAGGGCTGCATGAAGATGTTATTCCCTGATTTTGTTAGACAGTTGCCTGTAACGCTTTGTATGACGGTGAACCCTGTGGGAGCGGGGTTGATGTAGGAACATGGTATGTCTGCGGCGAAGGGACGAGGTGCGGTTTGGCTCGGCACGTCAAAGTGGAATATGGGCCACAGGGAACATAGCAAAGGTCAACACAGACTTACTGTTCAAATTTAATTGATAGAAAATGTGCACATTGTTGTAATTCGTCTAAAAGTGTGAGCCCTTGTGAAACACCCATCTTTTTACTTTTGTCATGTAATTTAATTAAAAATGCTTTTGTGAACTGTTCTCTGATTACTTCCGCTTCTATAAGGTTATTGTGTGAGAAGGAGAAACGTTAATGATGATAATAGTTTTAGCAGTTGAATATTTTTACAAGAAAGCGTAAGTATATAATTTTCAAATTGTGTGACATTTTAAACATAATGTCATTAACATAACCCTTAAGAAATGGAAGAAACGAAGCCGAGCAATTAGGCTACACAATAATGTTCAGGGCTCGCGTACGGAATACCCCACGTTCGTTTCCCAATCTGATATAACGTTCGTCTGGTTTAACTTGAAAAGTTTCATACTTAGCGCTACCCCTCCCTGTGACAAGAGTGAGGTGAAAAGTTTTGTAAACGCATTGCCACTATCCACGACTGTCTAGTCTCCGTCAAACAGTGACAGGTGCTGTAGTCAGTGGAGGGCTTGCCTATTAATAATCTATCTCAACCTAGTTTAATCCTGCTGTAAACATCTGGGTGGGAAGAGAGACAGAGACAGAAAATGATTTAAGCTGTTGATTGGTTTAGCGAAGTTAATGCACGTTTTATCATTTGCATACGTACGATAAACCTCTCCTTTAAGTACAGTACTGTAAGTAGTTTTCTGATCACTGCTCTGCGTGAGCCAATTTCGAAGAGAGAAAAGTATGCAAATGTTTCGATTATTATAAACGTAATAGCCTCACATTTTATCTTTCTGCTTCACATATCACATAGATGTGTTCTGTATACTATATACAGATTAGACAAAAGACAGGTGAAATTATACACACTACTACCTTATTATGTTAAATTCAGCTGCGTTTTATTTAACAATTACTGAAGGACACTGCTATTATACGAGAGCTGTTCAATAAAGAATGATCATAGTTTTTACTGTCATAATTTTCCGAACTAAAATTTACTTCTTATTATATTTGTTAGATTAATGTGAAACAAACACGCCGTGGTAATATAATTGTTGTTACTCCTGGTTGCCGCCTGTGAGAACCAGGCAAGTTCAGACTTGTTCAGTATCGCCTACCACTGCAATGGAGGTAACACGCAGTTAAAGTTGATGTTAGAGGAAGATCCGGAGCTTCTTTCAAACGTAATCACTGCTGATGAAACTTGGGTACATCATTTTGATCCTGAGAGCAAACAGCAAAGCTCAGTATGGAAATCTCCTTCATCACCAACCGCCAAACAGGCAAAAGTGGTTGCTTCTGCTGGCAAAGTTATGGTCATCTCATTCTTTGATATTCATGGAATGGTTTATCAGCATGTTGTACCTGCACACACATCAGTAACTGGACAATACTACAGGGATGTCCTCAAAACATTGCAGCGTCATATCACGCGCAAGAGACCACAATTCCGTGAAGCAGGCCGGATGCTGCACAAAGATAATGCGCGCCCGCATATTGCCAATGTTGTTGCTGAATATCTTGCAAAAATCAACGTAAAGTACATCTGTCACCCTCCCTATAGTCCGGATTTAGCTCCATGTGATATTTTTCTATTCCCTAACTTGAAGAAACTCCTTTGTGGGAGGCATTATCCATCATCAGAAGCAGTGGTGAAGGCTGCTAAGGCGATTTTGAAGGATCTCTCAAAAAAGTTTTCCAGCATGTCTCTGAAGACTGGCAGAAACGCTGGAACAAGTGCATTGCATTCAGGGGAGACTATTTTGAGAAGGACCATCAAAATTATGAGGATGAGTAAAGGTACGTTGTCAAAAAGAAAAGTTGTTACCATTCTTTATTAAACAGCCGTCGTATAATATTTTTGTATTCCTATACCAGGCAGCTCTCTCACAACGAGGTCTGTTTCGAGTTGAATGTTGATTAAGATGTTATTGTTTATAGTAGCACTGCGTGATTTAATCGTTTAGCCGAAACGATCATCGTTTAATTTTTGTTTTAGATTAAAGATTAAACAATTTGAATCGAATAATCGAGTCGATTAAAATTAATTGATTACAGCATTAATCAAAACTCTTTTAGCCAAATTTGGTCCTCTTTGTTTCGATGTTATACTTCCAACCTAAACAGCCCTTTCAACGCACAAATCTCTCACTAGACAGTGATATTCCTTGAACTTTGGGATAATATAACTCCTGATAGCTAAAGAAATTACTCTGAACACGGTGAGAGCCTATTAAACACTTCTGTTGTGAAAAATTCTAAGATCTACATAACTACATACAGATGCTGACAGAGAGGTTTCTTTCCTTACAGCTTATGGGTGACAACATATCGTATACAACATATCAGGCGCAAAAGACCACATTTTCATGAAGCAGGCTGGATGCTGCACCACGATAATGCGCGGCCGCATATTGCCAATGTTGTTGCTGAATATCTTGCAAAAATCAACGTGAAGTGCATCCCTCACCCTCCCTATAGTCCGGATTTAGCCCCATGTGACCTGTTCTATTCCCTAACTTGAAGAAACGCCTTCGTGGGAGGCATTATCCATCATCAGAAGCAGTGGTGAAGGCTGCGGAGGCGATTATGAAGGATCTCTGAAAAATGGTTTCCAGCATGTCTTTGAAGACTGACAGAAACACTGGGACAAGTGTATCGCATTCAGGGGAGACTATTTTGAGATGGACCATCAAAGTTATGTGGACGAGTAAAGGTACGTTGTCAAAGGAAAATTGTGATCATTATTGAACAGTCCTCGTAGCATAACGCGTAATGTATTGGAAGAAAATGAGAACACTCCATTCAATTATAGTTTTATAGTGCACATGCAATTTATATTTATTACGATAACTTAAAGGTAATTGAAAAAGCTGTAAGAACTTACAGACATTAGTACTTTACATCAATCTACTTTTATCCAGTTAATACAAACGTTCTTCATGTGATCCTTACATGTGTGTTTGTAACACTTGGGACAGAAAAGCCGAGTAGATCTGTTGCGTTCTCTTGTGCGATTATAACAACGTCCAGCACAGTTTTGATGTACTTGAGGATGACTATTCACTGACACTTGAACTCCTAGAAGCACTGTTGCATATCTTGTTTCTATAGAAACCTGAGGAATTGTAGATCTGAATTTTATCTGTTGCTTCACAAGTTTGCATGACAAATGTTTAATTAACTGTCTTCCTTTGATTTGTTTGTATCCAGGATTTGCTTTATAAATGCAAAACACATTAATTGCAGAACTATTTAGCAGGTCATAAAAAAGACCATGCGCCAGCCTAGTGTGTTACGGGCCACATTGTGTTTTTGACATAGCTGGTCCACTGCATCAACTCCAACTCTTGTCCTATTGTAAGAAGTAACAATTGCAGGTTTTGTTTGCATTCCTGTTTCTTCATCAATAGCATCATCGTGACGCATGCTGGATATAACTAATACAGTCCTCTCTAAATCCAAAGAAAGATGAACTTTGTTCAGTTTTTATATTTGGTAAATATTCTGCAGCAATCTCAACTTGCTCCCCTCAATAGCGTAGATGGTAGCGCGTCTGCCTCCCGAGTTCGAATATCAGTCAGATGGAGTTACCGGGATAAGGTTTTCCAGGGTTTTCCCTTATCCTTAAAGACGAACGTCAGGTAAATCTAAGCTCTAGGCCCAAATGACCTTGTTGTCAACGGGCCCTTAAACACCACACACACTCTAAGCTCTCTAGACCCTGGGCTGATTTATGCATCATTTCACCCTTACCATTCATCGTCCGATATGACTTAACATTGGAGGACGTAAATTACCACAAAAAAAACCTCAACTCTATTGTTTCGAAGAGTGCCAACATAAGTTAGTTTATTTTCATACAACAATTTTTCATCATCATCATGTTAAACTGTAAACAACATACAAATAGATTCATAGAAATTCCTGACAAAGGCCACAGTAGTTCTAGACCGTTAACACGTTAATGCCAGAGGTTCCACTCTCAGTAGTCCTGGACCCGTAGGACCAAGGAACGGATCCCTTGCCCATCGGGGAGTAGTTCTAGCCGATATGGATATCTAAACATACAACACCTACATATTGCGAAACGCCATTAGGCGAGCAGTCTACAGTGTTAGACCAACATAAGATAGCCGTGAATAACAAAACCCTGTGTCACTTTCAAAAACAACTGAAGTACTGATTGTGAAGACAAAAACGCGTGTAACAGATATTAAGAAGCGGGAGTGCGTACGCAATGCAGAAGTTGATGTGAAACAATTCCATACATATGTTGACCACTAGCCTACTGCAGGGTAAAAGGTGGATATGATAATAAGTTTCTTTTTTAAATTAAGAAATGTATACAACTCATGTAAATTGTATCTCATATTATTTGTTATTATTAATGGCACCTAATTTAAAAGTTTATATATAAACGTATTCACTACAATATGCACATTTTTAAAAAATAATGAATATTAGAAATTAATAAATAAATTCTAATTAACAGTTCAACTCGGAGGTTAAATACAATTATTTGGCAAAAAGTTTTAGTACATCCAAATTGCGTGTTTTAGTAATTTCTCGACAAATAGCCTGAGGCCAGATCTCGTATAGTAAATATTTGTTGTTTAATTTAGAGCTATAACCACTCGCAGATTGTTTTTTCTAAGTAAGTTTTAACCTGCCTGAGGCACAGCTAAAGGTAAGCACTTTACTGAACCATGAAAGAGACGAGCTTCTGTTTAATATTCACTTCCTACAAGAGAAAATAAGTAATTCAGAAACCAAGAATCCCTGCTTGATGTAATATTATTATTTGCTTAAAAATACACAAGAACGGGTGAAGATTGCATCATCTCTGTTCTTTGGTATTTCTTTAACCTTCTCTACCCTCTGGAAATGATTACATTATCCCTTGGTTTGTACCTGAAATTTATACACAGTAAACTTCTTACTTTCAGAACTCTTGTAAGAGAAATATTAAACGAATTAAATTGAGGCGATAAAATAATGGTGGCGTAGGGTATGAGCAGAGAGAAGTACTTTCAGGGTATGTGTGTATATGTATGAGTAAAGATGGTTCTAATGGCACCGGAATGTCCGTTTCAAGCTGGTTTAATGACTGCTTCTTTTTATAATCGCATCAAATTCTAAGTTGCCGACCAAGGGTTACCAATATTTCACTGTTCAGAGTGATCGTATGTAGAATGCTGATTACTCGATAAAACCTAATTCGTTCTTCACGTACATATGAACCGACAAATATCTTCTGTCATCGCTTCTGGTCTACTTTGACCAAGATAGAAGCAGATAACCGCCTGAATCGACCGCCAACCGCGGACTGTCTGTCCTCACTGTGCACAGCTGTGCGTGTGGGTGTGTCACTTTCACCTCTGGAAAACCCTCTTTGTTCATGCAAATATTCTTTGGGACTATTTTGTCCATTGTGATTATTAGTCTTGGTCATGCCATTATTAAGGGTCCGAAGAATGCCTATTCAAACGGAGTCAAGTGCTGTCCATTCATTTCGCTGCTAAGAGCACTGTTTCTTACGATTCTTTTGTTAAAATAACTATTCAACACAATGCATCTGCCTGCACGTGTTGTAACAAAGATACACGATTTTTTTTAAATCCATTACCATTCTTTAATTATTGCAATCCCTTAATTTCGGTATGAACATGTAGAAATGATGGAAAAGGTATCCACAATTTAGTGGTGGTGGTAGTGGTGGTGGCGGTGGTGCTGGTGGTCCTGGTGGCAGTACTGGTGGTGGTGGTGATGGTGGTGGTGGCGGTGGTGCTGGTGGTGGTGGCGGTGGTGATGGTGGTGGTGGTGATGGTGGTGATGATGGTGATGGTGGTGCTGGTGGCAGTGCTGGTGGTGGTGCTGGTGATGGTGGTGGTGGCGGTGGTGCTGGTGGTGGTGGCGGTGGTGATGGTGGTGGTGGTGATGGTGGTGATGATGGTGATGGTGGTGCTGGTGGCAGTGCTGGTGGTGGTGCTGGTGGTGGTGATGGTGGTGGTGGCGGTGGTGCTGGTGGTGGTGGTGGCGGTGGTGGTGGTAGTGTGATGGTGGTGGTGGCGGTGGTGCTGGTGGTGGTGGTGGTGGCGGTGGCGGTGGTGGTGGTGGTAGTGGTGATGGTGGTGTCGGTGGTGCTGGTGGTGGTGGTGAAGGTGGCGGTGGAGGTGGCGGTGGTGGTGGTGGTGGTGGTGGTGGTGGTGGTAGTGGTGCTATTCAAAATCGAAAAAGGGGAATGCTGACGAAGGGAGTGATTTTTCATCATGAAAACGCTCGTCCCCATACTGCACATGCAACGGCTGATCTGCTGGCCAGTTCAGATGGGACATCCTCACCCACCCCCCCTACAGTCCAGACTTAGCACCTAGTGATTATCATCTGTTTGCTGAGTTGAAGTCACACCTGGGTGGAACATATTTCCAGACCAACGATGATTTGAAAAACGAGGTGGAACGCTACCTGCGCAACTTGGCGGGAGAGTGCTATGACAAGGGTATACAAAAACTGTCACAGCGCATGCAAAAGTACATCGATCGCAATCGTGATTACGTTGTAAAATATCTGTAAGTTCCGCCTTTCCATCAATGTAACATCTTTCACAATAAACATGTTTTCGTATTAAATAAAATTGGAGACATTATTTTACGGACACGTTTTTTTAGACGCAGACACTTAGTGCATTGTGAATTATTTACATGTTACTTTTGTGGTTAATGTTGCAACAACATCATTATAGGTAAACGACTTTTAACATAGCTTGATCTATCCATAACAAATGACTGTGCCAGCTGAGAAAACAGGTTGAGACAGATTACTTTTATTATTCGGGTGTTTGTGGACGTCGTTTTGTTACCATTCACACTAACTGGAGACTTGAGCAAAGTAAACATCAGTCAACTCTCTCTGAATTGCCCCGCAGGTACTGAGCCAATCGGCTTTAGTCCAGAAGCTTTAGAATTTGACTGGAGCAATTTGCTCGTGCACGTCTATAAGTCTTCATTTGATAGAACAGGCCGCTCTGGTTTTTCCTTTCAGATTGAACCGCACATTATTTTAATCAACCCCTGTCCGCTGCGGAGGTCTGGAGAATCAATAGTTGCCTGGGCCGTTGTTGCACACAATCTGTATCCCATGTGACCAAGACAGATGATGTAATTAACCAATTGGCTATTGTGTGTGCATTTTGTGTGTAGCTCTGGCTACCGCAGACTATAGTGACGGCGGGCATAATGGATATTTCCGGATGCGGTCATCATATACCCCTGGCTACACAGGAGGAGGGTAGGGGATAATCGAGAAACTGATGATCCAGCAGATCACACGGGGCCCAGCCAAACTCTCTCCAGCGTTTCTGTAATTCGGTTTTACCTCTGGAAGGGCAAAGCGCAGTAATGACTCTACAAGGTGGAGCGAACGAAGCAAGCAACCCTTCCGCTATAAACTTTTCTACTGCGCGAAGTGGATTTGGGTCCTACGGTATACTGATTACTCTAGAAAGCCGCTTTCAAATAAAAACAGGCATTGTGCCAGCGAACTGTATTTCTGTTTAGTAAGCCTTTCCTCTGACCAAGGAATCCCTGCCATTTATCTTTTGTTTTTATGATGTTTTTCATAGATCTATAACCTAAAACTGCCGTTGCTGTAATTATTGCTTCTGCTCCTCAGAATTTATCTCCCACGATCAGAATTATACAGGTTAGGAATTTAGTTCGACTCCTGATACCGAAATTAAGGGATGCAAAAAGTAAACCTCGTAATGGATTTCAAAGAATCTTGTATCTTTGTGAAACGCATGCACGTGCAGTGGAATTGAGTTGTCTCTTTGTTTTTATAATTTTTTATTGATCGATCAGCAGTACAATGCTTTACAGATCAGAGTGAAAAGAAGGTAACAGAACAATACATTAAAGAACAATAACACTCAGGGGTAGTCAAACAATCCGCCCCCTAACTACATTAGTTAGAACTCCAATAATACCCTCTGAGAAATTATGTCAATATTGAAGATGTAAGACAGACATCACGCACTAGAATCACTCGAATCACGTGTATCACTTAGAAGCAGGTCATGCGGTAGTCTCCTCTTCAAGCGTGAGGACTGGCCCGTGTGGACGCCGATGTTATAATGCACTGCTCTTGGAACTTCTTGCAGCGTGGAAAAGAAACGACCTGCGATCCTGCGAATGTAGTCGTGAAGAGGTAACAGTCCTAGTTCGTCATGGAGCTGCTGATTACGGATGAACCATGGAGCGTTGGTAGCGATGCGCATGAAGCGATTCTGTATGACCTGAAGACGACGCAGATGACACGTGTGTGCGGCCCCCCACACTTGGCAGGCATAAGCAATAAACGCACGAACGAGTATTTGTAGAGTAACAATGAAGACTGTATGCCGAGGCTGGAACGGCGATGCAACAGAGGTGAGAGTTTTGAAAGTCGCCCGGAGGCCAGTGATATAAGACGATCGATATGAGCATGCCAGGTCAGTCGAGAGTCCAAAAGCACTCCAAGGTATTTAACGAGAGTTGTAGTGGGGAGCCAACTGACATTATTCCTGTAGAGACACAACGGAGTAAGCGGAGTATATCGGCGAAGAGTGAAGATTTTAGCCTCGGTTTTCTAAGGGTTCAAAGAGATCCCCCAAGTGCTGAACCAATGAGTTAGGCCATCTAAAGAGAGCTGTACTACTTGTTGTGCGTGCTGGAGATTAACATGAGAATATTATAGTACTGTGTCATCAGCGTAAGGAGCTAAAGAAGTGTGCGTGTAGTGTTTAACGCCCGCTTTTACTACATACGGCACCGCAGGCGGTGTAACTGATGATACATGAGAGGAAGATGGAGCACCGGTGGAATGAGATGGCGGGGGAAACCGGAGGTCCCGAAGAAAACCCGCCCCAGCGCGTGTTGTCCTCCACATATGTTACTTTGCGGTCGCCTGGGATCGAACCCTGGTCGCTTTGGTGAGAGCCAAACCACTTATATACGAGTATCTTCAAATTCAGAAGCCATAATCAAATCATAAAAAAGTTAACAAATTTTGTTCCAGTGATATTAAAATAAACATACAATCTTCAAAAATTATGGCGCATTTTCTTCTTTAAGTGTCCTTTTTTCCTAAACAGTTGAAGTAATGCATTTCAAACTTTGTAATCACTTTACAAACATGCTATTAAACATAGCTGGTGAACCATTAAGCCAATTTAATCAACAATAACAATTTGAAAAATAAATATTAATTTATTCTTTATTTTTATATTTTATATATAAATTTATATATATGAACGCTGACACTAACACGTACAAATATTTCTATTGCAGCAAACTTTATTTCCTGCTTTCTTTCTCGGCTGCATGGTTATGCTTTACAATCATTTAATGTCCAAAGCGATCTTTATTTGACTTTAAGTTACTTTTCCAAGGCCTGCTATATTCTGGGCAACAGGAATGGTCACAAAGGTACAGAAGAACTTTCAGTAAAGGCGTTTAATTAGCGTTGCTAATAACCATTTTGTGTTTGCGTTTTTGCCGTTTGGAAAACGTACAAATCGATTAGCAGTTATCTTTGTGACCCTCGCACTATTGTTCTGCTCTCTCATCCCCAGGGACTTCAGGTTTCAATGGTAACGCTTGCTTACCCTCTTAGGTTAGGCTTCCGCGCCTCACTACTTAATTCCAAATTAAGCAAAGAACTTCAAAACACCGTGCTGTGTTATCACTTTCATCACATTTTTGGCTCCAGCTTCCGCGTTTCTCCAGCGCAAATTGCCTTCATTCAGTTAGAACTTGGAATTAGAAGACATATTTCGAGTATACAAGAGGGCAATTAGGTCTCCAAAAAGTGTTTGAGCTTCAAATTTGCCTTTGTAAATTTTAACTACGGGTTTAGAGATTATTTCATGTACTGATAATTTATAACCTCTTACATACAGATAAACAATGTTGAAGGATATAAAGACAACGTTTGAGGTTGACATACGCTCTTCAACAGCGACTTCGACTGATCCCTGAAACTTCAAGTTGAAATATATCTCAGAAGTTCCGTGTTCACGTTGACGGGATCTTCCATTTCGTTAGCATTTATCTCAAAGAACCTCTTTTATCACTTCATCCCTTATTCAGTAGTTTAACCCCTTTTATGTAAGGCTTAATGAATCAGTAGCCTTCCAGGTGCAAACAGATCTCGAACGCAATATATCAGGTACGGGTGTTAACTTGAATGGCTATTATGACGTGGACTAACTCAGCTACGGAGATCCAAACTTGGTCTATCGTACCTATGTTCCAAAGTGGGACACCCCCGGGAGGGAGGATGAAGTGACATGAGATAGAGGGCGGTCGTACCAAGGAGAGACGATAGTGTAGGCAGTGTCCCCACACTTCCTTTTATTTTGTTTACCATTGTCGTTTTAACTTAACGTCATATCACGTCATCTTAACATTTATGTTACATAACCAATGTTATACCAAATGTGTGTACAGAGTTCCGTAATGTAAAAAAAAAAAAAAAAAAATACAAAATTGTTTTATAATATACGAGAGCTGTTCAATAATGAATGATCACTCTTTTTTGGACAACGTGCCTTTACTCATCCTCAAAACTTCAATGGTACTTCTCAAAATGTTCTCCCCTAAAAGCGATGCACTTGTCCCAGCGTTTCTGCCAGTCTTCAAAGACATGCTGGAAGTCATTTTTGAGAGATCCTTCAAAATCGCCTCCGCAGCCTTCATCACTGCTTCTGATGATGTATAATGTCTCCTACGAAGGCGTTTCTTCAAGTTAGGCAATAGAAAAAGTCACATGGGGCTAAATCCGGACTATAGGGAGGGTGAGGGATACACTTCACGTTGATTTTTGCAAGATATTCAGCAACTATATTGGCAATATGCGGCCGCACATTATCGTGCTGCAGCATCTGGCATGCTTCAGGGAAATGTGGTCTTTTGCGCCTACTATGGACTTGCAATGTTTTCAGGACATCCCTGTAGTATTGTCCAGTTACTGATGTGTGTGCAGCTACAACATGCTGATAAACCAACCATGAATATCAAAGAATGAGATGACCATAACTTTCCCTGCAGAAGCAAACACTTTTGTCTTTTTTGGGGGTTGGTGATGAAGGAGATTTCCACACCGAACTTTGCTGTTTGTTCTCAGGATCAAAATGATGTTGACAAGTTTCATCAGCAGTGTTTACGTTTGAAAGAAACCCCGGGTCTTGCTCTAACATCAACTTTAACTGCGTGTTACCTCCACTGTAGTAGTAGGCGAATTTGAACATGTCTGAACTTGCCCTGTTCTCACAGGCGGGAGCCAGAAGTACCCACAATGAAACAAAGACGGCGTTTTTTTTTTTTTTTTTTCTTTACGTTAAGCTAACAGAATATGATAAGATTGAATTTTAGTGCTAAAATGTATGACCGTAAAACTATGAACATTCTTTATTAAACAGCCCTCGTATTTAGGGTTATATGTTTGTCTGATTCCGAAGAAATTAATATCCCAGACGTGGCCAGGAATTAATTGTGACAAAACCATATTGAAACAGTTCTGAAATCAGTTCTTCCTTTTATTTGGCTAATTAATGAAACACGTGTATATAAGTATATGTATTGCATTTGGCTTCACTGGACCCTCTCGGCATATGTTCATTTGACCATTAGTTCATTAGTACTTCAAACGCTGCTGCATTATGATATTAACGTATTCGTGTACTGTAGCTAAAAGTAATTGGAAATAACTCAACAGAATAACTGAAATTATTTGGCATATGTTATATTAACGACTAGGTAATGAGTTTTCTAAACAAAAGGGATTTATTAAACAAGAGTACTTAATGCTGTGAGGTCATTACGAGAGCTTGGTCGGAGTACTAAGCCTCTGTTTTTGGTTGCTGGGATGGAATGTTAGGTGAGATAGTTTCCCACGGAGATTACTTAACCTGGAAAATTCATGTAGCACATAATAAAAATGTTTCAAAACATTTGAAGTAATGTGCAGGAGAAGCTTGCTTAATTCCGCATGGTAGTTAGCTATTTGATATGATATATTTAATGTGCATATTCCAAAATTTTATAATTTACAAATGTAGCCTACATTTATTTGTCTTTACCTTGTTGCTACCTTGTCTTACATGACACCCTGGTCTTCTGCTCTGTCAGGTAGCTCTTAACCTCTATGTCTCCTTGTTACTTAATTAGTCCCTTTCTTTCCCCTCATCTTCCTTTCTTATATTCCTTACATTTATTTGTCTTTACCTTTTTGCTACCTTGTCTTACATGACGCTCTGGCCTTCTCATCTGTCAGGTAACTCTTATCCTCCATACCTCGTTGTTACTTAATTAGTCACATTCGTCCACCTCATCTTCCTTTCTTATATTCTTTACATTTATTTGTCTTTACCTTGTTGCTACCTTGTCTTACATGACATCCTGGTCTCCTGCTCTGTCAGGTAGCTCTTAACCTCTATGTCTCCTTGTTACTTAATTAGTCCCTTTCTTTCCCCTCATCTTCCTTTCTTATATTCCTTACATTTATTTGTCTTTACCTTGTTACTACCTTGTCTTACATGACACCCTGGTCTTCTGCTCTGTCAGGTAGCTCTTAGCTTCCATGTCTCCTTGTTACTTAATTAATCCTATTTTCCCCCTCATCTTCCTTTCTTATATTCTTTACATTTATTTGTCTTTAACTTTTTGCTACCTTGTCTTACATGACACCCTGGTCTTCTGCTCTGTGAGGTAGCTCTTAGCTTCCATGTCTCCTTGTTACTTAATTAATCCCATTTTCCCCCTCATCTTCCTTTCTTATATTCTTTACATTTATTTGTCTTTAACTTTTTGCTACCTTGTCTTACATGACACCCTGGTCTTCTGCTCTGTGAGGTAGCTCTTAGCTTCCATGTCTCCCTGTTACTTAATTAATCCCATTTTCCCCTCATCTTCCTTTCTTATATTCTTTACATTTATTTGTCTTTAACTTTTTGCTACCTTGGCTTACATGACACACTGGTCTTCTGCTCTGTCAGGTAGCTCTTAGCTTCCATGTCTCCTTGTTACTTAATTAATCCCATTTTCTCCCTCATCTTCCTTTCTTATATTCTTTACATTTATTTGTCTTTACCTTGTCGCTACCTTGTTTTACATGACACCCTGTTCTTCTACTCTGTCAGGTAGCTCTTAGCTTCCATGTCTCCTTGTCACTTAATTAGTCCCATTTTCTCCCTCATCTTCCTTTCTTATATTCTTTACATTTATTTGTCTTTACCTTGTTGCTACCTTGGCTTACATGACACCCTGGTCTTCTACTCTGTCAGGTAGCTCTTAACCATCACTCTCCTTGTTACTTAATTAATCCCATTTTCTCCCTCATCTTCTTTTCTTATATTCTTGACATTTATTTGTTTTTACCTTGTTCCTACCTTGGCTTACATGACACCCTGGTCTTCTACTCTGTCAGGTAGCTCTTAACCTCCATGTCTCCTTGTTACTTAATTAATCCCATTTTCTCCCTCATCTTCTTTTCTTATATTCTTTACATTTATTTGTCTTTACCTTGTTGCTACCTTGGCTTACATGACACCCTGGTCTTCTACTCTGTCAGGTAGCTCTTAGCTTCCATGTCTCCTTGTTACTTAATTAGTCACATTCTTCCCCTCATCTTCCCTTCTTATATTTTTTATACTTCTGGACCATTTTTCTTTTCTTCTCTGCAAGAACGTACCAATACTTCTTAATCTTTTTTCCTACCTGGCTGTTAATATTTTTATTGCTACTATCCTCCTCTCTTCTTTCTCCCATATTTCTTCCCGAACCTTTTTTCCCCATATTGCTAACTCCTCGTATTCTGTTATTAGTGCTCTATGCTTTCTTTCTCCCCACACAATTCACAAATTCCCTTTTCCCTACCACTTATCCCTCTTAGAAATTTTTTTCCTGTTCTCATCCATGCTAACACCTCTCTCTCTTTCCTATTTTGGTAATCTACATATTCTTCTTGTCCCTAATTTATTTTTAATTGCTTGTAAAATTGTAATGACTTCATATTTTCTACACTTCCCCATATTTTATGTCTTTCTATATCTTCTACTCTGCATTTTACCAGCATTTTCTGTATTTCTGCATTTTTACCACATCGCTTGTATTCCTTTCCTCTAATCTCCATATATCTCCCGCGTAATATAAAGGTGCGTAATTTTGCCTGGTGCGAGTGTACTTACCTGCCGGTAGAGGGAGGCTTCAAAGTTGCTGTAGCATATCAAATACGATCGCAAACCGCTAGGGGAATCATATATAAACTTGCTCCATCAGCGATGCTATTGATGACCTCAAATTTTGCGGAGTAAAATTACAAATAACATTAATCGCCGTGTATATGTTTGATCTAAGATACATTCAAGCCATGTTGAAGATACACATCTTAACACTAGAAGTACCGCACACGTCATTTTGACGTATGCGCTGCTTTAGAAGACTTATTTCTTGCTTATGCTTTTTTCTACACTTCCCAAGTTCTACGACTATTAATAAATACTTACGACAAACACGTTCACAAAATATTAAGCATTTTGGACCTTTCTAAAAACTGGTACAAACAACTCCTACTAGAAGGACCACCACCCATCATTTTGACGGGTACGGAAGTGTGAACAACCTAATTGGTTTATGGCACTCTGCAGATTCTTTGTCGATGAGAAATAAAGGTTTATTTCCCAAGTGGCCCAATTCGTGCTACCACTTATGTATTTACGAGATTTTGGTGCATAAATCCTTTCCGTTGAAGATGCTATGGTCGAATACCTGGGAACACCATTTTTAAGGAATACAATTAATAGATACAAATTGGCTGCGATTTCATGACAAGGACACACATTCTCGAAGACTAAATACAGATCACTTTGCAGTTGCTACTCCTGTCTGGACCCTTTTATTGTCAATTCCTTGCAGTGTTACATTCCAAGTGAAAATATCACTGTAGATGAGCAACTGTTTCTTTGCAAGGCTAGATGCTCTTTTATTCAATATATGAGCAATAAACCGAACAAACTTGGAATAAAGTTCTGGCTTGCAGATGATAAAAACTCAAAGTATCTGGTGAATGGTTTTCCTCACCTGGGCAAAGACGTTCAGCGCCCCAAAGGTGTTCCTCTTGCAGATCATCTTGTAAGGGTCTTATACAGTCATTTTTTTGCAGGAAGAAATATTACATCTGACAATTTTTCCACAAGCAAATGTCTTGCAGAAAGTTTGAAGTGTAAAAGTGAAAACATTGTAGGCCCAGTAAAAAATTTAAAAGTGAAATCCCTCAATCAGCAAACTCTGCTGCAGCACCTTTGTACATAACTGTACCTTATAAGTCAGGTGACATAACTCTGATATGCTATCAGGGAAAAAAGAACAAAAATGTGCTTCTTTTGAGTTCAGTGCATGACAACTTACTATAAATAAACAACATCCTAAAAAGCTACCAGAATCAGTGGCGTACTACAGTAACACCAAGTACGGCGTTGAAGTCGTCTATCAAATGGTTCGACTGTACACAGTGAAATATGAATGCAGAAGGTAGCCTATGTATTGGCAGCTATTAATGCACGGGTACTCTATAAGGAAGTAACAAGTGAAAAGTAAGCAGACGTCAGTTCATATACAACTTAGCATCAAGTACGTTTGTGGACCATGTTTAGACAACGCGGAATCGCCCCCCCCCTTTTTTGTAATTTAAGTCCTCCAACATTTAGTCATATCAGACAATGAACGAAATGGGTGGAATGATTCTCCAATGAATCCGGGGTCCATGGAGCTTAGAGTTACCCCACATTCGTCTTTTAGGATAAGCTAAAACCCCAGATAAAACCTCATCGAGATAACTCATCCTGACCAAGATTCGACCTCGGGACCTCTTGAACGTGAGGCAGACACGGTCATTAACGCTACCGAGGCGGGAGAATACTCGTGTGTTAGGTGCTACGATGTTGCAGGTGGCTTTGAGAGCGAAATCATGTTTATAAGTGTTTTTTCTACTATCTACTGTAGTATTCAGTATTTTATGCTCAAACACATGGGTTTGCTAACGGAGGCTCTCCATTTGAAGTTTGGTAATCGCATACATTTGGGTCAAATTTTCGTCTTAAAGTTTTCATTTGACCATGTAATTCTTCAGACAAAAGTAAAATTATATACTGGTAAATTGTGTGAATAGTATTGAATAAATTGGTATGCATTCAAATGTGCTTACAATTTTAAAAAGGGCAAATACAACTGTACACGTCAAAATGACGGGTTGGTGCTTCTCGGTAGATCATACCCGCCGGTCCTTCTAGTGTTAAAGAGCTTGAAAAACAGTCTCAAGATATCCGTCCCGTTTCTGGGTACACTGTTTTATTCTAGTGATTTCAGGATAACTTTACTTCTCAAAAATCTAATAATGTCTAGCTCTGTTAGTTCTATTGATTGGGGCCGGCCTCTGCATGCCAACATGGCTTTAGATAGGATCCTTTCTGGGTATCTGATAACGTGGACTATATAATATATAAACATATACTCTGCAGTTTTTTATGTTTTGGCCTCTAAATGCTATACCAAGACACAGTATTACAATTTTATATTCACTCAAACAAAATAATTATATTGATATTTAGAAACATTTTGCAGAAAAGCTAACCTACACTAACTTATCTAATCTAACCTATCTAATATAATTGCTACATTTGTAGCTTAGAGTTTTTTGAATCCAAACTACTTCTACCTTCCTATCTGTAATATATCCATCTATCCTTTTGTTCTTGTGTTGATGTTGTCTTCTTCTGTCGCTTCAAATCCTTTTCACCAGGGCGGCCCGGGTTCGATCCCAGACGACCGCAAAGTGATATTTGTGTTGGACAATACGGCGCTGGGGCGGGTTTTCTCCGGGACCTCTGGTTTTCCCCGCCATCTCATTCCACCGGTGCTCCATCTTCATCTCATGTATCATCAGGGTCATCGCCTGCGGTGCCGTATGTAGTAAAAGCGGGCGTTAAACACTACACATTAAATACTATACATTTCAAATCCTTCTGTTGTATCCAAGATTGTCCTCTTCTATTAATCCTTTGACTAGGTGATATTCCTCTTCTTCCTTTCGTTGTTGAAGCTAGGTATCCATATTCTGTCCCCGAAGTCGTTCAGATCTTCTCGGTGCGGAAGGTGGTTCACGATACGTATGTTGAGTATTGCCTCTTACTCATCGTTACTGCTGTCTTTGTTGATTATATTCATCCTTTACTATTGTTGAGACCTTCTCTGCTGTCAATTCTAGTATTTTAAAATCTTCTCTCTTCCTAATGATGTTCCATATACATTTTCCTGCTAATTCTTTCCTCTCTTCTTCCAGCTGTTGTGTATTCTTTGTACATTCAAATAAAGCATGTTCTGGAGTATCTTCTTCCATACAGGTTGTGCACATGGTGTCATCTGCCTTTTCTATCTTGTTAATGTATGTGTTGTACGGTTTATGGTTCTTTTTTTTTGTTGTAATTTTTTTTTTTTTTTTTTTGCTTGTTCCATTTATACCTCGCCTTTAACTACAATGGTCATATCGGCGGCCGTTCTCCTTTGGAACATACTGAAGGTGTTAACTCGTTATCTTTGGGTTTTCTTATCATTACTCACGCACACATTCACACTCTCATTCATACTTCCAGACTCTGGGGAAAATGGGGAATTATCTTGGTTGGAGAAAAATCCCCACCCCCACCGCCGGGAATCGAACCGGGGACCCCTAGCACCTTTTTGTTGTAATTTACGTCCTCCAACGTTGTCATATCGGTCGATAAATGTATTAGGTGAAATGATGCTCAAATGAGTCCGGGGTCCATGGAGCTTAGAGTTACCTGGCATTCATCCTTCAGAATTCGATCTCGGGACCTCTTGAACGCGAGTCAGGCATGCTACCATCTACGCTACCGAGGCGGGCACGGTCCATGTCCTGAAATGTATTGTATTCCACTTCGTCTTGGTTGGACCTCTTTTAATTTTAACCTGTCATTTATACTAGGAAAGATTTCGTATAACCTTCTTCCTACATCAATTTGATCTCATTCATGTTGCCATTCTTTAATTAATACGTTCCTTATTTCTCTCCTCGTCCTAAAAGAAGTACCTAATAAATGTTCTATATTAGTGAATTCTCTTCGCTTCATCCAAAAGTAGGCTGCCCTTTGTTTAATCAACAATTCCAATGGCCATATTACCACTATCACTAATAATGCCATTGTAGCAGTCGTTGATACTGCTCCTGTGCAACGAAGTAAAGGCTGTCTTTGGTATTTCCGTAGAGTACCTATATTATTTCTCAATTTGACTCTATTTGCCATATCGACGCTCCATACGTAGTTATACACACCATGAAACTCATATGATATGTATGAATTGTACTAAGAGAAAGCTTAAATATTCTAGTAGCTATTGTAGATATTTTCATTAATACTCCATAAGTTTTCATTGCTACAGATTTAATATGGGTATCAAAGTGTTGCTTCTCATCAATATACATACCAAGATATTTAACATTTGCTCTTTTGATGTTGATGCTATTAAGTTTGACTATAGGATCTCATTTTGAGCTTCCTTTAAAGAGCATAATAAACGACTTCTGCACCGATAACGTGGACTGTATGAATTATGCTTCCAGATTTTTGAAACCAAAGGTGATATCATTCATATAAAAGAAATCATAAAGAAATGGCAACAGGCGAACGCCTCACACAACAGAACTCCAAGGATGTACTAATGACCGATAGCATTTCTGCCAACGTGTAACACTAACAGGTAATTATGTCACTGAAACCTCGTTGAATAGGTATCTTCCAAGATGGACAGAATGTATCTTTTAGTACGGACAGAGTGCTCAAAACCATTTACGTTTCATTCCGTACGTAAGCAGATGAACACCCTGTTATCCCTGGGAGAATGAGCATTCTACGCAATGCCAATAGCGATGTTTCGTTTACCACAGCTTTTATCATTTAGGAACATCTAAAGACTTTATCCCCTTACCCCGCCTACCCTTGAAAGTTAGATGTATGAGAAATTTCGTCACAAACTGAAGTTTCCCACAACTGGTGGCATGCTGTGTGATATTCTGATCGTTGATACAGAACAATTATTGCAGTTGATTAGGTTATCTGTGAATTTCCGCAGATACTACACATTTTACAGAAACAGTATTACACAAGGACGTATAATGGCATGCTGGTTCAACTTTGGTACATTTCTCAGCTAATGTAATATCTGCTTTGCATTCTCCAACAGATGGGGACTTGTCAACTAGTAACACATTCCATATACTAATATACAGGATATTACAAAAAGGTACGGCCAAACTTTCAGGAAACATTCCTCACACACAAAGAAAGAAAATATGTTATGTGGACATGTGACCGGAAACGCTAAATTTCCATGTTAGAGCTCATTTTAGTATTTCTCTTAAAATGTAAATTGAAATCATTCGTGCAGACAATTGTCAAAATACCCCATTGTGGTTCATGCACGATGGAGCTCCTGCACATTTCAGTCGAAGTGTTCGTACGCTTCTCAACAACAGATTCGGTGACCAATAGATTGGTAGAGGCGGACCAATTCCATGGCCTCCACGCTCTCCTGACCTCAACCCTCTTGACTTTCATTTATGGGGACATTTGAAAGCTCTTGTCTACACAACCCAGGTACCAAATGTAGAGACTCTTCGTGCTCGTATTGTGGACGGCTGTGATACAATACGCCATTCTCCAGGGCTGCATCAGCGCATCAGGGATTCCATGCGACGGAGGATGGATGCATGTAACCTCGCTAACGGAGGACATTTTGAACGTTTCCTATAATAAAGTGTTTGAAGTCACGCTGGTACGTTCTGTTGTCGTGTGTTTCCATTCCATGATTAATGTGATTTGAAGAGAAGTAATAAAATGAGCTCTAACATGGAAATTAAGCGTTTCCGGACACATGTCCGCATAACATATCTTCTTTCTTTGTGTGTGAGGAATGAATCCTGAAAGTTTCGCCGTACCTTTTTGTAACATCCTGTATGTGCGAGTGCTGTTCAATAAAGAATGTTCATAATTTTTTTACTGTCATAATTTTTACACTTAAATTCAGTCTTATTGCGTTCTGTTAGCTTAATGTGAAACAAACATGCCGTAGCACTTTCTTTGTTGGTACTCCTGGTTCCCTTCTGTGAGAACCACGCAAGTTCAGTATCGCCTACAGAGGTACAATAGAGGTAACATGCAGTTAAAGTGGATGTTAAAGGAAGATCCGGAGCTTCTTTCAAACGTAATCACTGCTGATGAAATTTGGCTACACCATTTTGATCCTGAGAGCAAACAACAAAGCTCAGTGTGGAAATCTCCTTCATCACCAACCCCCCAAAAAATAAAAGGTGGTTGCTTCTGCTGGAAAAGTTATAGCCATCTCATTCTTTGATATTCATGGAATGGTTTATCAGCATGTTGTACCTGCACACACATCAGTAAATGAACAATACTACAGGGATGTCCTGAAAACTTTGCAAGTCCATATCAGGCGCAAAAGACGACATTTCCGTGAAGCAGGCTGGATGCTGCACCACGATAATGCGCGGCCGCATATTGCCAATGTTGTTGCTGAATATCTTGAAAAAATCAACGTGAAGTGTATCCCTCACCCTCCCTATAGTCCGGATTTACCCCATGTGACTTTTTTCTGTTTCCTAACTTGAAGAAACGTCTCCGTGGGAGGCATTATCCATCATCAGAAGCAGTGGAGAAGGCTGCGGAGACAATTATGAAGGATTTCTCGAAAAATGTTTTCCAGGATGTCTTTGAAGACTGGCAGAAACTCTGGGACATGTAGCGCGCATTCAGGAGAGACTATTTTGAGAAGGGCAATGAAAATTATGAGGCTGAGTAAAGGTACGTTGTCAAAAAAAATTGTGACCATTCCTTATTGAGCAGGCCTCGTATTAGCTACATGCAAATTACCTTACAATAGCGTACCATTCCTTGGGGACTCGAAAAAGTTCTTCTTCTTCTTCTTCTTCTTCTTCTTCTTCTTCTTCTTCTTCTTCTTCTTCTTCTTCTTCTTTTTTGACAGGATCTGTCAAAGGGTGATAATGAAGAATATCCAGATGACAGTGTTCACTCAAAGAATTTTTATACTTTATTCCCTTTCATGTTTCTGTTTAGATTTTACTAATGTAAATTTCTGTCGAATTTTAATGTGAATATTGTTTAAAATGTATAGTCAGAACACTCATTGTCATTTAGCATCACATGTCATCTCATTATGGTCAATGCTTCGCAGTAAGTTTCGCTAAGTCCATAACGTAAGCAGCTCGTGAATGATGGACTATTGCTTTCTACAGACTTTTTTCCTTTATTTAACATAACAGGAGAAAAATAAGACCTGAAGCTTTCCTAACGATCGTCTTTTCACCTGGCTTGCTTCCCGAGAACAACTTGATCATGACAAGAGAAATTTATACCCAATGACTATACGAGGGCTTCATTAAAATTCGTAAACTTTCACGGTCGGCGTCAGTATGATATAAAGTATTAACCGGAATTGTGGGCTGTGGTCCACTGGGCTCATTCTTTATATTACCAGACTTTCCTCTGCGGTTGCGGCAGACATCTTCAGTGGCAGTGCGATTGAAGTGTCATGTGACACAACACATGATAAACACGCAAGGCCAGTGTCTATTTTTGAAAGAACTATTAATCTCGGGGAGCCAGAGGTAGACATACAACAGTATCTAGAAAACCTTGTTAACGTTCCAGATGCTTGACATCGCTGAACGGAGATAAAACACACACCCATACACGTACACCAACACACACAACTTCCACAGCCCTCAAGTCCTTGCGCCAATCATTGGCCAAGGCGGCCCCTGGGAAAGAGGGTCCCCCGTGAGTGGCACAGGCTCGCACCTACAATTGATAGGTAGGCCGCCCGCCGAGTGTGCACTCCAAAATATCCACCAAGCAGACACATGGAATATGAGAAGGTATTTTCACACAACTAACGATGCTGACGGCACATAATTACAACTGACCATTAAAGGCAAATGCCGATAATGCAAACTAGAGTTATATTTATGTTTAGCGAGATAGAAACAAGTATATTAGACTACAACTGACAATCTTGCAAGTATTACTTGCAGCGCCAATGAAACACCTAAACTTAAGACGTAGCGTTACGGCGTGATAAATTACCCTAAACTTCCCAACAAATAACACCAGGTATCCTACCAAATACCACCCACAATAGGCAGTGGATCAGGCTGGGCGTCATGTCAGGCCTCTATCCCTGCATCAGAAACCACCCTCTGCTGAATCGCACTGCGAGACAGCTATGATCATCTCCTGGAATGCGCGGGTGCTTAAGGCGGTACCGCAGCACATTTCTCCTTCCCAATCCGGTGGAGGTTTTTTAGTGGAGTAGTACCCTTGAGGTGAAGCCCACATAACCCATTGTGTCCTCCAACATAGTGGTAATCCATAAATGGATTTTTCCTCCACTCGAAAAAAAGTGTCCTGGCGGAAGTCACAGTTGCTGTTAAGACTGTTGAAGCCCCCGAAAAAAAAAACCTTGGACCAGGTAGGTCGGCCACGGGAATGGAATCCTGGACTCCCGAAACCGACTGAGCCATATCGCTCAGTCAGACAACTGTAACCTCCATGTACCCTGGGCTCATTTCAGTATCATTTCACACATTTCATTCGTCGTCCCATAACGACCCTAAATAACCTATTTGTTAATGCATCCTTATAACTTACGTTGAAGGACATAAACTAAAAAAATGTAATCTCCGTTTATTTTTCTGGTGCTGTGTAGTATATTGTGACTTTGTGGCTTTGTGAAATTAAAAGTCCAATTGCACAACTCAAAATTGTTCTTTATTTCCACCGAATTACAGTAGGAACACTTGCCGATTACACAGAATTACGTAATGCACACAATTATAATTCACCAGTTAATCTGTCATAGGTCCATTGCACGCTCACAGTTACGTACAGCTCCTCTGATACACGTACACCGCCGTCCACTCCCTCAGCCCTCCTCACGGCTACTTGCCAAGAACTGACTGACTCTGCTTGCTTGCTTGCTTTAGGGCTTATTTCGCCCTCTTCAGCCAACATGTTTATTTATTTGGGGGAGGTAGAGATGGATTTTTTTTTCTCCGAATAAATGTTCATCAAGCTTGAGAGATTGTGCTTCACAGAGAATGAGTATATTGCTGTTGATTTGTTTAAGCTGTTGTTGGAACAGGTGTAGTTGAGTCTGGATGTCAGTTGTGGTGTCGGCGAAAAGCTGGGCCATTGCTGTTAACTTTGTGAGTTGCTCGATCTGTTCTGCGTGGCGTTCTGCGATTCTTGTGGTGATTGTTTGTTCTAGTTGGCCTAGGCGTGGAGCAATGTTGAGTTCCTCGGAGTGGAGGTGATGGATGTCCTCTCTGGAGGACTGTGAATCTGCGATGGCGTTCTTAAGTGAGGGATGACGGGTTCCAATGGTCTACATTTCTCTCCGAAGATCCTGCATGGCTTCCTTCAGGTATTCATTGGGAAAGAAGGCAGCTGCTGCTACGGTAGATGGTAAGATTGGAGCCTCTTCCTCCCTGGTCGCTGGAGTGCTGCGTTGTACTTGAAGCTTCGTTCTGGGGTAGCGAGGGCACTGCGATTGACCTGTAAAATGGCCTAGATGTCGTAGATCATGCTTCCTGCATTCGGCGGTGAGGCACTGTGTCCCACAGCAGTGGCATCTAGGTGGAGCGGTGCAGGTGGTGGCACAGTGGCCATAGCTGCAGCATCGCCGACAGGGAATGTGCCGCTCTAAATTGCTTGCCTCGACTCTGAGATATTGCCCTAAAAAGGGCAGTCCCATCCTCAAGGCAGCATCCCTGTCGGCATTGTCAGCCAGATGCAGGCGCACTAGTGGTGGTGCCTCCTCTTGAAGTTATGCGGTTGGCTTTCCAGGCAGAGGGTCACCTCTGTTTTGCAGCGGAGAGAACAAATCTACACGGGAGATAACGGGGAACCCCTCTGATGACCACGGTGTAGACTGCTGGAGAAATGGCTGGCGCTGGCGAGGAGTGCAGAGATCTTGTTGGCTCAGTCGCCAACTACAGGCCTTATATAGGGATGATCGACTTTTCTGGAAGTTTCGCGGCCGGCACAATTATCCCGAGGATTTGAGACGTCTGGTGGGAGGGGTAGGAGACGGTACAGGGCTCGCGCCGCTCTCCTAGCCATTCCTTCAGTTAGTGACACGAGACAAATGGGTAGGCGTGTCCTGAATGATTCCCGTCTTGCCCTACTATCGGCCGGTTCTATAGGGAGTTCCGACGTTTCGGGTGACAATATTGAAAGTGGTAGTGAAGTCTATTGCTTTGTTTCTGAGCTTTACGGATGTACAAGAGGTATACCTAAATGAAAATTCGGTTTATGTGTTGAATCAGTACAGAATCTAAAAGCTAACTTACAGAGCAGTTCCCTAACAATACAGGTAAAATGGTCGCAGAATCAGTGTATCAATTTTCTAAATATTCTAAATCAATACTATTTTGTGGGTTTCAGATGTGGCGGTTGGTGCTGGCAGTGCTAGCGCGCAGTGTGGTTGCCCAGCAGGTGGCACCTTGTACCTTCAACTCCATGTGCTCATGCAAATTCGGCGGTGACACAAGAAGTTTACACTTCAGCACACCAAAGACGATGGATAGCGTCAAGGATATCATCTGCGTTGGAGTTCCTTTCTCCAAGTTGCCAGGTAAGTTGCTATGTTAATCTCAATTATACATAAAGGGCAATTAATTTAAAATATAAGGAATGGATGTGCGACACGCTATTCACTTACGTATTATGTGCAAAATTAAACTGAATGTCCATTATTATTACATCTAGCTCAGACAGAAACAATAGGATTAAATACAAAATTCGATATAATGGTATTCCATATTATTTTAAATATATGTTTTGAGGTCCGTTAAGTCAGAAGTAAGAGGAGAAGATAAGAAGTAGTGTGTATGGGTCTGTCTGAAGGAAAATTCCATTAAATAATGTACTTAATATATAGGTTCACCATTTGGTAATGATAGGGCTCGAATATCTTCAAAAACGTCCCACGCTAGAACCAGGCTTCCTATGCTCTTCATACCCTTATTTTGGTAATTGAGGATGAAAGGGGTAAAGGGAAAATAAATAAAAGAAGTAGAGAAAATGAAGGGGTGAAGTTTTGCATACGGTGGAATAAAATGTAATTTCGGAAATAACAGAACAAAAAATATAGGCCTAAGACAAGGATGAAAAATAAGTCTAAGTCCATTTTATAGACGAGTTAATAAAGTTTAAAGAAGGAGATCAGCACTGTCCGATAATAGCAAAAAAGAAATTCCTGGACTGCTATATGCGGATGACTTAATGGTAGGATCTATAACGATAGTAGGATTGTAGAAGACAATAAATGAAATCGAGGAATTTTGTGAACAATGTGGAATAAAAATAAAAATAAATAAGTCGAAAGTTATGGTCTTCAAGAAGGGAGTTAAACTAACAGAAGATGAAAAGTGGGTACTAAATGGCAAAAGGGTAGAAGTGGTCAATGAATTTGAATATATAGGAGTGAGGCTGAATAACAATGGAAAGTGGGGAGCATACAGGAGAAAAATTGAGGCAAAATGAAAGGCGACAATGAATGGGATAAAAGTGTGCAAATATAAGCTAGAAATGACAACCAAGTGGTTATTAAAAATGTATGAAGCACTACTTGAATCCAAACTGTCGAATACAGTGGAAATCTGGAGGGGGGGGGGGCAGAGGTAAAAAAGCGTTGGACCAAAACTACAGAAGATTTTGTAAAGAGTTACTAGACTTACCAAGATCAGCACCTAGGGAAGTAGCTTTAGTAGAATTAGGAAAGACAAGGAGAAATGGAATAACAATGGAAAGAATAATAAAATTTAGGTATAGGTGTTTGTCCAAAGAAGAAGGGGAAATTATGAAATTATGCATGAGACAGGAAAAAAAGATTAGAGAACTCAAATAGCTGGTTGACAGAGGTAGGAGGAATTATGGAAAAAATAGAAATGGGATATATATGGAGATTAGAGGAAAGGAATACAAGCGATGTGGGTAAATTGGTAAAAAGCAGAATAGAAGATATAGAAAGACAGGAAATACGGGAAAGTCTAAAAATATGAAATCATTACAATTTTATAAGCAAATAAAGAGAAATTGGGGACGAGAAGCATATGTAGATTACTGCAACAGGCAAGAGAGAGAAGGGTTAGCTTGTATGAGAACAAGAACAATATTTCTAAGAGGTACAAGAGGTAGGGAAAAGGAAATTTGTGAATTCTGTCGTATAAAAGAAAGCATAGAACACTATGTAACAGAATGCGAGGAGTTAGTAGTATGGAGAAAAAAGTTTTAGGAGGAAAAATGGGAGAAACTAGAGAATAAGATAGTAGTTATAAGATGTTAATGGGAAAGGAGGAAAAGAATGTATGAATTATGGGTGAGTTCTTGAAGAAAGTTTAAAAAAGGGTAAAAATGGAAAGAACATGTAAAAGGAAGATGGGGGTGGAGATTGGGAACTAATTAAGTAACAAGGAGCCATGGAGGTTAAGAGCTACCTGATAGAGTAGATAGTTCATTCCTAATTCCTCAACATAATGTCCAGAAAGGCTAATACAATTGTCATGTTGGTGTTCTAATTTAATTAAATCATATCTGTAGTACGATTCATCTTGGTCCTCAAAATATGGGACGTGTCCATAAAATAAGTTCTCCAAGGAGCTGGAGCCGTGAGGAACGCTACTATGAGAAATGAGGCAACACTGGCGTGTAGCTTGGTTTCACTTCTTCAAATTGACCCCATAATGTACCCCTTGCAACCAATAGTCTTGGTTGGGCAGCCGTTTGCGATGGAGCTTCCTATTACTTCCGCCGCCAAGTGCGAGATGCGTGCAGTGATCCGTTTTTTCAGTGCCGAGGGCACTTTCCCCACTGAAACTCATCGTCAGTTATGCGAAGTCTATGAGCCACAGTATATGGACGTCAAAAACCTGTGAAAGTGGGTCAGAGAGCTCAAAGACGGACGTACAGACGTCAAGGACGAACAGCGTTCTGGTCGGCCTTCGGTTTTAACCGAAACAATTGCAAAAGTGGAGCAAGAAATGTTTAAAGATCGGCGTGTGACAGTTGACGAGCTGTGCGAACTTATCCCTGAAGTCAGTAAGACTACGACTGACATTTTTGACCGAATATTTGCATTATCGCAAGGTGCGTGCCTGGTGGGTCCCAAAAATGCTCATGGTAACGTGTTGAAGCGGCACACTGACTACTGGAACGCTATGCAGAACAGGGCGAGGAATTGTTGGATTCAATTGTCACTGGCTATGAAACCTGAGTGTACTACAAAACACCAGAAACTAAAGAACATTTTCGTCAGTGGCGGCATTCGAATTTGCCAAAGTCACGAAATTTCAAACAGACATTTTTTGCCGACAAAGTGATGACCAGTTGTGTGACAGAAAATGTGTATTGTGCGAATTTGTGCCTGCCAATAAACGCTACTAGCTACTGCAAAATCTGGCAAATAGAATGAAGTTAAAAGCATTTCAAGCTCAGAGCTCAGGGGGTTTTGGGTTTACTCTCGGTCAGTGTTAGCTGATTTTTCCTTTATCCTAAAAGATTAAAATAGAAACATTAAATAAAAGAATCATACATGAAGAGTAATAAGCAGATAATATTTCACATATACTTTGGATTTGGCAAAACGTTTAATATGCTTCAATTGACTGCATAAAATATACATTGAATTTTGACCTCATTAAAATGATTTGTTTTGTTTTATTAATTTAACGGTACTTTTAAGATCACCTAAACCTATTTTAATGAACTCCCTCATATTCATCAGCTGTACACCTACCATCCTATTGTACAGCGAATTTAGGTCGCCCTCCAAGTTTTAGACACATCTGGTGTTAGCGTGGCATGTGCATGGGTGCCTGGACACGTTGGCTTACCAGGGAATGAACTGGCGGATTCGGCTGCAAAGTTGGCAGTTATTCAACCCACGGTCACGGTCACTCTACGCGGAAATAAGCTCCGCTGTTTGAAGGACGACCCGGTGTGTAGCGTAACCTCCTGTCGTCCATCCCGTCGAGAAGAAATCCTGTACATTCCTCCAGCTACCGATCCATTAGCCTCCTTTCCACCCTCTCGAAAGTTCTCGAGAGGTTGATTCTCACCCACTTGTCCCCAATATTGTGAGACATTCAAGCCATTCCCACACATCAGTTTGGTTTCCGTCCTAGGCACTGGACAGTCCAACAGTTGCTGCGTGTAGTGGAGACAGCTGCCCTGGGTTTCCAGGAAGACGCCTTCACTGCTGCGGTTTCTTTGGATGTCGAGAAGGCCTTCTCTACGACATGGTACGCCGGACTCCTTTACAAACTCATCCACCCAAATGTTCAACACAAATGTTCAACATCCTACACAGCTTCTTGCGACACCGCACATTCAAATTCACAGTCGCGGGGAAAACATCAACACTCAGACCAGCGAGAGGTGGAGTCCCCGAAGGCTCTGTACTATCTCCCACCCTATTCAACGTCTTTATAGCAGATTTCCCAACAGAGCCACGAGTCGAAATGGCACAATACGCTGACGACGTGCTTCTATTCTGCAAAGACAGACACATCCTCAGAGCCTTCAACTCCTTACAAAGACATCTCCGTCTCACACAACAGTGCTGTAGGCGTTGGCGGATGTCCGTTAATCCAGACAAAAGCCACGCCATACCTTTTACAAAGCGCCACACCCCCGCAGACTTCCCCAACTTCAGCTACCGAGGTCGAAGGATCGAGTGGACTAACTCCGTCCAGTACCTAGGTGTCAATTTTCACAGGGGTCTAACTTTTCGCCAACACATCAGGGATCTATCGGCAAAGGTACAGGGAGCAATTGCTTCCCTATATCCGATGCTCGGGTCAACCTCGATGCCAGTTGACATGAAGTTATACCTCTTCCGAGCACTGGTAATCCCGGTTATGCTTTACGCCTGCGAGATCTGGGGCATGGCCGCAGACAGCGTGCTAGCATGGCTCCAACGTGCACAGAATAGAGGACTCAGGTCTATATATTCTATGGGACGTTATTTTTCTACCAGGTTGCTTCACCAGGCCTCGAGTCTTCCATACGTGGAGAATGAAATTAGGCGCCGGGCTTCAAAATTATACGCCAGTTTACCTAATCATAGAAGCGCCCTTGTCAGATCCTTGGGAGATTATGACCCCACTAGACGCCGTTCTAGACAGCACCGGTTACACCACATGGCTTGCGGGCACCCGAGATAAAACAGAAGCTAATCTGAACAGCAGCTGAAGCTGAGCTCCACATAATTCTTTCAAGTTGTTTGGCATAAAAATTTTTCCCCAATTTAAAAATGAAATTATAACACTAGGGTGCAAGGCATTGCAGCCTGTCCTTCAATCCCTAGGTACAAATCTGTAACCTTATAACAAATATAAATCTAAAAACCTAAATTCACTCTACAACATCCCAAATTCTATACCATACCTACGGTAAAACCCACAACGGGTGGGCACACAGCAAAAACCTTCTGGCTAAATACAGCCAGCCAGCACATCATGGCATGGCGCATAGGAAACTGTTGTTTTACGCATTGTTATCGTTTTAAGAAGGATCCTGCTCCAGTTTGCCCGTTTCGCGGAGATGCCCTCTCGGTCCGCCATGTTTTAACCTGCCTCCAGCTGCCGGCCAGCCTGTCAGAAGTATTGGCGGACGACCAAAATGCGGTAGCCAAAGTTTTTAAGTTCTTTTTAACTCTCAATAGCCGGACAAGGGCATGCAGCACTAACGCAGTTGTACCCAATACTCAAATCCACCATGCCAACGCACCTCAAACTACGCCTGTATCGGGCGATCATACCGCCCCTGATTCTGTACGGCTGCGAAGTCTGGGGATCAGCGGCTCCCACCACTATTCGCAGACTACAGTGCGCCCAGAACAGGGCACTGCGCATGATATACGATACCGGGCGTAGATTCCCGTCCCACATCCTTCATACCTACCCCGGGTTCCCGTACATCGTGGACGTGGTGCGGGAGAGATCCCGCACCATCTACGATAAGCTGGACTCCCATCCAAACATCCTGGTGAACACCCTTGGCTGTTACCACCACAGGGCTCCTCGCCGCCGACCAAGTTACCGGTCGCCCAAAGATGCTTTGGGTAACTAGAACTGAACAGGGCCACATTCCCCCGACTTCAACCCTCCAAGCCCAGAAATGGTCTTGGTAAGTCCAATACCTAAGCATAGTTCCTTTCCCTCTAGCCTGGTAAGCGGACTGTGCTCAGATGCCTCCCAGGCAGGCGGAAGAGCGCAGCCAGCACTGGGCGCATAACCCCCCACGGGGCAACAGCGCGCATAAGGCTAGACATACCACTGAAGAAGACAACAGCCTGAGACAAAGATGACTCTATTACACTGCCCAGATAAAGACGCAATAGGCGGCTAGGTGCTGGGCAGCAAACACTCCGTCTAGGTACACCTGGACGACTCGACTCTTCTGCTAGTCTGCTGGTCTGCAATTTAAGAATTTATCTTTTAACTTTTTATCCGTTTTCACTGTTGTATGCTTTTAAGTCAGTTTTAGTTTTGACGCACGAGATGTGTGAGTTTTGTTTAGGCTGTACACAACTTAGTTCTTTTAATGTAGATTTAGCATGATTAGTGCTTTAGGGGCGCCGATGATTGCGCTGTTGAGCGCCCTAAACCACAATCATTCATTCATTCATTCATTCATTCATTCATTCATTCATTCATTCATTCATTCATTCATTCATTCATTCATTCATTCATTCATTCATTCATTCATTCATTCATTCATTCATTCATTCATTCACTCATTCATTCATTCATTCATTCATTCTTTCATTCCTTATATATACCACTTAATGTTAAAACGAAATCTAAATTTCTCTTGAAATGCAATATTATGAAGGCCCAAACCAACAAACAAAATGCTACAGCACTTTTTTCTGTTTCTGTAATCGCATATTCAGAGTTCTAGTGGTGCAGTATCTAAAATGAGTATATGTAGGGTTTTTGTAGCTTCATTTTATATGTCAGTTCATATCAGATACATAACTTACATTGTTTATTTAGAATTGAACTGTTTGTTGTTATTTTATCTTACTCTGCAGTCCCTATACTCTATTAGGAAAGCTTTTTCATTACTAATCAGTGTCTGACGCTGGATAGTTACTTGCTCTTAATTTCTGCCGTCGTTTAGGTTGCACCAGCGCTTTAATTTTTCAGATTACCCTTTTAGTTCCTAATGCACCATCATTGATATCTGCGTTAGCTGTTGCTTGTAAGGACTTTGCTTAAAACAGCTTACTGAGTAGATGTATTTTCAGCGTAAAATGTATTCTTGAGTATTTCAGATCAACGCTTACATCCAGACCACACTGCTGCCATAGATTACAAAAATTGGCTTTTCTTTCTAATATGCGACGCGACGACTCCGTTTTAATTCCTGCACACTTTTTGATGTTTTATATACAACCATTATTTTTAATACTTTTTTTACTTTTTAGTACAATTTCGTGTTGGAGGGCATTCTTCTAGCGTTAAAAACTTAACAGGTTAAAAGATGTTCTTCAGTTATTTCCTCTTCTTTGTTGTCAAATGCTAGGCTTTGGAAATGAAGCCATTAGCTCTCTTGCTCTCCAATATTTCTATGTAGTGGGTCTGGCAGGTAGGACTTCACAGGTTAAAAGATGTTTTTTAGTAATTTCCTCTTCTTTGTTTTCAAATGTTAGACTTTGGCAATGAAGCCATTAGCTCTCTTGCTCTCCAATATTTCTATGCAGTGGGTCTGGCAGGTAGGACTTCACAGGTTAAAAGATGTTTTTCAGTCATTTCCTCTTCTTTGTTGTCAAATGTTACGCTTTGACAATGAAGCCATTAGTTCTCTTGCTCTCCAATATTTCTGTGTAGTGGGTGCGGCAGGTAGGACTTCACAGGTTAAAAGATGTTCTTCAGTCATTTCCTCTTCTTGGTTGTCAAATGTTAGGCTTTGACAATGAAGCCATTAGTTCTCTTGCTCTCCAATATTTCTGTGTAGTGGGTGCGGCAGGTAGGACTTCACAGGTTAAAAGATGTTCTTCAGTCATTTCCTCTTCTTGGTTGTCAAATGTTACGCTTTGACAATGAAGCCATTAACTCTCTTGCTCTCCAATATTTCTGTGTAGTGGGTGCGGCAGGTAGGACTTCACAGATTAGAAGATGTTCTTCAGTCATTTCCTCTTCTTGGTTGTCAAATGTTAGGCTTTGACAATGAAGCCATTAGTTCTCTTGATCTCCAATATTTCTGTGTAGTGGATCCGGCAGGTAGGACTTCACAGGTTACAAGAAGTTCTTCAGTCATTTGCTTTTCTTTGTTGTCAAATGATAGACTTTGGCAATGAAGCCATTAACTCTATTGCTCTTCAATATTTCTGTGTATTGGGTCCGGCAGGTAGGACTTCACTGGTTAGAAGATGTTCTTCAGTCATTTCCCCTTCTTTGTATTCAAATGTTAGGCTTTAGCAATGAAACCATTAACTCTCTTGTTCTCCAATATTTCTGTGTAGTGGATCCGGCAGGTAGGACTTCACAGGTTAAAAGATGTTCTTCAGTCATTTCCTCTTCTTTGTTGTCAAATGTTAGGCTTTGACAATGAAGCCATTAGCCTTCTTGCTCTCCAATATTTCTGTGTAGTGGGTCCGGCAGGAAGGACTTCACAGGTTAGAAGATGTTCTTCAGTCATTTCCTCTTCTTGGTTGTCAAATGTTAGGCTTTGACAATGAAGCCATTAGTTCTCTAGCTCTCCAATATTTCTGTGCAGTGGGTCCGGCAGGTAGGACTTCACAGGTTAGAAGATGTTTTTCAGCCATTTCCTCTTCTTTGTTGTCAAATGTTAGGCTTTGACAATGAAGCCATTAACTCTCTTGCTCTCCAATATTTCTGTGTAGTGGGTCTGGCACGTAGGACTTCACAGGTTAAAAGATGTTCGTCAGTCATTTTCTCTTCTTTGCTGTCAAATGCTGGGCTTTGGCAATGAAGCCATTAACTCTCTTGCTCTTCAATATTTCTGTGTAGTGGGTCCAGCAGGTAGGACTTCACAGGTTAAGAGATGTTCTTCAGTCATTTCCTCTTCTTTGTTGTCAAATGCTAGGCTTTGGCAATGAAGCCATTAGCTCTGTTGCTCTTCAATATTTCTGTGTAGTGGATCCGGCAGGTAGGACTTCACAGGTTAAAAGATGTTTTTCAGTCATTTCCTCTTCTTTGTTGTCAAATGTTACGCTTTGACAATGAAGCCATTAGTTCTCTTGCTCTCCAATATTTCTGTGTAGTGGGTGCGGCAGGTAGGACTTCACAGGTTAAAAGATGTTCTTCAGTCATTTCCTCTTCTTGGTTGTCAAATGCTAGGCTTTGGCAATGAAGCCATTAGCTCTCTTGCTCTTCAATATTTCTGTGTAGCGGATCCGTCAGGTAGGACTTCACAGGTTAAAAGATGTTCTTCAGTCATTTCCTCTTCTTTGTTGTCAAATGCTAGGCTTTGGCAATGAAGCCATTAGCTCTCTTGCTCTTCAATATTTCTGTGTAGTGGGTCCGACAGGTAGGACTTCACAGGTTAAAAGATGTTCTTCAGTCATTTCTTCTTCTTTGTTGTCAAATGCTAGGCTTTGGCAATGAATCCATTAGCTCTCTTGCTCTTCAATATTTCTGTGTAGCGGGTCCGTCAGGTAGGACTTCACAGGTTAAAAGGTGTTCTTCAGTCATTTCCTCTTCTTGGTTGTCAAATGCTAGGCTTTGTCAATGAAGCCATTAGCTCTCTTGCTCTCCAATATTTCTGTGTGATGGGTCCAGTAGGTAGGACTTCACAGGTTAGAAGATGTTCTTGAGTCATTTCCTCTTCTTTGTTGTCAAATGCTAGGCTTTGGCAATGAAGCCATTAGCTCTCTTGCTCTCCAATATTTCTATGTATAGGGTCCGGCAGGTAGGACTTCACAGGTTACAAGATGTCCTTCAGTCATTTTCTCTTCTTTGTTGTCAAATGCTAGGCTTTGGAAATGAAGCCTTTACCTCTCTTGTACTCCAATATTTCTGTGTAGTGGGTCCGGCAGGTAGGGCTTCACAGATTACAAGATGTTCTTCAGTCATTTCCTCTTCTTTGTTGCATAGAGGACAATTTGGACTTGTATAAATTCCTATTCTGTGTACGTGTTTGGCCAAATAATCATGTTCCATAAGTAATCTAAAATTTGCTACTGTAGCTTTACGTGGGATTTTTGGAATAATTTCTGGATTTTTAATTAAAATGTTCCATTTTTTATCTTTGGCTTTGTTAGATATTGATTGGTCTTGTTTTTTTATGTTTGTTTTTAATTAATCTTCTTATGGATGTAACGGGTAAGTATTTACTTTTGTTCTGAATTAAATTAGCACCTTTTTAGCTAGAAAATCAGCTGATTCATTTCCAGCAATTCCACAATGTGCAGGTATCCACTGTAATATAATTCTTTTCTGTAGTTCTTGAAGTTGTTGGATCATTTTGTGACATGCTTTAATTTGGATTGACCACATTTTATATAAACTTATTGCACTTAATGCTGCCTTAGAATCAGAAAGTATGACAGCATTTTTGTATTTATCTATTCTGTAGAGAAGGTTTTGGAGTGAAATATGAATAGCCATTACTTCTGCATCAAAATTTGTTGTGTGGTATCCTGCTGGTTGATAGAATGAGAACAGTGCACACTTGATTCCTGCTCCTGAGTTGTTGTCCAAGTTAGATCCATCTGTGTAGATATATAACCATTCTTCAGGTGGATATCTATTGTTCACAGTTTCTAATGGTAGTGCTTTTAGTACAGGTTTGGAAGCTTTAGATTTTGAAACTATTTGTTCTAAATCTAATTGAATATTAATTGGTTCAAAAGTCAGTGGATTTTCTTTGATTAAAACGGACGTGCTGTGGCTCAGTGGTTAGACCGCTTGGCTCTCACCAAAGAAGCCCGGGTTCGATCCCAGGCGACTGCAAAGTGAGATTTGTGGTGGACAACACGGCGCTGGCCGGGTTTTCTCCGGGATATCCGGTTTCCCCCGCCATCTCATTCCACCTGTGCTCCATCTTCATCTCATGTATCATCAGGGTCATCGACTGCGGTGCCATATGTAGTAAAAGCGGGCTGTAAACACTGCACATTTCATTTAATTTTGATTAAAATGTCTCCCTGAGCATTGGAAAGATTCAGATCTGTTTTTAATTCCGTAACTTTAAGTAGGAAACTTGTTTGTGTTCTCATCTTGATTGGTTGTAGTAATCTTTTATCCCATTTTGTTGTTTTTAACCGCAACATTTTGTCATGTTGTATTATATAATAATATATTTTTGTCATCAATTTTCTTCCAGCATTTCATTGCACGCCTCGCCACTGGTAATAATAAATTAAAACCTTGAAATTTAATTTCTTAAGGTCAGTGTGGTTATTTATATACTAAGGGAAAGGTTACCCTTTATTTGGCCTAGAGTGTGCAATAATTCCAGCCCTGTGTAAGCACTGATATTTATTTAACGTATTCCTATAGTTCACGAGTGGAATAAGCCTGTCCTTTCCGTGAACTGAGGGAATTGAATGCTGCGAGGGTAGCTTCGGAAGAAAAAGCCTCTCCACTTTCCTATCAAAATGCATATCCTGTATGAGATCAATCAGAATCGCAGTATATATTCCATTTCTATTCCAAAGAGGAAAGAAAAAGCCTTGCCTACAGCAATAACAAGAGTGCGTATCTTTGACAGGTCTACCGGACATTGAGTGACCTCTTATGCCTCTACTGCCGGGGTGTTTCAGGTGACTGTAGCTACTGAAGGTAGAGTTGGAAAATATCAAATATATCTTATATTGTAATCAACCATTAACAATGACATAATAAAAAGGAAAATTAAGTGTTCTTTCACACTAGCCGTGTAGGACGCACCATGATAGGGTAGAGCCAGACTGAAAATTCACTGCCATAGCCGGCATTTGAAACACGGATGTTCGGGTCTCCGTCCAGCCGCTCTAAACCATTGAGCTACTATGGTCAACGTGCCAACATGACATTAAATTCTCCAAATGACTCGTGTCTCTCCCGGTAAACCACTAGGAGTTCTCAAAAACACATGAGACAACTAACTACCTTAATGGCCATTTACTATGCTGTAAGTACTTTAAGGCCCGGACTTTTAAATTTTTCAGTCTGGCTCTACCCTTTCATTGTGCGTCCTACACACGGTTAGTGTGAGAAGAACAATTAACTTCTATTAATTGTACCAAATAGTGGTCCGATTTATAAAGTCCGGGCCTTAAACTACTTACAGCATAAGTAGTAAGTCGTCATTAAGGTAGTTGTCTCATGTGTTTATGAGAACTCCTAGTGGTTTACTATAAAGCCCGGGTCTTAAAGTACTTACAGCACAGTAAGTCGTCATTAAGGTAGTTGTCTCATGTGTTTATGAGAACTCCTAGTGGTTAACTATAAAGCCCGGGTCTTAAAGTACTTACAGCATAGTAAGTCGTCATTAAGGTAGTTGTCTCATGTGTTTATGAGAACTCCTAGTGGTTTACTATAAAGCCCGGGTCTTAAAGTACTTACAGCATAGTAAGTCGCCATTAAGGTAGTTGTCTCATGTGTTTATGAGAACTCCTAGTGGTTAACTATAAAGCCCGGGTCTTAAAGTACTTACAGCATAGTAAGTCGCCATTAAGGTAGTTGTCTCATGTGTTTATGAGAACTCCTAGTGGTTTACTATAAAGCCCGAGCCTTAAAGTACTTACAGCATAGTAAGTCGTCATTAAGGTAGTTGTCTCATGTGTTTATGAGAACTCCTAGTGGTTTACTATAAAGCCCGAGCCTTAAAGTACTTACAGCATAGTAAGTGGTCATTAAGGTAGTTGCCTCATTTGCTTGTGAGAACTCCTAGTGGTTTACCGGGAAAAACACGAGTTAGTTGGAGAACTTAATCTCCTGTCGGCACGTTTGGCCATACTAGCTCAAATGATTATAGCGGCTGCATGGAAACCAGATGGTCCGTGGTTCAAATCCCCATTAATGCATTCAATTTTTCAGTCTGGCTCTACCCTTTCATAGTGCATCCTACACACGGCTAGTGTGAAAGAACAATTAATTTCCATTAATTATCCTAATAGTGGTCCGAACTATAAAGCCCGGTTCCTAAAGTACTTACAGCATAGTCGTCATTGAGGTAGCTGTCTCCTAGTGGTTTACCGGGAAAAACATGAGTCAGTTGGGAAATTAATGTCATGTTGGCACGTTGACTATAGTAGCGGAATGGTTTAGAGCGGCTGGACGGAGACCAGAAGATCCGTGGTTCAAATCCAGGCTATGGC